>OY882880.1:5000-323622 GCA_963693515.1 Pipistrellus nathusii | reverse complement strand
TATGGCATTTTCTGTGAGCCTATGGGGAGGGGATAGATTCTTTGACTCAATGAAACTCTGCTGCCAGGAAGTCTGGATTATTGTTGTCTGTTGATCTGAAGCTGTGGTCACAGTTCTCTGTCCGAAGTGGCTTCAGGGTCCTGGTTTTTGTCTAAGACCGGGATCCTAGTCTCAAGCAGCTCTGTTTCTCAAGGTGGTATGGTTTACTTGTCTGCGCTGGTTGCCCAGAAGTTTCATGCACTCTACTTTTAATTTGTTCTAGTGTGTTCCTAATGTCAGATATGTTATTCCTAATTTCCTTTTGGGTCTTATTCATAGTTTCTATTTCCATTTAAATGCTGTTGTAGTTCCCACTTAGTTCTCAAGAATCTTTGGAACCATAACTTTCAACTCTGTTTGATAGGTTGCTTGCCTTCATTTCATTTTATTTCTCTTTCTTTCTTTCTTTCTTTCTTTCTTTCTTTCTTTCTTTCTTTCTTTCCTTTTCTTTTCTTTCTCTTTCTTTCTTTCTTTCTTTCTTTCTTTCTTTCTTTCTTTCTTTCTTTCTTTCTTTCCTTTTCTTTTCTTTCTCTTTCTTTCTTTCTTTCTTTCTTTCTTTCTTTCTTTCTTTCTTTCTTTCTTTCTTTCTTTCTTTCTTTCTTTCCTTCCTTCCTTCCTTCCTTCCTTCCTTTCTTCCTTCCTTCCTTCCTTCCTTCCTTCCTTCCTTCCTTCCTTCCTTCCTTCCTTCCTTCCTTTCTTCCTTTTTTCTTCTATTCTTTCTTCCTTCCTTCCTTCTTCCTCTCTTCCTTCCTTCCTCCCTTCCTTCTTTTCTTCTTTTATTTCCTTCTTTTCTTCCTTTCTTCCTCCTTTCTTTCTGAGATTTATCTTTTCTTTTTTGGGGGCGGGGGTTCCTTCTTCATATTACAATTATAGCTATCTCTTTGTATTTGCTTCTATGGATAAATAAAACTGTTTTGCCTCCCAGTCTTTGTGGAATGGATTTATGTAAAAAGTGTCTTGAGGTGTCCAGTGTTGTAGTCTCTTTGTTAACCTAAGCTGGATGCTCTCGGAATGTCTCATGTGTGTAGTATCGGGGGTCTCATGTTGTAACTGTCCCATTTGTAGGAAGATTGCCCCCTCTGACTTGCTGACAGTGAGGCTCAACTTTAGCATTGTCATGACAACAGTTATACAGGTGCTGACAGAATAGAACAACACACAACAAAATAAAATTAAAAACACCATGAAAATCAAGCTACTCAATGCAAGAACAGGAAAGACTATGAAGGGGGAAAAAAGAAAAAGCAAAGCAAAAAAATAAAAATAAAAGACTATAAAAAGATTTGCAATCAAAGTCTTACAGGGGACATTAAAAAAAGGAAGAAAGAAGGAAATGCGGTTATATGGAAGAAAAGAAGTAGTACAGAAAGAAAATAGAAAAGGAAAAAAATTAAATGGAATAATAATAATGAATTTAGATCATAATAATAGTGGGTATATTAAGATACAGATAGTAAAATGGGGGGAAAATTAAAAAAAATAAAATAAATTTCTATATATAAAAGTCCAAGCTACCGTCACTTCCAAAACAACTAAACAGGGTGTGTGGGGTGACCAGGCTGGCAGGAGGGGCAGTGAGGGGTGACCAAAAGACTGAGCAGCAGGCTGTGTGGAATGACCAGGTTGATGGTGGGTTAGTGAAGGTTGACCAAATAACTGAGCAGCAGGCTACATGGAGCATCCAGGCTAGCATGGAGGAAGTTGGAAGTAATCAAGCTGGCAGGGGAAGCAGCTGGAGATGCCCAGGCCAGCAGGGTGAGGGCAGTAAGGGGTGATCAGCCAGGCAGGCAGGTGAGCAGTTAGTAGTCAGCAGTCCTGGATTGTTAGAGGGATGTCTGACTGCCGATTTAGGTCCAATCCCCACTTCCCCATGTGGAATTGGGCGTGTGGATGCTGTGATGAGGGGCAACCCCTCTCTCCCATGCATGAATTTTGTGCACTGGGCCTCTAGTTAATAATAATAGACAAAAGTGAAATAGAATCAAATAAAAGAGTGAAATTGGAGATACACAAGAAAAAAGGGTAGAAAAATAAAGGTATAAAACAAACAAAAAAAGAATATCAGTTACACAAATCAGAAAACAAAACCACACACTCACACACATTCAAAAACCTTTGGGTCTGCTACTTGTGAAGCTTTCTGGAGTTTGCTCTGCTGTTGTTAAATCTGGTTCATTGCTGTGTCTATTCTTAGCTTCCTGAGAGCTTCTCTGGTGCAGGTCAATGTGGGTTACCGTTCCATTTGCCACTGGGCTACCTGATTGAGGTCTGAGAGGTTGAAGTCCCTAGGAGTCAGGCAGGTTGGTATTCTTTTCCCAGATGCTGGCTCTGCCTTAAGGCTCATGCCTTGATCACTTCTATTCTGAGTTTTACTTCCTTCCACTATGGAACTGGTCCCACAAGTGTCAGCTGCACAGGATTGGGATTATTCTAGTGTTCACTTAGGTGCATTTTCCTGGTGGTGTATGTAGCAGCATGCAGGGGTTTGAGTTGTGTTCTTAAAGCCCATGTACATCCAGAGTCCTGTAAATTATTCAATACTTCAGTTACTGTATGCTAAATTTCTGACTTTTTTCATGCCTTTAAAATTCTCACTAAGATTCTTAAAGCTCATTATGTCCCTTGAAGCTAACTAAGATCCTTGAATAAGCTTATAACCATTATTGTGAACTCTGTATTCCGAAGCTTGCTTGCTTCCATTTCTTTCATTTGGGACATATTTCTTTGTTTCCCCATTTTGGTTGCTTTTATGTTGTTTGCTTTTTATGTGTTTAATAGAGGTTCTATGTTTCCTGGACTTGGAAGAGTGACTTTGTGTAGTATGTGTTCTGTAGGGCCCTGTAGCTCAGCCTCCTCAGTCACCTGAGCTGGGAGCTCTAGACTCCAGGCGCAAAACTGTGTGGGCTATGTGCACAGTCTAATTGAGACTTCATTGCTATTGGTGTCACTGGGGGTTATTTACATCCAGGCCAATTGGCTGTGAGGAACAGCTGTTACTACAGTGGAAGAGGTTGCTGTGTATGAGATACTCCTATATAGCAGAATTTGATTTAGTTGGGCTTTATTGGTCATAAGTCTTCCCTTTGAGTGTGTCACTTTTGGATGTAATCTGGTATGGTCTCAACCTATCTACTAGCTCTGGGGTATCCTGGGAAGTGCAAAGTCAGCCATGGCCTTGGGCCACCTTAAAGGAGATACAGAGAGACCTACAGATAGCTGCTACCTATTTTGGGCTTGAAAGTGCACAAGGGAGGAACAGCTGTAAAGCAAGGCAGGCTAGTATAAGGTTTGGGTCCTTAACTGATACGTTTGTGGCACAATGATGCCAGCATTGCTTTTCTGAGAGATTTTAGGAAAGTCTGAAACCTGTGCAAGGACAAGCCATTCATATGGGAAACAGCTTTGGTGGACCTGCAAATTGGATGAGGTGGTGTCTCAGAAGATTGCCAGTATGGGAAAAAATAGTGTGAGCCACACTACTGGAGACTCAGATATCATTTCCCATCAGCTCTGATGGGGAAAGTCCCAGCACAGGAAGAATTTTCCCTATGAGTACCCCATATGGGAGAAAGCCACTCCTGAGTTCCTGTTGATGCTATGCAATCTAGTTCCTCCATGTGTAATCTTGGTCCCCCCAATACCACCATTCAGTGCAGTAATTCAGAGGAAGTGAGATTGTGTAAATTCATGTACCACTCTTTAATAGAGGCTTCAACAACCCCTTATCACACATCCATAGTACTCTCTGGTTTTTACAGCATGAATGAAGTTACAGGGACTTCTCTTCCCACTCTGGGACACTGGGCTTAGGGTCTTCTGTGGGACTGGAATTACTTGCTCTTCACTGGTGGCTTCTGCAAAGGTGATGTTCCTCCTGATAAACAAAACAAACAAACAAACAACAAAAAAAGAAAAAAAAGCCACACATGGATGATGGAATAGTCAGTTTCATTCTAACTGCCCCCTCCAACTAGTCTTGATGTACTCCTCTAATAATAGGACTTCCATTTTGCCAGATTTCAGGAAATTCTGAATGATGGTTGTTACGCATTTCAGTTGAAATTTTGATTTGATTGTGGGAAGTGACAAGTATGTGCTTACCTGTGCTAACCACCATCTTGGTTGTGGGAAGTGACAAGTATGTGCTAACCACCATCTTGGTTCTCCCCATGTTCCTTTTTTTCAGACCTGGCTAGAAAATGATAAGATTAAGAAAATGACTACATTTGAAAAGTAGGATGTATATTTTAGATAGAAGAAAGCATGATAAAAATAGATGTATTTTTTAATGAAAAGGAAATAGGATGTGGGTTTTTGTTAAAGAAATATATAGAGATTATGCGTGTTAATGAGAAAATAAAATAGGTAACTTTGTTTTAAAGATAGGATGAAAGATGAGCAATACACAAAAATTCCAGATTACTTTTGGAAGTTGGTAAAAGTTTGTGCAAATTACAGGGGGCAAAGGAAGGTTCAAAATGAATTTTATGTATGGAAAACCTGAGTGAAATGGTTAAAGAGAATAAAATGGGGCAGAGGAAACTTACTGTTTAGCAGTTATCATGCAGAAAGCTTGCAATCTTGACCTCTGCATAGCCTAGATAACCAGGTTAACTAGTGCTCAGCTGGCGATAGGCGGAACCAAGGATCAGACCGTCCAGTAAAGCTGTGGGTCAGCAGAAACTGCCTGCAGCAGCAGAAGCTAATAAAGCCTTGCCTTCCCCTTCATCCAAAGTTTATTCTCTTTTCTGACTCAGCCTGTCTGCACCCAGGCACTTGAAATAAATATATTTTTTTTAAATATTTTTATACATTATGGCCTATGTCATACATAGATGCAACTCTGAACATTTGGCACTAAAACCTGTGAAGTTATAGGAAGGGATCCAGTAAGAGCCATCACAAGGTTCTAGCAACAGGATAGTTGGTGCTCATTGAGACCATTATCATCCATTTCCTGAGCTCCCTTTGTCTGGGAAAGGTCCCAACCATACTTCTTCATAGCTGAACATTAGCTGTGAAGAAGTATGGTTGTAGCTGGACTTGCAACACTTACTTAGGATCCCCTAACTTTCCTCTAGTCTGGGTCATGCCCATTGCTGGATAGTAGACCTCTCTTCACCTTGTCTACTCCTTCATCAACACAGAAGATAAATACATGGGTAATTACCTTTGGTCCATTTACCCACATTCTGTATTGTCCAATATAAAGGTTTGGAGCCAGGAATCTGGGCTGATAATGTAGAGCTGGCCCCAAAGAAACTCCAGTGATGATTGTCCCTTAGTTCTTGAGGTATTGTATCCTTTTGTGCTCAGAAATTGAGGAAAGCTCTCATACCTTCCTGGAGACTTCTTGTGATGGAGCAAAGAACAGTATATCATCAAACATAGTGTATAAATTTAGTTTGTGGATGCTCAAATTGTCATAAATCCTGAGCTAAGGCTTGACCAAACAAGTGGATTGTCTCTACTACTCTGGGGCATAATAGTACAAGGCAATTAGGTAGATTGGTCTGAGGGATCTTTAAATATAAAAAGAAACTATGAGTCAGGATGCAAAGGTCTACAAAAGAAAGCACCCTTCAAGTCTAGCACTATAAACCACTCAATATCTTCTGGAATATGGGCATATAAGTATAAATATTAAGAACCACAGTAGTATAGGAATAATTGCTTCACTTATTAGTCAGAGGTCTTGGACAAGTTTCCATTCCCCACCAGGCTGCTGGGAACCCAGAATAGGAGTATTGCATTACTAGGCCTTGGGCCTTCAAGGTGTCTTTGTTGTCTCTGGCTTGAGGGGATACTTTTTTGTTGTGGAAAGGAAGTTGAATCATTAAGGTATATTTGAGCAGAGGTTTTACTAATTGCTCTGCCTACTTTTCCTTGTGTGTCCCATACTTCAGGGTCAATTTTAGTCTTTAGTGGTCGACAGAATACTTGTTCTGGTATCATGCAATAGGGTACTAAATTGGATGAATGTATTTCTTCTAATAAGGGGAGTTGGCCTTTCTGGCATAATAAGAAAAGCATGTGAGAAAAACAAATGGTTTCAAAGGATGAGAAGAATGCCTTTTCACTGTCTTGCCAGACATGCCCTTAATCTTTACACTAAGTGAAAAGGGTAGGCCAAGGTTGGAGAGAATGAAGAAGGTGGCTCCAGTGTTAACCTGGAAATTAATTTATTTGCCCTCAACAGTCAGAGTCACCCAGGGCTTCTGGATAGAGATGCTATTCCATGTTGTAGCCCCAGACCCTGCCAGTCCTGCTTCTGGACCATCTGAGAATCTAGGACAGCCCATGTGAACTGTGCCCTTTTGGACAGTCCAACTTCCATTGAATCTCCTTTGAAGATAAGACAGGGCTTAAGTGGTGGCTTCCTGTTTTCCCATGGAAGTCCCTCCAACATGCCCTTGCTGACCACAGTTATAGCAAGAAACTGTGGTAAACCCACATTTCCAAAGACCCAACTTATGATGTTAGCATCCAGGAGCACTGAAAATAAGGCTGCAGTCTTCTTCTCTGCCTTTGGGCTTCCTCTCCTTGGCCTCTTCTTGGTCTGTTTGTAAAAGACTGAAGTCACTACTTTTGGAAGTTGTCTAGGGTACATTTAGGGCCAAATGTCAATTTTCATAGTATCCTTCAAAGGTTTGGGGCTAATTGAGTTACATACTAGTATTCATCTTTCTAAATAGGTTGGCCCTCAAAAGAGTCTACACATAGCAATGTACTTTGTCAGTACCCCTCTGAGTCTATCCTTGAAGGCTGAGAGATTCTCATCCTTCCTTTGATCTGTAGTTCATGACTTAGAGTGGTTCAAGGAATGGAAGTGGCACCATATTAACCTTTGAATCACACAGGCCTGGAAATGTTTTCTTTTCCCATCTCGTAGTTTCTCCTCCATTCATTTAGGTTATTTTCAGAATATAGCATGTTGGCCAGTAAGGCAATGCTTAATCTGATTGCTGTGAGCCCACTGACATTTGCTAAGAAGTTTTCTTCCTACAACTATTGGCTTCCTCTATGATCACTTCTCTGACTCCAAGAAAGTCTGGCATATGTCCTTGCATGACAAATCAAAAATCTGAAAAACATCTACATACTTGTCAGGGTCATCTGGACATGTCCCCAAGACCATTTTAATTTAGCTTAAGTCTGGAGATACTTTTGATCCTCATAGCCAATTGGCTTGGAGATCAACGCTTCCCAGTGATACCAACAACAAGCAAGACTTAACAAGACTGCACACACAGCCTACAAAGGGCTACACCAAGACTGTACACCTCAGGTAACTGGGAGGCTGACCCACTGAATCACATAGGACACGTTAGCACATAAAGTGATCATACCAACTCAGGGAAGCAGTGAAAATGCCGAGACAAGGAATCAAATCACAAACAAAAGAAATGGAGGACAAGAAGTGACTGGATATAGAGTTCAAAACCACAGTTATAATGTTTTTCAAGAACTTCCTAGAAAAGGCTGATAAAATAAACCTATGAGGATATGAAAAGTCCTCAACTGGAAATAAGGAATACATTGTCTGAAATAATATATATATATATATATATATATATATATATATATATATTACTCAGAGTCCTAAAAACAGAACGGAAGATCACAGGAATCAAGACAAAGACACTCCTCCACAGATGCAAGAAGATAAGAGAATCCAGAAAGTTGAAGATAATGTAAGAAACCTCTGGGACAATTTCAAAGGAACCAACATCAGAATTATGGGGGTCTCAGAAGAAGAAAGAGAGCAGATTCCGAAAATATATTGGAGAAAATAGTGACTGAAAACTTGTCCTACTTGGGGATAGAAATAGACTTACAAGTCCAGGAAGCACACAGAACCCCAAACAAAAGAAATCCAAAGAGAACCACACCAATACACATCATAATTAAAATTCCAAAAGTAAAAGACAAAGAGAGAATATTAAAAGCAGCAAGAGAAAAGCAGGTAGTTACCTATAAAGGAGCACCCATATGATTGTCAGCTGATTTCTCAACAGAAAACATGCAGGCCAGAGGAGAATGGCAAGAAATATTCAAGATGATGAATAGCAAGAACCTACAGCCAAAAATACTATAACCAGCAAAGCTATCACTCAGAATGGAAGGCCAGATAAAGACCTTAACAAACAACAACAACAACAACAACAACAACAACAACAACAACAAAACTAAAGGAGTTCATCTCTGCCAAATCAGAATTATATGAATTGCTGAAGGGGGTTCTTTAGGAAGAGGAAGAAGATAAAGATAAAATTTATGATCAACAAATACGTAACTATCAACAAGTGAAACTAAAGGCCAAGGGAGTTAAAAAATCTGATGAACAATATTAACTGGTGAATATGATAGAATCAGAGGTATGGAGGGGGAGTGGACTGATGATTCTCAGGGAAAAGGGGAGTGGAGGGTACAGGAAGAGACTGTACAAAAACTGTGCATCTATGGATGAGGACAATGGGGGGTGGGGAAAGGGCAGAGGGTTGGGTGGGAACCTGGTGGAGGGGAGCAATTGGGCAGGGGGGGAAAGGAATATTTGTAATAATCTGAACAATAAATATTTGTTTAAAAATTATCTTAAGTCTTATGGGGAAAATATAGACTTGAGTGCGTCTAAATTCTCCTCAAGCCACTGCCTGGCAAGTGCAAAGGATTTTGAGGGTCTTGGGTAGCCAAGTCCTTTTGGGCCCAGGCTAGACTGATCCTCTCAGTGGTCCAGTTAAGGAGGACATTATGGTTCAGATATACTTGATGGAGCATTAGGCTCCATTGTCTCCCGAGGGGATTCTTATTCTCTGGTACTGCTTCGGGATAATGTTGCCAAAAGTGGGGGTCAATGTTACATTGCTAATCCAATTTATGATTGTCCCTTAAAGCAAAGAAGTTCTGAACACATGGAAGCTCAGACCACTTCCCTTCTCTCCTACAGAACAGTTCTAATTGTAAGTTGGTATTTAGTCAACTTAGAGGCCTGGTGCATGACATTTGTGCCTTGGGAGGAGGGGCCTCAGCCTTGCCTATTCCCTCTCGCAATCCAGAGTCGTAGGCTCCTAACTGCCTGGCAGCTCATTCCTGACCTACTCGAATCTTTCTTTTGTTTTGTTTTGTTTTGTTTTGTTATTATTTATTTATTTATTTATTTATAAATCTTTATTGTTCAGATTATTACAAATGTTCTTCTTCCTCCCTCCCCTCTCAATTGCTCCCCTCTACTTGTTTCCCACCTCACACTCTGCCCTTTCCCCAACACCCCTTTGTCTTCATCCATAGGTGCACAGTTTTTGTTCAGGCTGTTCCTGCACCCTACTCTCCTTCCATACCTCTGATTCCATTATATTCACCAGTTATATTGTTCATCAGATTTTTTAATTCCCTTGGCTTTTAGTTTCACTTGTTGATAATTATGTATTTGTTGATCATAATTTTTATCTTTATCTTATTCCTCTTCCTAAAGAACCCCCTTCAGTAATTCATATAATTCTGGTTTGGCAGTGATGAGCTCCTTTAGGTTTTTGTTGTTGTTGTTGTTGTTTTTTGTTTTGTTTTTTAAATTTTTATTTGTGAAGCTTTTTATCTCCCTTCAATTCTGAGTGATAGTTTTGCTGGGTACAATATTTTTGGCTGTACGTTTTTGTTATTCATCACCTTGAATATTTCTTGCCATTCCCTTCTGTCCTGCATCTTTTCTGTTGAGAAATCAGCTGACAATCATATGGGTGCTCCTTTATAGGTAACTACCTACTTTTCTCTTGCTGCTTTTAATATTCTTTCTTTGTGTTTTACTCTTGGAATTTTAATTATGATGTGTCTTGGTGTGGTCCTCTTTGGATTCCTTTTGTTTGGGGTTCTGTGTGTTTCCTGGACTTGTAAGTCCAATTCTTTCACCAGGTGGAGGACATTTTCTTTCACTATTTCTTTCAATATGTTTCAGTATTTTGCTTTCTCTCATCTTCTGGGACCCCCATAATTCTGATGTTGGTTCATTTGAAATTGTCCAGAAGTTTCTTACACTATCTTCAACTTCCTGGATTCTCTTATCTTTTTTTGTTTCTGCAGAGGAGTGTCCTCTGGCTCTTTGTGTTCCAAATCTTTGACTTGATTCTTGGTATCTTGCATTTTGTTTTTAGGCCTCTGTTTAATACTTTTTATTTCTGACAATGTATTATTTATTTCTAGTTGATCCCTTTTCCTATCCTCACAGGTCTCGTTGATTTTATCAGCCGTTTCTAGGAAGTTCTTGAAAAACATTATAACTGTGGTTTTATATCCAGTCACTTCTTGTCCTCCATTTCTTTTGTTTGTGATTTGATTCCTTGTCTCGGCATTTTCACTGCTTCACTGAGTTGATAGGGTGGCTTTACGTGCTAAGGTGTCCTATATGATTCACTGGGTCAGCCTCCCAATTACCTGAGGTGGACAGTCTTGGAGTAGCCCTTTGTGGGCTGTGTGTGCAGTCTTGTTGTTAAGCCTTGCTTGTTGTTGGTATCACTGGGAAGCGTTGATCTCCAAGCCAATTGGCTATGAGGATCTGAAGTGTCTTAGCAAGGAGGGTTTCTCTGTTTTGCTTGGATGGGGTGGAGTCTCGAGGTGGCGCAGACAAGCTTTGGTGACTTCCTTCAGATTGCTTCCAGGTGTGTGCACCTCTTTGATATAGGCCCAGACAAGTTTTGGATTCCTGTCTGTCTCTTCCTAGGAGAGTCCTATTCGCAGCAAACGAGAAAGCTAGCTACTGGAAGGGCTTCTGTGCTTTGCTTGGATGGAGCGGAGTCTTGTGGTGATGCAGACAAGCTTTGATCACCCCCTTACGAGGATCTGATTTCTGAGTCCCACAGTAATGGCCGCTGGCTTCATACACTTCTGAGAGATCTCTGCCCACTGCCCGACAAAATTGTTATGGTAAACTGCATTCAGGTGTCTACCCTATGCCTCCATTGTGGTTTCTCTGCCTACTTGTTTCTTTATGCTTAATTTGCCACTCCTTAGGGCTGTCTTGGAGGTGGGGAGAGGTGTTTGCCAGCCCTGAGCCTGGCTTCTGGCTGAGTGGTGCTCCTGCTGTGGGAGTGCACTGACCACTAGGGGGCAGCTCCTGCATTGAACATCTGTCCAACATCTGTCCAAGGTCAATGCACATCAAAGAGACTGATAATTCTGATCGTTCTACTGTAAAGGTCACTGAGCTTTCATTGTATGGATACTTCCCTCTGAGGGCTCTCAATTAGAAAGTTTATATTATGGCCAATCTTGAGTAAAAATGAAGATCAAATTCTTTTTTCTCTAAGGTTTGTGGATCAAACAAATCCCAGTTCCTCTATAATATAGGATGGGTGCTGTCCTTGGTGGTAGATGAAGAGTTCCATATTTGAAGAAACAAAAAGAACAAAGGTGATCAGTGCCATCTTGTTTGGATTGCCAAGGCGTTCCTTGTGTGTGACAAAACTTCCCTGCTAGTGCATGCGCATTAACAAAGACAAACTACCAGATTAGACTTACTGGCATTATTCTACTTGATTTAACTCTCTATTGCTTGTATCTCCCTATGGAAGACCATATATGAGAGTCTTTCTAACTAGTCATGCAACAAGACTTTCTGTGCTTCCTGCATAGCTTTCCCTCAAGGGTAGTGGAACAAATTAAATAGGTTTCTAATGGGGCCTATATAATTAAAATATTTCTGGAGGGTCTATTGGGCCTTCCTGAGAACAGGCAGAGGGTCTAAAGAGAGTGACAATTTTTTGATTCTATAGAAGTCTAATGACTTGCCCCAAAAGCTAGGTATAGATGTGTTTCCATAGAAGGTATACTATTATTCCTGTACTCAGGGTTCATGGGGAAAATCTATAAATGTACCACAGGCAATAACCCACCCTTAGGAGGGCCAAAGACAAAAAGCATGCCTAATAAAGGAAACCTTGATGTTCATCAGGGAAGGGCTTCCTAGAGGGACAAGGGACAAAGGGAATGATTCCTTGTATCCTTGATTGGAAATAATAAAAGTTATGGGAAATCTATGAGAAGTGGTAGGGATGGCCTGCCTGTCAGTAGCATA
Source organism: Pipistrellus nathusii (assembly GCA_963693515.1). Classification (NCBI taxonomy): domain Eukaryota; kingdom Metazoa; phylum Chordata; class Mammalia; order Chiroptera; family Vespertilionidae; genus Pipistrellus; species Pipistrellus nathusii. The sequence continues at coordinate 311,519 of OY882880.1, read as the reverse complement.
GAATTCACATCCACACTATATATGCCCTAAGGAAAGGTGAAGTACCCTAGATTTGTGGAGTCTGGGCCAAGAAGGCATTGTCTGTTTTATGCTCAACTGGGCATCTGTGGGAAGGGGTTCCTATAGTCATCAGATCAACAGACTGAAGTCAGGATCCCATGGTCTCTATTCTCATCCTTCCATCCAATTTTGGGTAGGACAATAAAAGACCAAGAGGGAAAATAGGTTCAGAACCAATCCAACATTCTCCTAGGATAGGAGGGATTAGACTGTTCCCTGAGAAACCTATCTCCCAAGTCTTAAATCTGACAGCCATGGAAATCACTTTTAACTGGCCAACAGTGTTTCAGTGTTTTTGTTTTTGTTTTTCAAATAAAAAATAAAGAATAAAGAGCAGAAAACAAAAGAGTCCCCTTCACTTACCATTCCATAGAACTTGAACATATAATATCAGATGAGTTTCCAATGTCCCTCTCAGACCTTGTATAATAAGTCCTCCATATTATCCATGGCATGGCATGCTTGCAGGGGAAAAATTAACATTGTCCCTCTTCTTGTCCTGAAGCTCAGGGCTTAGATGTTGTTGTTTTTTTTTTTTTTTTTTTTTTTTTTTTTTTTTTTTCAGCATTGGTTGGGCCAGTGATTCCCCATTTGAAGTTCTCTTCTAGTAAGGGGCCTAATTTAGTCAGTTTCATTGAATCAATTTCCCTGTAATTAGCAGGAGTCCCATTGTACTGGAACACCACTCATCCTTTGCGAGTAGACATGAAGTTGGTGTCTCACTGTCCTTTAACTTCATCTTGTATACAGGTATGGTGTCTCAGTCTCAGGGGCAGAGATATTCCTGTAAGTATAAACCTGCCAGGGGATGAGCTCAGCTGGAGCTTTAGACTCCAAAATACATTCTGCAGCAGGTCACATAGTGTGCTGCTGAGTGGCCCTGATCTATTCACTTTTCTAGGTATTGTTTATTTGTTGCATTTGCAATTTACAGTGAATGTAAAAGGTCTGAGTATAAGACTGACTGATAGGAAATAGATCCTTATTTCAACAATCCTATTTATTCTGCATTTCTATCATGGGCCTCATAGAAATTAGCAGCTGCCATGAACTAGTTTCATTTGAATATACACCAGCTATATACAGAATTATAGAAACATAATAACAAACATTTCATAGTGTTCCTATAATCAGAAATTACTAAAGGATATCTAATTAGTATAGAAAAGATTGTCTTTAGTGAAACAGAAATATTTACACAATTATGAAAAGTTTATATCATATAAAGAATTCAATATTTTATATAAGAGGTCAGCAACCTTTTCCTTTAATAGCCAGAGAATAAAAGGCTTATAGTAACCAATGAAACTCCAAATATTTATTTTTTGACATTAGCAGAGACAATATGTAAATAGGTGTGCCTATATGCAAAAACTTATTTATGGACACTAGAGTGTGAATTTCATATAATTGAAATTTATTAGACTCCCAAGCCTCTTTTTGACTCTCCAAGAAGGCCAAGGGTCAGGACTTGTGGAGATTTTGAAGCAGTTTAGGCTTTATGGGGGACCTTTGTCTTAGCTTGGACTCTATGGGAAATGTCATGGTACAAATTATCATTACAAACTTTTTCCTTGTATTAGCAGAGGCAGCATACAATCAGTCTAAATGACTGGAAGACCAGATTATCCTAAGGGAACAGACATGATTCAATTCTGAACATTCGTTTCTATCATGGTCCTTTATGGAGAGCAGCAGTTCTGGGGAAGCTGGTTTCATTCGAATGTATACCAACTATACACAGAGTAAAAAACATATTTACAGACATTCCATAGTATTCATATTATCAGGTATGGCAAATTAGCATGGAAAATATTGTCTTTAGTGAAGCAAAATCCTCCAAAATTCTTAAACATCTATGCATTATTATAAAGGGAATTCAAGTTCCTAGATGACAGATCAGCAAGCATTTTTTAAAAAAATATATATTTTATTGATTTTTCATAGAGAGGAAGAGAGAGGGAGAGAGAGAAACATCGATCAGCTGCCTCCTGCACACCCCTTACTGGGGAGGTTCCCGCAACCAAGGCACATGCCCTGGACCGAAATAGAACCTGGGACTTTTCAATCTGCAGGCCCATGCTCTATCTACTGAGCCACACTGGTTTATGCAAGCAAGCATTTTCTGTAAATGGCTTTAGTTCACCATTGAAATTCCAAGTCTAACATCATAATATCATTCCTTGCAGTCCTATGATTCTGACAGATATGCCATTATGCAGTCATAACCAATATGAAAGCAAGTAGTTGTAGCTATATTCAAGTTAAAGTTTATTTGTGGTCTCTAAAGTGTGACTTTTATAAAATTGAGAATGAAGCAATGGAAAATATATTCCATGCAAATGCAAAAGGAAAAAAAAAAACTGGGTTAGTACTACTGAGACAAAATAGACTTTAAAACAAAAATCATAACAAGAGACTAAGTAGGACATGTCAATACTAAAGGGAATGATTCAACAAGAAAATATAAGCCTTATAAACATATAAGCACCATATAAAGGAGCACCAATGTATATAAAAACAACTTTTGACAAAATTTAAGGGCAAGATTGACAGGGGTAAAGTCATAGTAAGGGACTTCAACATCCAAGAGACATAACTGAACAGATTTTCCAGACAAAATATCAATAAGCAAATAGAAACCTTATATAATACACCAGATCTAACTGATATTTATAGAATATTTCACCCAAGGAATCAGAATATACGTTCTTTTCAAGCACACATGAAGTATTCTCAAACATAGATCCTATGTTAGGGTAAAAACAAGTCTATACAAATTCAAGAACAATTATAAAATAGCAAACTTTGTCTCATCATAATGGCATGAAGTTAGAAATCAACTATAATAAAAAACTCAAAAGTACTCAAATACATGGAGGCTAAATAGCATGTTATTAAACAAAGAATGAGTTATCAATGAGGTCAAATAAAAAATTAAAAACTTTTCTTAAACAAATGAAAGTGAGCACACAACCACACAAAACGTATGAGACATGACAAAAGCAGTCCTTTGTGAAAAGTTCATAGCACTACTGGAATACTTCAAGAAACAAGAAAAATGACCAATAAACTACCTAACACTATAACTAAAATAATTAGAAAGAGAACAGAAGAGAAGCCTAGAAAGCAGAAGAAAGGAACTAATAAAAGTCAGAGCAGAAATGACCAAATGGGATTTATTTCAGATATGCAAAGTTGACACAATATTTGCAAATCAATAAATGTAATACATCAATATAAATAAAAATGTAAATGTAAAAATGTTGGTTTATTTAAAATCTTAAATCTCTGAAAGTTCTTCACTGATTGCTTTGAAAGTTTGACATGTTGTACTTGATTACATGTTTTTACATACCTTGTACCTACTATTATATAAACGTCACAGGTGTGACATGTAAAAACATGCTTTTTTCTTTTTTTTTAACTCTCCATTTGTTGGATGTAAAAGCAACATATAATATACTAAATATTTTATGATTCCATTTCAATGTTTCTGACTTATGATCCATTTACAATTTCCAATTTTATTATTTCATTTCAATGTTCATAATGATGGAAGATTTGTGCTTAGAAATCTTGAACAAATTTCTCAATCAACTGGGAATACCATCACCCAATCGATCTGCTGCTGCTTTGTTTGATAGATTTGCATTGTGAACAAAATAAAACATGGGTGATCTTTTGTTGTATGTGCCATCAAATATTCCTTAGCTAAATCTTGAGCAAAAAGGCATTTATGATCAAATAATGCAAACTGTCAATAACGGGGTTGGAGAAGTCTTTTTCTTAGATGTTGGAGGAACTGGTAAGACATTCCTAATTAGATTGATTCTGGCAACAATTAGATCCCAAATGACACAATCTTAGCTACTGTGTCATCCAGAATAGCTTCCACATTGCTATCAGGTGGAAGAACTGCTCATTCTGCTTTGAAATTGCCATTGAACATGCAATTCATTGAACCCCACCCACGTGCAACATTTCCAAAGCATCTGGCATGGCAAACATATTGCAGAAATGCAAACTTATTGTTTAGGATAAATGCACAATGGAGCACAAAAAAAATCACTCTAGACTCTTAATCTATCACTGCAAGTATTGTGTGGAAACATCAGACCATTTAGGAATGCATTAATATTGGTTGCAGGAAATTTCAGGCAAACATTATCTATAATTTCTTGATTGACACCAGCGTTTGAAATACATGCTTGTCTAAAATACTCTACTTTGTGGTGACACATAAAGATCTTAAAATTAACTATAAATATGCCTGTCTAGCTGCAAAACGATTGATCAACTGAGATGTTCTCACATCAATTGCTGGAAATTGGGAACAGAAAGGTGCCAGTTGATCTGATCTCAGGACGAATTTCATTGCCTTATGACTTCTGCTATTTAGTGAAGTCAAAAGAAGAATTGGTTGAAAAAGTATTTTGCAATATTCAAATCAATTATAAGAATCATGATTTAGTGAATGAGCTATTCTTGCGGCCAAGAACAAAGACGTCTACGACCTTAACAATATTATTCAGCCTAATATTCAAAAGCAAGGCAATCACATGCAAGCCCATCCACACTGTTGTGGAAGCAAATGAAGTGGTTAATTATCCAACAAAATTTTTTAATTCACTCAATCTGCCAGAGATGCCACTGCATGTACTGCAATTGAAAATTGGTGTGCCAATTATTATGTTGCAAAATATCAACCAGCCAAAGTTTTGCAATAGAATGTGGCTTGTATGCAGAAAAATATTAATCTTGATATGACCTTTCAAAGGTGAAGATGGAGGGGGGCGGAGCTTGAAGATGGCAACCGAACAGATGGACTTGTTCTGACTCTGGTCCCAGAACAGAAAAAAAGCAGCATCTGAGTCACTCAGGGAATGTTGATTGGCAGCTAAGGGGCAGCTGAAATCCCAAGGAAGGTAAGGAAGGATCTGCTGGACAGGATTTCCTGACCAAGTGGCCAGCACTGCCACCGCGGCTCTCCCGGAGCTGTTGGCTAGGAGGGAAGGCTGCGCCATCTTACCAGGAAAGGAGGAGCTTCTCTGAGGCCTGGAAAACCCACAGCGAAGGAGTACATTGAGCAGCCGTCACGCCCCAATCAGCCCAAACAGGTGGATTCAAGGGAGATCTTCAAGTCACCCACGGAAAGGTCAGAATTTGCGGGGATAGCCTGAGGGATCTGGATCCCACGGCGCAGGCAGTGATGGTAACCAAGGAGCTCCAGCGAGGCCCCGCCCCCACTGTAGGCCCAGAGCACCGCGTGGCAGCCGGAGCCTAGCTGCGCCCAAAGAAGGCTGCAGGGATATTCTATCTGGCAACACCCAGTGTGGGGGTTTGGCGTAATCTTCCCCAAAAGCAGGACATTTTTAAAACGCCAGGGGACATGGGACAGATTATTAAGAATCGCGGCTGTCCCGCCAAGGGCGGAACATCTGAACATCTTGGCACCGGTTCTCATTCACCCCCTTGCTTCTGAATACTAGGGAAGGACTTCCCAGTTGGGCATATCCAGGGAAATTGCAGGGGGAAATTGCCTTCTGGAAACAAGGGATCGGAGCCAGAGGAGATAGTCTGGGAGCCAGTTGGCACTCTGCCAGCTAGAGCCATAGAGAAAGAAGGCCAGAGCAACCAAAAAGAATGGGAGGTCAAACAGGAAACACTGCAACCTAGGGGCTGAACTAGAAACTGCTTTTTTTTTTCTTTTTTTTTTTTTTTACTTTTTTACTTTTAATTAATAAAAAAATAAATGGACACAAATAACTAGGATATAGCCTACTTAAAATTAAGGAACACCTTACAAAACTGAGGTGCAGTGGAATTCTGAAAACCGCAAGACTGTCTGGTCCGAGAATCAGGGGTGCCAAATACAATAACAGAGGAAGTGAATGACCACTACTGGACATTTTTAAGCTAATTTTACTGTTCTTTATTTTATTTTCATTTTTTACATCTTTTATTTAATTTTCATTTTTTACATCTTTTACTTAAGAAACGAATTTTTTTCTTTTTTTCTTACTTGATTTTACCTTTTCAATTATTACATTTTTTAATCTCTATCATCACTATTACTACTGCTATTTTGCAATTTTTGTTTCCTTTTTTTTTCTTTTCTTTTTTTACATTGGGAGCAATTTTCATTCTATTTTAATCTCTACTATAGCAGCATTCAACCCTATCTCAACTCGACCCTTTTAGTCTCCTGTTTATTCTATCCCTCTCCGGCTTTAGTTTTTCCTCTATTCTTTCTGTATACCCCTGCTAAAGTTCTCACTATACTTATAGATCTAAGTTCCAATCCCTGATCAAGTGTATAAATACCACTCTCTGCACTATATTAACTAGTTTAAAAAACAAAACAAAAAACTGTTCTCCTCTCTATCTTTTTTCTCATTGTTTGTGTGAATGTTGATTATTATGAATTTTTCTGCTTTTTAGTGAAATGGTTATGCTTATTCCTGTGTTGTTATTGTTGCTTTGTATTTTTTGAAAAAAAAATCATCCGTTTTTATTTGTTTTTTTACTTCAGTATATCATAGCTTTACTTAATAATAGTGGATATTGTAGTTTGTATTAATCTCCAAGTATTGTTACTGGCATTGACTGGGTTTAATGGTGGTTCTATGGGAATTTTCCCAAAATAGATATATATATAGTTTGTTTCCCATTTCTCTTTTAGCCTTCTTCTTCTTCTTCTTTTCTCTCTCTCTCTCTGTCTCTCTCTCTCTCTCTCTCTCTCTCTCTCTCTCTTTTCTTTTTTCCCTGTTTTCCAACTTCATCTTGTCATTACTTTTTTCTCCTTCTTTTTCTATCTCTTTATCCCTCTTTGTTTTAATTTACTTACTTATTTTTTTAATTTTTCTTTATTTTATTTTTACCTTTCTTCTTTCTCTCCTATCCCTAATTTCCCTTTCTTTAGTGCTCACCTTTGTTAGAGGCTATTTATATTGTAAATACATTCCTGTTAAGTGCCTCTTGTGTTGTACCTGGTAGTGTTGTATTTTGTACCTTTAAATCAACGCAGAAGAAGGAATACCACATAACCAGACATCCTGAAAAGAGAGCCATGGGGAGACAGAGAAATAGCCCACACATAAAAGAAAAGCAGGCATCACCAGAAAAGGAAGTAAACGAGTCAGAGGCAAGCAGCCTACAAGAGCAAGAGTTCAGAATAATGATCATAGGATGGCTAAAAAGAATGGAAGAGAAATTTGACAATAACCAAGAAGAAATGAGGAAGAACCATGAGGAATTGAAGAAAAGCCATGAGGAATTGAAGAAGAATCAAGAAGAAATGAAAAATGACATCTCTACCATGAACTCAATAGAAAGCATCAAGAGTAGATTAGAAGAAGCAGAGGACCGCATCAGTGAGCTAGAAGACAAGATGGAAAAAAAATACCCAATTAGAGCAGCTTCTAGAAAAAAAGATTAAAAAGCAGGATGAGAACCTATGGGAGCTTTGGGACAATACAAATTAAAATAATATTCGAATAATAGGGGTTCCAGAAGGAAAGGAAACTGAGGTAGACATGGAAAAAGTATTTCAAGAAATAATGACAGAAAACTTTCCTGAGATGGAGAAGAAAAAACCCACACAAATCCAAGATGCTCGCAGAGTCCCAAGCAAAATGAATCCCAGAAGACAGACACCAAGGCACATTATAATTAAAGTGGCAAACAACAACCACAAGGTAAGAATCTTAAAAGCAGCCAGAGAGAGACAGAAAGTTACATACAAAGGAACCCCCATCAGACTAGCAACTGATTTCTCAAAAGAAATATATCAGGCCAGAAGTGAATAGGATGAAATATACAAAGTCATGCAAAGGAAGGGTCTGAATCCAAGAATACTGTACCCAGCAAGGCTATCAATCAAAATTGAAGGGGAAATCAGGAGCTTCACAGACAAATAAGACTGAAGGAATTTATCTCCACCAAACCAGCAATGCAAGAAATGCTAAAGGGTCTACTGTAAAAATAAATAAATAGGAAGTAAAGAAGGAATACGGGTATAGAATAAAAATGGTGTCAAATGAGTACCTATCAATAATAACCTTAAATGTAAATGGTGTAAATGCTCCAATCAAAAGACATAGGGTAACATATTGGATAAGCAAACAAGACCCATACATCTGTTGTCTACAAGAAACCCACCTCAGAAAAAAAGATGCACACAGACTGAAGGGATGGAAAATGTTTTCCAGGCAAATGGAAATGAAAAAAAAAAGCTGGGGTAGCAATACTTATATCTGACAAATTAGATCACAGAGTGAAGGACATAACAAGAGATAATGAAGGCCACTTCATAATACTAAAGGGAGCAATCCAACAAGAAGAAATAACCCTGGTAAATATATATGCACCCAATACAAGAGGATCCAAATACATAAAAAAATTGCTGGAGGACATTAAGGGAGAGATTAATAGCAATACAATCATAGTAGGGGATTTTAATACCCCACTATCACCCTTCGACAAATCATCTAAACAAAAAATCAGCAAAGAAATATCAATCCTATATGACTCCGTAGACCAGATGGAATTAATTGACATCTTCAGAACATTCCACCCCAAAGCCACAGAATATACATTCTTCTCAAGTGCATATGGAACATTCTCAAAGATAGACCACATTTTGGGACATAGGCAACGTCTCTTCAAATTTAAGAAGATAGAAAACATATCAAGCATCTTCTCAGATCATAATGGCATAAAACTTGAAATTAACTACAATAAAAATAAACCTAAGAAATCAAACACATGGAGACTAAACAGCATGCTATTAAACAAGGACTGGGTTACTAGAGAAATCAAGGAAGAAATTAAAAACATCCTGGAAACAAATGACAATGAAAACACAACAATACAAAATCTATGGGACACAGCAAATGCAGGTTTGAGAGGGAAGTTCATATCCTTACAAGCCTATTGCAAAACTCTAGAAAAAGGGGTAACAAATGATCTAACTCTACAACTCAAAGCGTTAGAAAAAGAGCAACAAGAATAGCCCAGTGTAAGCAGGAAGAAGGAAATAACAAAAATCAGAGCACAGATAAACGACATAGAGTCCAAAGAAACAATACATAAGATCAACAAAACCAAGAGCTGGTTCTTTGAAAGGATAAACAAGATAGATGGATCTGTAGCCAGGCTAACCAAGAAACAAAGAGAGAGGACCCAAATAAACAAAATCAGAAATGAAAGAGGTGAAATAACAACAGACCCCATCAAAATACAACGAATTGTTACAAAATACTACGAACAACTCTATTCCAACAAACTGAACAACCTGGAGGAAATGGACATATTCCTAGAAAAATACAAACTTCCAAAACTCAATCAGGAAGAATCTAAAAATCTCAATAGATCAGTGACTTGGGAAGAAATTGAAACAGTCATCAAAAATCTTCCAGCGAAGGTGAAGATGTCCTCATTCCTTGCAGTCCTTTGATTTTGACAGATATGCCATTTTAATGCAAGAGATTGCAATTCCCAATTTGATTGTCATTTGCAATCACTACCAACAAAGTCAGGGCCAATCTTTAGAATATTGCAGTTTAGATCTAGACAGGAATTGCTTCTCACATGGATAATTATATTTTACATGTCCTAGAGTCTGCAAACCAGACAATCTCTATACCTGCACAGACCATGGAACAAAAAGTACTGTATACCCACAAGCATTGTGAAATTAAACATATTAGAAATGTGCGGTTTCTCTTGTCTTTCTTTTCCATTTAATCAGACTGAGCCACAGCAATGTGTGGCCAGAAACACCCAGTGATGAATAAATTGAAAGATAGAAACCATATGGTCATATTAATGGTGCAGAAAAAGCATTCCACAAATTGCAGCCATTTTTTTTTTCAGTAAAAACTCTCAGTAAAGTGAGAATAGAGTGACCATACCTCAATACAATAAAGGCCATTTATGACAAACCTACCACAACATAATATTCAAAAGGCAAAAGCTCAAAGCATTTCCATTAAGAACAGGAACAAGACAAGGATGTCAGTTTTCATATCTCTTATTCAATATTAGAGGCCTGGTGCATGAAATTCATGCAAAGGGGGACGGTCCCTAGGCCCAGTTGGCAACCAGGGCCAATCAGGCTCCTCATCTCGTTGCCTTCTTCCCTCACTGCAAGTGTCTGTCACCACCCACTTTCAGTCCCTTGTTCCAGCATGGCTTGATCAGGCAATTGGGGCCTACCAGCCAGACATAGGGCCCAACTGCCAACACCATGGGTGGGCAGTGGGCCAATTAGGATCTGCTGGCCAAAGGGTGAGATCAGGAGAGGGAACCATTGTTTTGCTCAGATTCCAGGGTCCCCAAATGGTCACCAGGGAGCCAGTTGAATCTGATGCAAAAACAGAGTCTAAACCAGTTTGGTCTCCCTGTCCACCACACTTGTCAATGCAGAGGCCTGGGACACAAAGAGCACTCATCTCTGGAGAACAATACCTACATAGGGCTGGGCTATCTGGGTGGATTTAGGAGGGTGACCTAAGGTTCGTGGGTGATAGTGACCAGCCTTTCTGGCCAGGGTTTTCTTTCAAGCTTTTACCACACAATCAGGAAGTTACCAATGTATTCTAAGGTTGAGCCATCCCCTCTGTTGCATGGCCTAATTTGGACCTTGGCTGCATTCCTGGAGCTTCATTGGTCCACTCAGGTAGGAGTTGGGGAAGTTAGGATAACTTGCATTTCTGAGGTTGGGGTCCCAGTTTCACATGATGGAAGGTAGTTAGTTCTGTTTTATCTTTCACCAGGAGGTTGGCCACCAGCGCAGAGGAGGGAGCCGGCCCTTGGACCCCCAGGAAAGGGGCTGCCTCCACTGCCACACATCCTTGGTTCTCCATTTTAGCCAGCTTGGGGGAGAGATGGGGAAGTTGGCCAGCAGTCCCCATTAGCAATTGTAACCTATAGTCTGGAGGCAGCTCCTGGGTTGAGTGTTTAACCTGGTGTTCAGTGCACAACATAGCAGCTGGTCATTCTGTTGTAACAGTAACTTAGGCTTTTATATAAATATAGACTAGAGGCTCAATGCACTAAATTCATGCAAGAGTAGGCCTTCCTATCCCTGGTTTCTGGCACCAGCCTCCCTCTGGCACCTGGGACCTGGTAGGCACTGGGGTCTGGGCTTCCCTCTGGCCCCAGGAGGCACCTGGGCTTTGCTCTGGCTGTCAGCAGGCACATAAGACCTAGGCTTCCCTCTGGCCACTGGCAGGTACCCAGCACTTAGGTTTCCCTCACAGCTCAAGCTTTGTCTAGAAGGAAGTCTGGTCTAATTAGCATATTCTACTTTTATTATTATACATAGTACTAGAAGTCCTAGCCACAGCAATCAGACAAGAAGAGATAAAAAGGCATTCACATTTAAAAATATGCAGAAAATCTGTCATTATTAGCAGATTACATGATATTGTACATAGAAATTATAGGTCTCACCAGGAAAATACTAGACTCAGTAAAGAACTCAGCAAGGAAACAGGATAGAAAATAAACATCTAGAAATTGATGGCATTTGTATATACCAATAATAAACTCTCTGAAAGAGAAACTAAGAAAGCAATTTCATTTACCATTGAAAAACAACAAATAAAATATATCAGAAAAAACTTAACCAAGTTGGTAAAAGACCTGTACTTGGAAAACTACAGGACATTAAAAACAGAAGATACAAACAAATAGAAGTGTACACCATGTTCATGTATTGGAACAATTAACATAAGTAAAATGTCTACACTACTCAAATCAATCTATAGATTCAACACAATCCCTATTAAAACAACAAAGGCATACTTCATAGGACAAAGTCTCTAAATATTTATATGGAACCAAAAAGACCTGAATGGCTGCAACAATCTTGAGAAAGAAGAAAATAGCAGGAGGAATCACAATAACAGATATCAAACTGTATTACAAAGCCATTGTCACCAAAACAGCCTGTTACTGGCATAAGAACAAGCATATACTAGTAGACAAATAGATCAAAACAGAGATCCCCAAAATTAACCCATGCCATTATAGTCAATAATTTTTGATAAAAGAATAAAGACATCCTCTTCTACAAATGGTGTTGGGAAAATTGGACAGATACATGAAAAAAGATGAAACCAGGCCACCAACTTACATAGAGGAGAACATAGGCAATACAATTGGCAATGTTTACTGATATGTTTCTTAAGGCAAAGAAAACCAAGGAAAAAATAAACAAATGGGACTACATTAAAATAAAAATGGAACTCACTCTATGAGAGAATATATTTTCCAATGACTCATCTGACAAAAGGTTAATATCCAAAATATGTAAAGTACTCATTCAACTCAACAAAAAGAAAGACAAACAATTTAATTTAAAAATGGGCATTAGGCCTGAGTATACATTTTTCCAGAGATGATATATAAGTAGCCAAGAAAATCATTAATTATTAGAGTAATGCAAATTAAAATCACAATGAGATATCACATCACAACTTTTAGAATGACTATCATTAAAAAAAAATCAACAAACAATTGCTGGTGAAGATGTGGAGAAAAGGAAACCCTGGTTCACTGATGGTGGGAATGCAAAGTGGTGCAGTCACTATAGAAAACAGTATGGAGTTTCCTCAAAAAAAAAAAAAAAAAAGAAAAGAAAAGAAAAAAAAGGAAATTCCATTTGACCAAGTGATCTCACTTTTGGGTATATATAATTAGAACCCAAAACTCCAATCAGAAAGATCTGTGGTCATAACAGTATTATTTACAGCTAAGATTTGACCCTCAGTCAATGAATGTATAAAAAGCCAAGGGACATTTACATAATGGAATACTATGCAGCTGTAAAAAAAAAAAGGTTTCTCTTTCACTTTGCATAGCATGGATGGACCTAGAAAATATGTTAAGTGAAATAAGCCAACCTGAAAGAGACAATGTCACATGATCTCACTTTGGGATCTCATGAGCAAAATGAATTGACCAACAAAACTGAAGCATGGAACAGACTGTTATACCTCAATGTGGGGTTGGGAGAAGAAGAATAAGTAAACCAAAGAACTTATATACTTAATAGAGGACCAGAATTCAAGAAATTGTGCACAATTAGGATCTTAGGCCTAGCCTGTACTCCATCACATGGCAACTGCTACCCTGTGATGCTACATGAAGCTCCCTGCACTGGGATGCTCTGCAATGTTCACAGCCCCTAGACTTCTCTGCAAGGCTTCCCTCCCCCATTGACTGCTCTGCAAAGGTTGCTGCTGGAGGCTACATGAAACTCACCCGACACTGCCACTGCTCCACAAGGTTCCCTGGACCCTCAACTGCTTCAGTGCCACCTGGGTGAATGCTCTACTAAGCTCACAGCCACCCTAAAAAGCAATATGCCAATGCCGTTCACCAGTCCCAAGTCATGCCCCACCACCAGCCCCCTCTCATAGTGAGTAGTTCAGGTGCTGGGAGTAATGGGGAACTGTATGTACTTCATGATGATGGGTTACCATTTGGTCATGAAGCCATATATATATATATATATATATATATATATATATATATATATATATATATATAATCTTAGGATAGGGATAGCCCACAGATACAGGCAATAGCATGGTGAAGACATGTGGAGATGATAAGAGTTGGGCAGGTGGGAGGAAAAGGGAGAATAGAGAAAATTCTATAAAACTATTATATTAATAATGAAAGTTTATTTTTAAAATAAGTTAAAAAATAAAATAAAGAACGAAAACTGGAATACAGTGTTATTCTGACATAAACTCATAGTGTTTAAACAATGTTATAATTACAATCAAGTTCACAGTCTTAAGGGGATAATAGTACTGTTTTCATTAAAGCAAAACAAAAAATAAAAGCAATCTTGAGCAATGGTTCTTTAGGTTGAGACATAATTTTCCAGTTATATGAAATGATGTTGTTTGAAAATATATAAAAAATATATAAAAATAAAGCAAAGAGGAAGCTAAAAAAAAAAAACAAAAAAACTAGTAAAGAAGAAAAAAATAAAAGTAAACAAAATAATTGAAATAATAATAATTAATTTAAATGTTTAATCACGGATAGGAAAAGTAAAAAAGAAAAAAGAAGAATTAAGAGTAAAATAAATTAAGAAAAGTAAATAACAATAATAAACAAAAGTAGAATAGAATTAAGGAGAAGAGAAGTTAGAGATATGCAAAAAAGGAAGAACAAAAGATGAAAAAACAAACATCAAAAAACAAAAACTAAATCTGGATTCTAAGATAGTGGCTAATAGGATAGCAGTGAGAGTGAATGAGTGAGGGAGTAAAGGTGAGTGTACAGACATGTGGTATATGTATTTATCTGAGAGAGGGAAAGCTAGATCTCTTCAGGGGCTGGCAGACAGGGCTCAAATAGCTGGGCAGCCTCTGCTATTGCTGTTACTTGGAGGCCATGCCATTTCAAAATTGAAAACTTCTGTGACACAGAGCCCAGATTCACCTCCATCCAGTAATTTACAGCCACACCAGCAGGGAACTGCTGCCTTGGCTTTGAACCCACAAACACCCAGACTCTAACCTCCCCAGCTGGGGCTACAGTGAGTTCCAGAGAGTGATCACCTTATGCCAGCCAAATGCTTTAGCCCTTGACCCTGCAACCATATAAATAAACAGCCAACACCCAGAACCAGCGGTACCACTCACAACAGCACTTACCAGGGATCCAGCAACTTATAAATGTGCATGTGAGGGGGTAAGCAACCACCTCCTGCAGCAGCACATATGAGGGAAGCCAGCAGTTACTACCCTCAATGATGCATAGAGCCAGCAGCCACCATCCATGACAGAATAGGGAGTCAGCATCCTCTTCTTGCAACAGTGCAAGGAATCAGTGGCCATGATTATGACTGCATGGGAAGTGAGCAGCTGCCATTTACAACTGCATGACCTGCAACCAGGCCCCCACTGCAGCCACCAACCCTATGAGATTCCACACCTAGATTCTTCAGTAAGAACAAAAATGGAGAGAGAGAAGAAAAGCTCCCAAAGGAAATAAAAGAAGGAATGACAAGAAAAGGAACTAAATGAAACTGAGGAATACAACATGTCAGAAAAAGAATTCAGAACAAGGGTTATACAGTACATAAACTGTATGGATGATAAAATCAACAACCTATGTAAGAATCAAAAAGAAATAAAGAATGATATAGCTACAATAATTTAGAAAACTATGGAAGCTTTCAACAGTAAACTAGGAGAAGTAGAGGACCGAATTAGTGAATGAGAAGACAGGGAAGCAACACACACACACAATCTGAACTGAAACTGGAGAAAAAAATCAGGAGAGCCTTAGGGAGCTTTGGGACAATATGAAACATAACAACATATATACAATAGAGGTGTCAGAATGACAAGAAGAGTAAGGGCTAGAAAACCTATTAGAAAAAATAATGTCAGAAAAATTCTCTGATTTAGGGATGAAAAAACTCAGAAGCACAGAGAATTTCAAACAAGATAAGCTTAAAAAGATCCAAACCAAGACACATCATAATTACAATAGAAATCATTAATGACAAGGAGAGGATCTTACAGGCTGCAAGAGAGAGACAGAAAGTTACATACCAGGGATCTACCAATATATTATAAATGATTTCTCAACCAAAACACATCAGGCCAGAAAGGAATGGAAGAAAGTATACAAAGTGATGTAACAGAAGGGCCTGAACAAAATAATACTCTATCCAGCGAGGCTATCATTAAAAAATTGAAGCTTCACAGACAAAGAAAGGCTAAAGGAGCTTATCATTATCAAGCCAAGGACTGTTGTAAAAAGAAGATGAAGAAGAAAAAAGCATGGGAGGGAGAAGGAACGCAGGCAAAAAAAGAAAAAAAAAGTCTACAAAATATACCTATAAAAAATAACTTTAAAGCTATAAGTAAATAGATTAAATGTTCCAGTCTAAAGACAGCAAGTAAATAAATGATAAGAAAAAAAAAAGACTCAAATGTTTGCTTTCTACAGGAAACCAACCTCAGAACAAGAAACTCACACAGACTGAAAGTAAAAAGATGGAAAAATATCTTCCAATCAAATGGAAATAAAAAGAAGCTGGGGTAGAAATATTTATGTCTGACAAAATAGATCTGAAAATGAAGGTCATAACAAAAATTAGGAAGGATACTTCAAAATACTGAAGGAATCAATACAGCAAGAGAATATAACTCGTAACCATATATGCATCCAATGAGGTGCATCCAAATATATAAAAACAAAACAAACAACAAACTTTTGGAAGATATCAAGGGAGAGACTGACAGAAATACTGTCATAGTAGGGAAGTTTAATACCCTAATGACATCCCTGGATAAATACTCTAGACAAAATATCATAAAAAAAAACAGCTATCTTAAAATGATTCATTAGATCAGATGGACATCTTCAGAGCATTTCACCCCAAAGCTACAGAATATACATTTTCTCGAATGCACATGGGTCATTATCAAAGATAGATCACATATGGGTCATAAGCAAAGACTCTCCAAAATTCAAGAAAACTGAAATCATATCAAGCATATTCTCAGACCACATGGCTTAATATTGGAATTCAGCTATAATAAAAACAATAAAAAATTCAAATGTTTTGAGGCTGAATAGCACGCTATTAAACAATGATTGGGTTACCAAAGAGATTAAAGAAGAAATTAAAAGTGTCCTAAAAATAAGTGACAATGAAAACTCAATAATAATCCACAATCTATGGGATACAATGAAAGCAGTCCTTAGAAGGAAGGCCATAGCAATAAAGGCCTACAAAAATAATAAATGAATAAATAAATAAATAAATAAATAAATAAATAAATAAATAAAGTAATAAGTTATCTAACTCTAGAACTTAAATAATTAGAAAGATATATCCCAAGAAACTAGGAATACCAATCAGAAAGGATATATGCATTCCTATGTTCATAGCAGCACAATTTACAATAGCTAGAATTTGGAAACAGCCTAGGTGCCTCTCAGCAGATGATTGGATCAAAAAACTGTGGTACCTCTACACAATGGAATATTATGCTGCCATGGAAAAGAAGGAATTCTCATCATTTGCAGCAACCTGGATGGAATTGGAGAACATTATGCTGAGTGAAATAAGCCAGTCAATGAAAGAGAAACACCACATGACCTCACTCATTTATGGATAATAAGAACATTATAAACTGATGAACCAAAAGATAGATATAGAGATAGTAAAGCAACAGGCAGACTGTCAAATTACAGCAGGGAGGGTAGGGAGATCTGAGGGAGATAAGAGATCAACCTAAGGACCTGTATACATGCATATAAGTACAACCAATGGACACAAAACTTTGGAGAGGGAGGTTATGTATGCGAGGGGGAGGAATGGTAAGATATGTACATAGATAATAATTTAAAGTAAAAAATAATTAGAAAGAGAGCAATAAGAAAAGCCCAGAGTGAGTAGAAGGAAGGAGATAATAAGGATCATAGTAGAAAAAAATAACATTGGAGAAACCCCAGATGGCAACTGGAAAGAAGATAGGAAGGGAGAGAGTATGAGAGAATGAGGGAGCAAGAAAGGAGTGTGTAGACATGAGTGGTGTGTGTGAGTGAGAGCTAGGGACTGTAAGATTCTGCAGGGTTTCCAAGAGCTGCCAAACTAGGCAGTCTTAGATGGCAAAACCCCACTGCAACTGAAAACACTCTGAGAGCAGCTAGCACATAAATAGACTCCATGCCATCTTGAAGAACAGAACTGCCTGAGACAAGTATCATAACATTGCCATTACCCAATCTGGTTTCAGACTCAAACCTGGACCCTATAGCTACTTGAGTAAAATACCTGTGACCACAGCTGCAGACCCATGAACACCAAGACCCCATGTACCCTAGTCACAGATTTCTGTGAGTCACAGACCCAATCCCCATCCCCACTGGCTCTATGTAAGAGACATAGAAACAGTCAGACCCACTCTGCTCAAACAGGCATCCTCCCCAAACACAGCAATAGTAGCTCTACCTGAATTTGAGCCTGGGTGTGTGGACATGGGAAGTTTGTTTCCTGTGACCAGACTTCAGGTCCAAGCAGGGAGGCTGCACTGAATTTGAGCCTGGGGCTGCAGACACAGGAAGTTTGTTTTCTGCAGTGCACACCCACAGGACCAGACACCACACCTACATAGGACAGGAGAGCCATCTGACCTTGATTCAGAGCAAGCGCACATGAAGGCTGTTTTCCACAGGGCTGGAGTGGACCTCCCTCTGATACAGTGCAACTATGCAACCTGATCTCTCAACTAGATCAGGGACCCTGCTTTTTCATGCAAGAGGCAGCACTGAGCACCAGTGACTTGACTGTTTTCATAGTGTACACCTTGGATCCCTGATTCATACTAAGAGCCAGCGACTCCAATTCTTGGCACATCATGTACACAATGGGACCCTGATTCTTGTACAAAGCCACACTAAGCAACAGAGACTCTGTTAATCAATTCTCTCTGTAAGCACAGGGGGTCTCTGACTCCTGACACACACTAGGGGACTCTGACACACCGGTAGGATTTTTATTTCAGCATGGTATAAAAGGGATCCCTGATTCTAGGTGAGCGTATGAACCCACACTAAGTACATGTGACCCTGATCTTAGGTGAGTCTGGCTCCCACCAACCCATGGCAGCCACAGGTCTTGGTGTCAGAGTTCTTCAGTGACACATGGGGGATGTGAACATCCCACTGCACATGACCCAGGCCCCCACAACTCAACATTTGAACACTCTGGTGATAGTTAGAATGGGGAAACAAGGGAACAGTACCCAGAGGAAAGAAAATGAGGAACAGTCAAGAAGGGAAATAAATGAAAAGGGAGCATGAAACATGACAGAAAAAAAACCTATATAGTCAGTGGTCATACAGTTCATACACTGGATGGATGAGAAAATCAACAACGTATGCAAAAATGAGAAAGAAATCAGAAGTGAAAGTAGACTAGAAGCAGAGGAATGAATTAGTGAGTTAGGAGACAAGGTACAGAAAAAACCCAATCTGAACAGCAACTAGATAAAACAATAAAAAAGCAAAAGGACAGCCTAAGGAATCTTTGGGACAATGTAAAACTAAGTAACATTCATATAATAGGGCTACCAGAAGGACAAGAACATCAGCAGAAATTAGAGAATCTATTTGAAGAAATAATGACAGAAAAATTTCCATATATGGGGAAGAAAAAGTTATACAAGTATAGTGAGTCCCAAGAAAGATGAATCACAAAAGACTAAACCAAGACACATCACAATTACAATGGCAAATGTTAACAACAAAAAGAGAATCTTAAAGGCTGCAAGAGATAGACAATTACCTACAAAAGATCCCCATCAGATTATCAAATGATTTCTCAACAGAACCACATCAAGCTAGAAGGGAATAAAAAGGGGTTTACAAAGCAATGCAAAGCAAAGGATTCTATCCAGCCAGACTATCAATCAAAATTGAAGGGTAAATGAATTTTTGCAGACAAAAAAAGACTAAGGGAATTTATCACTATGAAGCAAGCAATGAAATAAATGCTAAAGGGAATGCTGAAGAAAAAAAAAAAGAAAGAAAAGAAAGAAAGAGAAAGGAAGGAAAGAACACAGGCATAAAATACAGTAATGGCTACAAATACCTATCAATAATCTTACCTAATAAAAGAGTAATATGCAAATTAACCATTACTCTACTATACTCACAAACCACATCTACCAGCCAATCAGAACAAATATGCAAATAAACCCAACTGGTTGTGGCCACAGAGAGCTGGAGGGAGGCTTGGGTTTCCAGGCAATGGAGGAAGCCAAGCTTTCCACCTGTCCTTGCTGGCCTAAGGCTCCACTTCTATAATTGAATACAAAGTTTCAATTATAGAAGGTAAATAAATCCAAACAGAAATGGCAGCAGCCACAGAACTGGAAAGAGTGGGAAGTTAGGATTGCCCCTGGCAACTGATGAAGCAAAGCTTTCCACCTGCCTTGGCCAGCCCAGGCCTCCATTCCAAGCTACAAAGTTTCAATTATAGAAGATACATAAATTCTAACAGAAGATACATAAGTTCTAACTTGGAGTGAGCAGGCAGCTTGGCTCTGCTCCAGGCTACAAAGCTTCAGTTGTAGAAGATAAATAAATTCTAGATACCAGAGCCTCTGCTTGGGTCACCGGGGGCGTGGCAACCCAACCACCACAAGTCCCTCACTCAGGCTGCCCCATACCCCACACCCACCCTGATTCGGGACACCTTCAGGGCAAATCAGCTGGCCCCCATCCATGCACTGGACCTCTATTTTATCTAATAAAAGAGTAATATGCAGATTAACAATCACCCAGACACATCAGATGGCTGCCCCCATGTGGTAAAAGATCCTGCCCCATGTGGACACAAGATGGCCATCACAAGATGGTCAGCAGGGGGCGGCAGTTTGGAGGCACAGGGCCTGCAAGGGAGGGCAGTTAAGAGGGACCAGGTCTGCAAGGGAGGGCAGTTGAAGGTGATCAACACTGCAGGGAAGGGCAGTTAGGGGTGAACAGGCCGGCAGAAAAGGGAAGTAAGGGGCAAACAGGCTGGCAGGGTGACAGGGGAACAGTTAGACATCAATCAGGCTGGCATGGGATTGGTTAGGGGTGATAAGTCTGGCAGGCAGAAACAGTCAGGGGCAATCAAGAAGGTAGGCATGCAAACTATTGGGAGCCAGCAGTCCTGGATTGTAAGAGGCATGTCTGCTTGCCCATTTAGGCCCATCCCACCAGGATTGAGTCTAAAGAAACATTTCTCAAGGGGTCCCAGATTGGAAAGGAGCATCTAGTATTAAATATAAATGGAGTAAATGCCCCAATCAAAAGATAACCCGTATATATATATATATATATATATATATATATATACTATCTATAGGATATCCACCTCAGAACAAGGGACTCACAAAGACTGAAAGTGAAAGTATGAAAAAGTATCTATCAGGCAAATGAAAAAACAAGTGTAGCAATACTTATATCTAACAAAATACACCTTAAAATGAGACCAGAACAAGAGACAAAGAAGGTCCCTACATAATTCTAAAGAGATTAATATACAAAGAGGATATAACTCTGGTAAACATTTATGCACCCAATTCTTGAGCACCCAAATACAGGAAAAACAAAAACAAACAAAAAAAAACTTCTGAAAGATATCAGGGGAGAGCTTGAGAGCAACACAGTCATAGTAGAGGAATTTAATAGCCAATTAACATCACTGGATAAATCCTCTAGAAAGGAGGACAAAATTGTGGTGGAATAGAGATATGTCCCAATCCTTGTCTTAGAGCAAATAGAATGAGCAACTGAAACAAATAACATCCACCCAAAATTGAAACTCAGCTGGTGAAACAATTTGTAACTGAGAAGGGCAGAAAATCCCTGGAAAAAAGTAAAAGTAAAGATATGGGCAGGAGAAATCTGTCAGACACTGAGCCCAGAGGGTCAGAGGGAAACTGCATGGCACAGAGCCACATTTCTTGGGACAGGCACATCATCTGACTGTAGAAAGGAGGTCCAAAAGTCTGCTGGTGGCAGGGGATTCTAGGTCTGGGTCTACAGTCATGAAAGGCTGAGCCCAGAGGCAGCAGCCTGAAGTGCTGGCTGGACTGCAAAATGCTGGCAGGAGAGGATCTCACAGAGGAGCTATATCTCCCCTCTATGTGCCCTTTGCTTTCTTCACTAAACCTAATTCATAAGACCTATCAGATGCAGTCATTCATCCATAGCTGAGGTGCAGGAGAAGATGCAGACTTGTGGAGTCTGGGGAGAGGCTAGGGAGAAGAGAGAGTCCAGAAGTGGCAGTGAGTCTGGTGCTGAGTCATATCTTAGGCTGGGACCTGGTCAGCCATTTTTCCCTGAAGAGATAGCCTCTCTCTCCAAAGAAAGAGAATTACAGATCAATATCCCTTATGAACATAGACACAAAAATCTACAACAAAATTCTAGCAAATCCAGCTACACATTAGAAAGATCAAGCATCATGACCAAGTGGGATTTATTCAAGAGATGTAAGGATGATACAATATCTACAAATCAATAAATGTGATAGACCATATAAACACACTGAGAGATAAAACCATATAATAATATCCATTGATGCAGAAAAAAACATTTGACACAATCCAACATCCTTTTTTGATAAAAACCCTTAGCAAAGTGGGAATAGAAGGATCATACCTCAACATAATAAAAGCCATATATGAAAATCCTACAGCCAACATCGTATTTAATGGGCAAAAACTAAAACCATTTCACCTAAAAATAGGAGCCAGACAGGGATGCCCATTCTCACTACTTCTCTTCCACAAGTACTAGCTATTGCAATCAACAACAACAACAACAACAACAACAACAACAAAAAATAAATAAGAGGCATCCAATTTGGAAAAGAAGAAATAAACTGTCCTTCTTCACAGATGACATGCTATTGTACATAGAAAATCACAAAGACTCCATTAAAAAAACTACTAAACTTAAGAAATGAATTTTGCAATATAGTAGGATACAAAATTAACACCCCAAAATCTGTTTTTTCTTACATCAATAATGAACTTACAGAAAGAAATTTAAAAATGCAATCTCATTAACCACTGCAAAACATAAAATTAAGATACCTAGAAATAAACTTAACTAAGGAGGTATAAGACCTATACTCAAAAAATTACAGGACATTAAAACAACAGATAGAGGAAGACATGAAGAAATTGAAGAATATACCATGTTCATGGATAGGTAGAATCAATATTATTAAAATTTTCATGCTACCCCACACAACCTATAAATTCAACACAATTAAAATAGCAATGTTATACTTCCAAGATCTAGAAAAAACTCCCCCCAAAAATTCATCTGAAATAAAATAAGACCTGAATAGCCACAGTAAACATGAAAATTAAGAATAATATTGGAGAGATCACAATAACAGATATCAAACTATACTACAAAGCCACTGTACTCAAAACTGCCTGTTACTGGCACAAGAACAGACAGTAGAACAGAACAGAGAATACAGAAATTGACAACATCAGTGTACACAATAATATTTGACAAAGGGAGAAAGACCATAGAAAGGTGTCAAGACAGTATTGACAAATGGTATTGGGAAAACTGGACAGATAGTTATAAAAAATGAAACTAGACCACTAACTTACACATACACAAAATAAACCCAAAATGCTTAAAGGACTTAAACATAAGATGGTTAGCCATAAAAATCATAGGAGAAAACACAGAAAAACAGCAGACATTTGTCATGGCAATATCTTTAAGGACTTAGCTCCTAAGGCAATGGAAACTACAGATAAAATAAACAAAGGGCCACCTGGGAAGGCACATGGCAATTTTCCTTAATTCTCATTAGCTGAATTCAAGGTGTAGGCAGAGCCACACCTTGGGAACATGTTTCACCAAGATGGTGAAGACGTTATCAGCTTGGCCTTCATATCAGCCCAGGTGTTGGCAGGGGTGGGACTAGATATGTAAATCCAGACATGCTAGGGCCTACTTAAGAATGCAAATAAGTTGGTGTTACTTCCTGGTATTGGGGGTATTAAATAAATGCATTGGGAAAGGTCATCTTAGTCTTCCTGCCTCTCCAGCAGACAGTCTAGTGGCCCAGCCAGCTCCCAGCTTAAAATCTATCTTTGTGTCTTCTCTCTTTATTTTTAATATTTTTCAATTCCTGGCTATCTCCACTTAGAACTAGTTCATGTATCTCTTTCTGTGCAGGACATGAAAAAGGGAGATTCCCTCCATGTCCAGCCCTTGATTCATCAGGCCCCCACACGACATCAAAATATAAAGCTTCTGCACAGCTAAAGAAACCATCAACCAAACAAGAAAGAACATATTTGCCAATGTTATCTAAGATAGGGTTTAATTTCCAACATGTACAGGGAACTCAGATAGCTTGCCAAAAGAAAGATAAACTATTCCATCAAAAATGGGCAAATGACCTAAATAGATACTTTTCAAAAGAGGACATTCAGAAAGCTAAGAGACATATGAAAACATTCTCAAAGTCACTAGTCATCCCAGAGATGCAAATCCAAATGACAATGTAGTATCATCTCACATCTGTCAGAATGGCTATCATCAAAAGTCAACAAACAACAAGTTTGTTGTTGGTGAGGATGCAGAAGAAAAAGAAACCCTCATGCACTGCTAGTTGGAATGCAGACTAGTGTGGCCACTGTGGAAAACAGTATGGAATTTTCTCAAAAAATTGAAAAAAAAAGGAACTTCTATTTGACCTAGTGATCCCACTTCTAGGAATATATTCCATTAAACTAGAAACACAAATCAGAAGAGATATATGCTCCTCTAAGGTAAAAATAGCACAATTTACAATACCTAAGATTTGGAAATAGCCTAAATGCCCATCAATAGATTAGTGGATTAGAAAACTGTGGTATATCTACATGATGAAATACTATACTGCTATAAAAAAGGGACTCTAAACATTTACAACAGCATGGATGGATTTGGAGAGCATTAGATTAAGTAAAATAAACTAGCCAGAGAAAGATAAATATCACATCATCTCACTCATTTGTAAAATACAATGAACAACATAAACTGATGAATAAAAGAGAACCAGAGTCATTGAATCATCAAATAGACTGTCCAACCTATGATAAAAGGTGGAGGATGGGGTCAAGGGAGTAGGAGATCAACCAAAGGATTTATATGCATGCATATAAGCACAACCAATGAACACAGACAGGAGGTACGGGAGGAATGTGTTGGGTTTAGGGAGCATCCATGGTGTGGTCAATGGGAAAAAAAATGAAACTTATGTAATACATCTATCTATCTATCTATCTATCTATCTATCTATCTAAGCCTAATATGCAAAGTATCCCTTTAGGAGTTTGACTGACCATGAGTTCAGTCACTTGCTATGATGTGTGATGACCACCAGGGGCAGCATGGAATGAAGAAAAGCCCTGAACAGCAGCAGGCAACTGTTAGGGACCCTCCCATGCATGAATTTCATGAACTGAGCCTTTAGTTAAATAATAAAGAAATTTTTAAAAACCCAGTCACAGACATACAAAACAAACAAAAACAAAACAAAGTAAAACAAAAACAAACAAATAAACAAAAAACAACCTCCACACACTCACACACAGCCTTTGGGTTTGCTATTTGTGAGCTTGTTGGATTTTGTTCTTATTGGTTGAATATTGTTCCTTAGTGTGTCTATCTAGATCCTCCTGGAAGCATCTCTAGTGCAGGTATATGTGAGTCACAGTGCCTTTATGGCCCTGTGCAATCTGATTGAGGTCTGAGAGATTGAAGTCCCTACTGATAGAGTGGGTGGGGAATCTTTTCCCTAGAATCTGGCTCTGCCTTTAGTCTCACACTTTGATTGTCCCTGTTCTGAGCTATTTCCCTTCCCCCAGGAAGCATGTCCTGCAAGTATCAGCTGCATGCAGTTGGGGTTCTGCTGCTATTCACTTAGGCTCACTATCCATGTCTGTGACAGGCTTGTATATCGTCTAGACTGTGTACTTGTGGCCCATGTGCACATGGGACCTATCAAGGGATGCCTGTGGATGTAGGTTCAAGCATTGTCTAGTATCAGTGGTGGTCAGGTTGGGCTGTTTGACACTGATGTTCCAAGCATCCTTCTTCCAAGAAGGACCTTATAAATCCTTTAATATGAATATGGAGTGTGCATGGGTTTCTGGCCAGAGTTTTGCCCAGAAAGTGCCTGTGAAAGTAGCAAAGGCTTTTTGGCCAGAAAAGCTCAAATCACCCATTCCTGAGATTTCTGTACTTTCAGACTGTCCTTCACACACACACACACACACACACACACACTCACACACTCACACACTCACACACTCACACACCACACACACATCTAGACACACACTCAATTCACATTTTTCTCCCTCATGCCAGTCTTGTCTGCTGCTATTTTCCTGTCCTCTAATGTTGTCTCCACTTTTCTTGAAAAGTAGTGAGACTAATTAAGTTGCTTTTTAATTTTCTTTTTGTGATTAAAACTTTAGAGAAAATTTTTTTCTAATAAAAGAGTAATATGCAAATTGATCATCACTCTAACACACAAGATGGCTTCCCCCATGTGGTCAAAAATGGATGCTCCCATGTGGAAACAAGATGGCTATGCAAAATATCCAGCAGGGGAGGGTAGTTGCGGGCAATCAAGCCTGCAGAGGAGGGCAGTTAGGGGTGACCAGGCCTGCATGGTAGGGCAGTTATTGGGCAAACAGGGTGGCAGAGGAGCATTTAGGCATTAATCAGGCTGGCAGGGGAATGGTTAGGGGTTGATCAGGCTGGCAGTCAGAAGCAGTTAGGGGCAATCAGGAAGGCAGGCAGTTGAGAGCCAGCAGTTCTGGATTGTGAGAGTGCAGTCGGACATCCCTCAAAGATCCCAGATTTGAGAGGGTGCAAGCTAGGCTGAGGGACACCACCCCCACCACCCAGTGAATTTCATACACTGGGCCTCTAGTGTGGTTAATAATCCTTCTTAATAAAAGAATAATATTCAAATTAACCATCACTTGCTACATTTACAAGCCAAGCCTACCAGCCATACCCTCCAGCCAATAAGAGCAAGTATGCAAATAAACCCAACCAAGATGGCTACAGCCACAGAGAGCAGGAGGAAGGCTTAGGTTTCCCAGGCAACAGAGAAAGCCAAGCTTTCCACCTGCCCTTGCAGGCCTAAGCCTCCACTCCAAGCTACAAAATTTCAGTTATAGAAAGTAAACAAATCCAAACAAAAATGGCTGCCACAATGGAGCAAGCAGGAGGCTTGGCTCCAATCCAGGCTACACAGTTTCATTTGTAGAAGATCAATAAATTCCAGATACCAGGGCCTTTTTTTGGATTGCCAGAGGGCATGGCTGGCCTGCAAACCTGCACAGGCCCCTTGTTCAAGCCACCCTATGCCCCAAGAGAACCCCCACTTTGATCTGGGACACCCTTCAGGGCAAACCAGATGGTCCCTACACATGCACCAGTCCTCTACCTTATCTAAAAAAAAAGAGTAATATGCAGACTGACTATCATTCCAACATACAATAGCTGCTCCTATGTGGTTAAAGATGGCTGCTCCCAATAGGACACAGATGGCCACCACAAGATGGCCAACAGGGGAGAGCAGTTGGGAGGCACCAGGCCTGCAATGGAGGGCAGTTGGAGATGATCAACCTTACAGGGGAGGGCAGTTAGAGAGGACCAGGCCATCAGAGGAAGGAAGTTGGGGACAAACAGGTTGGCAGGGGAGCAGTTAGACATCAATCAGCCTGGTATTTGAGTAATTAGGGGGAGATCAGACTGACAGGAAGAAGCAGTTAGGGGCAATCAGGAATGAAGGCAGGTGAGCAGTTGGGAACCAGCACTCTTGGATTGTGAGAGGGATGTCTGACTGCCCATTTAGGCCTGTTCCCACCAGTCAGACATCCCTTGTGGGGTCCTAGATTGGAGAGAGTGCAAGCTGGGTTGAGGGACACCACCACCCTCTCCCCCATGCCTGAATTTCATGCACCAGGTCTCTAGTATTATATAAATTTCACTAGTACAAATTTATAGTACAACATAGTATACTCCATTTTGTATTAACTTGCCAAAGTCTATGTCCAATGTTTTTATGTATTTCATTCCCTTTACCCTCCTTATATATATTTTTGGTTTCTTTTTTTTTTTTTAATCATTTTACTATTTATATCACAGTCACATGCAAACTGACACAACTGTTCCATGACAAAGAGAACAGAGACATGTCATGCAAGGTAAATTAAGGGGAGGCTTTCCTAAAGCTGGGGAAGTGCCACAGAAACACAGGATGGCTGCAGCTCTCCGACAACAGCGCCAGGGGTGTGGATGGGTAGGAAGGGAGGGTGCTCCGACAGTAGCTGGCCTCCTCGTATGGCCTCAGACCACTGTTGGTTCCTACGGGGGATTTTCTAATATGCTTGGTAAGCCGATCACTTAAAACCATTTATAATGGGGTAGGGTGACACTTCTGTGGAATAAATTATACAAGTTCTTAGGCAGGTTCTCCAAATCTCATCTGTGATCAATGGTTGGTAAATTCGAATTCTGCAAAAGTAATCCCATAAGTGGACATACAGGGAAGTTTTACAACTAGTGAAATTAGACCAAAAAGTAACCCACCACACGAACCAAACCTACACACGGAACTAAAACGGTGTCACATCAGGACTGAGAGAATCAGAGCAGGCAAGGTTACTCAAACAGAAGATCCTCATCCTTCTCTTCAGCCAGAAGATTGGCAGGCTCTGTCACCTCTCCAGCTATCTTCCGTTTCTCCAGTTCCCTCTCAGTTTTTTCCTTGAGAATCTTTTTCTTCTCCTATATTTTCTTTAACCTATAGAACTGTTCTCACTCTCATCCAGCTCTGCGATGATATAAGCAAGGGTAAGTTCAATCCTGGGAATGATAACATGTTTAATGGCATTTACACGCCTGTTGGTTATCTTAATAGCTTCATCCAAAGTAACAAAGGAAGTCTGCAGTGAGGCGAGTTCCACCAGTAGTTCCACTGCTTTGGCATAGTTCCTCTTTAATTTAGCCAGTTGTTCCCCACCTCTGGCTAAACCAGTCAGTTCATAGCTGTCGGTTCCTTCATGGTAATGCTCAAATATTGGCAAGGTAACACCTGCTACATTATCTTTCTTTGCTCGAATCTTCACTTGAGCTTTATTCACATTTTGGATAACTGTTGTGCTGAAGTCCCCTGCTGTGAAGTTGGCCTCAGCAAGTGAAAAGGCAGTTTCTCTCATCACTTCACCCATCAGCATTTTAGTCTCTATGATCTTCTTCAGGATCTGTCGAAATCGAAGAGTTAGGGCATCGGATTTCTTCTTCAGGAGGTTTCGGCCTGTCTGTGCTCCTTTCAATCGAGCCTTCATGATGGTCTGTGCCATTCGCGAGGGAAAGATTTCGATTTGGTCTTTGCCCGACATTCTGACGGTGACTGTCCGGCTCCGGTTCCCGGTCAGGCAAACGTGGTTGCCACAGATCCAGCCACAGCGTCGTCTTCCACCGCAGCCAGGTGGTTGTCTCACTCGACCGCCGCCCCCCTAGCGTTGCTAGGAGACCGCTGAGATTCGCATTCTTCACTTCCGCTTCCTGTTGGATCCGGGGTGGAGTGATCTATTTTTGGTTTCTTGTAACCATCATGACTTCATCTCTATGTAGAGGATTTTCTTTGTGCGTGTGTGTGTGTGTGTGTGTGTGTGTGTGTGTGTGTGTGCGTGTGTGTTTGATTTTACATTCCATAGAGTAGGGAAAGTAGAGAATGTGACAATTTATACATTATTAATATTTGATTAATGAAATCCTCAACTCTGAGGTTTCACAGGATGAACAATATCTGAGAAACAAAGATCTTTGTATATTTTTGCTCTTTGAGAGAGAACTATCCAACAAACATCTACCCAAAGATTATTGTGAAGGACCTTGGAATCATGTTTCTTTCATGTCCCTGATTATTGCTACAAGATAATAGTCAGAGCAATGAATAAGTATTTCCTTGCATGTCTAGACATTTTTCATCCAAGCAAAATGAACAAAGAAGTGATTAGTCTCATTCTTTATACACTGAAAATTTTATTACTATTCTTCACTAATATCTAGAGACTGTCTGTCATGCTGCAACAATCCACTTTATGGTTGGTTATTGTAATGCAAAATAATCGGTATGACAGGCAATGAGTTTCTCTCCTCTATCAAAAGGTCATATGGAGCTTTCATGAATTCACAAATTTAGGCTTAAAAGAGGGTTTTATTGTTTGACATTGGATGCTGGGACAATTGTTTAATCTCTTATAAAACTGCTTCGATCCTCCCATGTTTGATAATGTATATACCACTCTGAATTGATGTAGTCTTCCTGTGCATGACATCTTTATGATTCTGTGGGTGATATTACGCCTAGGTCATAATTTACAGCTCAGGTTGCATGGTATTTGGTGGCCCCTGTTTAAGCATTTTTTTCTGAAACAAGGAAAATCTTTGGGACAAATACCCTTATAGTCTCAGAAGAGACGCTCAGAGAAATTTCCTTCCAGATCATAGGAGAATTCCTAAATTTTGAGATCTCATATGATGGATAATGCTTGCTGCAACCACCAAAACATGAAAAAATCTGTCACACTGGAACCATACAGTAAACTTAAAAAAAATCAAAAAAGATCAGGAATTTGAGTAGAACAAAGGCCCAAGAAATAATCAGTCTTTCTGGCTCCCTGTAGTGACTTTGACACAACCCTTAGTTATATAAAGTGCCTGGTAGGCACAGTTCCCCTGCAAAGCCAAGAAACACTCCCCTGTATTTTCACAGTGAGCAAACCTCATGGTAAACTTGGTCCCATCATGCCACATCCTAGCATAAATGCCCAGGCACATGAGGGTGACTAGTAGATATGGCCTAGCTATTGGGAGGAGTAGAAGGAGTAATAGAGCCAGGGGAAAAAACTCCCTTAATCAATACATCAATCCTTGAATAATCCAGTTTGGAATATATCTGAGACACTTTATCTGAATGACATAAAAGGTGTAAAAGAGCTAAGAAACACTGAGGCAGAGCACTAAGCTAAACAACAACCCCAAGTGCACATTCTCTTGTAGTACATGTTCAGTGAAGTATATATCTTGGGAAGAGAACAAGAACAAAATCATAGAAATGGGCCCAGATATTGCTGGTTTCTGTATGGATTGGGAAGATGTTCCTGAAGCAAAGTTGAAAGGAGGGCACTGGCAGTGTATAGCTGTGTAGCAGCTAATTGTCCTGTAGCCAATCGGGGGGATATCATATGAGATAACCCTCTAGTATTCCCCAAAGACCTTACAAATGAACTCTCTCACTTCTTTCATGGCCTCATGTACTTGTAGGGTAAGGGTCAGAACATATACTCCCACCTCTTTCTCCTCCTGAGTTACTCAGCATGCTTGAATTTCTTTAGCTTTGTTAGGGTCAATAATTCCCCATTTGCCCTTCTCCTCTGTTTGTCCACCTTAACTATGTTAATTTTTGTGTTACTGGCAGGAGGCTATTGCACTGTGCCACCGCTGGTTTTTTGTGGGTAGATATCTAATTGATACCTCAATACCTCACAGCTTTATGTTGGGAAAAAGCTACAACCCAGGGGACAGAATTTTCCATGTTCACATAATCAAGTTGAGCAACAGATTCATCTGTGGGCCACTGATCCTGTACTATATTCAACAACAGGGCTGGTAGTTTGCTGCTAAGGGGTCCTAATCTTTTCACTCTCCTATGTACAGTTTTTGTGTTAACAGTGGCAACTTATAGTGAGTCTAGAGGTTCTGAGCAACAGAGAGCCTATAAGGAACAGACACTTATTTTAATGTCTCACATTCCTTCTGCATCCCCTCTTAAGTTTATATAGAGAACAGCTGCTTTGAACTGGTTTTATTTGAGTGTACACAAAATACAGGTAAAAATATAAAAATATTTATATGTTCCAGAGTGTTCCTATAATTGAGAATGTTTAACATGGAAAAGATTGTAGCAGTGAAATAGACCTCTCTAAAGTACTTTGACAGCTAATCAAAGTTTATTCGAGGAATTTAAGAATATATATCAGAGGTCAGCAAGCTCTTACTTTTACAGCCAGAATGAAAATTTTTTATTGTTTCTTTGAAACTACAAGTTTTTCTTGGTTGTTTGAAAATATTAATATAAAATATATAAACCAATAGCTGTCTCTGTATTCAAATAAAATTCTATTTGTGCACACTAGAATGTGAATTTCATAGATCTGACATGTATTAGAATACAAAAAATCTTTAGGACTCTCTGAGAGAGAGGACCAGGGCTCAAACTGCTGGTTTTTGGGCCTCACTATGTCTTTCATAGAGAAAACCTCCTCAGAACTCTGCTTGTTTTTTTGGGGTCTAGTCCTGACTCTCCAAGGCTCTGAAGTTTGCTCATTGGCTTGAAGAATATGGTAGACTCAGTGGCTAGACTAGATTGATATTAGCATTAGTGTTCAATGATGTCAGTGTCAGAGAGAATCACTAATTTCTGATGAAATTTATTTTTTTTAAAGTGCTGATCAGCTCTTCCATGAGTTTAGTGACTGGACAACACTCACTGGCACATGCCACCAAGATACCCAATGTCTCACATCACAGTTAATTGTTTCCATTGAGAGGCTTCCCTTTTTAAGATCTATTTTTTGTAGGTGAGTCATCACACCAATCTCCACATATGCTATTTTTAGTCGCCAATATAATTCTCAAAGTATTGGTGGAAGATATGTCATGTGAATACTCTCAGATTAGGCAGTAGGATTCAAATGACCAATCTACTCCAAATTTGAAACTTTCCTAATCTTTTGAACTGCTTGTTTTTTTATTTAAAATAAGGAGACAGTGGACATTTTTATGTCACATTTATTGGGTCATCATTGGATACATTTGTTAGCCAACCACCCGAATAGTTTCTTAGACTATTACTTTTGTAATGACCCAAACTGAAAAATATGCAGAATATCCGGTGGCCCAAATTAATATGATCCCTCTCATCCAAGTTTATGATTCTTTCAACGTGGTCCCTAACCATTATTTCCACACAAATACCATATTTTTTCTGCCTTTTATAGTACTGTACTCATGTATTTCTTACAAAGAGTAGCCCACTGGCTGCAGGAGACAAAGAACTGGCGGATCAGCTGTGGGAGGGGGCGGAGTCCTGTGAAGTCAAGCCCACCAGCTAATCAGACCCAAAGGTCCGCAGTCAGCTGGGCTTCCGGGAGATGGGAGATGGCTGCGTGGTGTGTGTGTGGGGTTGGGGGGGTGGGGGGGGGGAGAGGGAAAAGGGTAAAGGGGATGGAAGAGCGCACGTGGCCCTGGTGGCAGCCATGGCAGACAGTGGCCCCACAGGGAATGCGGCATTGGCCGTCCTGGCTCCAGGATCAGGGGGTGGTGGTCCAGGGCCCCGCGTCTACTTCCAGAGCCCGCCTGGCACTGCAGGAGAGGGCCCGGATAGCACGGAGGACGATGGCCCAGTGAGGAGCCAAAGGAAGGTCATGGTCAAGTAGTACCGCAAGGAGTTACAGAAGCGCCTCAACCTGGAGGAGAGGATCCTGGAATAGTTCACTCGCCTCTTCGACTGCCAAGAAGAGGAGCTCCCTGAGCTGAAGATGGAGAGTAATGATACTCTGGCTGGCTGACTGTTACAAACCCACTGAGGGCTTCATCTCTGGCCTGCTGAACAAGATCCGGGGCATGCAGAAGCTGAGCACACCCCAGAAGAAGTAAGGGTCCTCAACCGAGGTGAATGGTGGCTCCCACAGGACAATCGCTGCCCCCGACCTCATAGCAACAACAATACCAAGGGGCTCTGTGGCTAGGCCTGGTGCCATGAGCAGGGCTCCCTGTGCCCCTCTCTCTTTTCTTCCCCTTGTTTTCCATTTATTTATTTTTTTATTTATTATCATAATCATCATTGTTATTATGAAAATATATTTGTCTTTTAGTGTTGACTCTGTGACACAGGCCCTTTAATAAAGCTAGGATATGCCTTTGGTGAAAGAAAAAAAAAAAGAGTAGCACCCTTGAAGTCATTATGCTCTAGGATTTGCAACTAATTCAAGGGGCACCTATCACAAAAGAAGTCACTGCAGTTGTTACTATTCTATATTTCCTCATATATATTTCTAGTCTGAAACAAATCCCAAATTATTCTATTTTTTTTCAATATTAGTAACAACTCTGACATCAATCCTTCCAATTTTTCTTATATCTGGCTTAGAACCATTGAGAAAATAAATTTATTCATGTATTGAATCTCTTCAACCTGAATCTGGGTTATTGGATAAAAATCAAGAGAAATAATCCATGTCTGCTGTTTTGGACCACTCAAATTTTTTAGCAGGTCTATGTCATCAAAAAAGATAAGAAAATTAGTTACCAGAAAACCATAGAAATCTAGAGAACATAGGCAATGAATTCTTAGATATCTCACATAGCAGAATTTTTATTAATATATCTCCTAAACCAAAGAAAACTAAGGAGAGAATAAACAATGGGACTACATCAAAATAAAAAGCTTCCATATAACAAAAGAAATCACAATCAAAATGAGAAGGGAACCCACTATATGGGAAAACATTTTCAATAATACATCTAACAAAAGGTTAATATCCAAAATACATAAAGTACTCATTCAGCTCAACAAAAAAGAGGACAAACAATACTATAAAAAATGGGCAGAGGACTTGTATAGGCATTTCTCCAATGAGAACATACAAATGGCCAAGAGATATATGAAAAAAATAGTCAATATCACTAATTATCATGGGATTTTTGTCTTGCAATCTGTTAATGTGCTGTATCACATTTATTGATTTGTGGATATTGTACCAGCCTTGCATCCCTGAAATAAATATCAGTGGGTCATGGTGTATGATCTTTTTAATGTTTTGCTGGATCTGATTTGCTAATATCTCATTGAGGATTTTAACATCTATTGTTCATTAGGGATAATGGCCTGTAATTCTATTTTTCTGTAATGTCTTTATCTAATTTAGGGATTAGAGTAATGCTGGCCTTGGAAAAGAGCTTGAAAGTTCCTTCTTCCTGAATTTAAAAAAAAAAAAATTGAGGGATATAGGTGTTAGTTTTTTGAATATTTGGTAAAACTCCCTATGTAGCTATCTGGAACATGGCATTTATTTGCTGGAAGTTTTTTTTAATTTTATTTGTTACTGCTTCAATTTTAATCAGCCTATTCAGGTTTTATCAATCTTCCTGATTGAAATTTTGGAAGACTGTATTTTTCTAGGAATATTTTCATTTCATCAAGGTTGTCCATTTTATTGGAATAGAGACATTCATATTATTTTTCACAATGCTTTGTATTTTTGTAGGGTCAATTGTTACCTCCCCTCTTACACTTCCGAGTTTCTCTTTGTTTCTTGGTGAGTCTGGCTAGAGGTTCCTCATTCTTGTTTATCATTTCAAATAATCAATTCTTGGGTTTATTGATCTTTTGTATTGTTTTTGGTCATTTATTTCTACCCTGACATTTTTTTCTTATTATTATTCTGGGCTTTTCTTGTTGTTCTCTCTCTTTCTAATTCTTAAAGCTAGGGTTAGATAACTTATTACAAGTTTTCCTTGTATTTTTTTTAAGATAGGCTTATAGTGCAATGAATTTCCTTTTCATGATTGTTTGCACTGTGCTTCACAGATTTTGAATTGTGGGCTTTCATTTTCATTTGTTTCTAGAATGCTTCTTATTTCTTCTTTGATCTTTTTGGTAACCCATTAATTGTTTAAAAGCATGCTATTTAGCCTCTATGTATTTGATAGTTTTGGACTATTTTTATTCTAATTGATTTCTAACTTTGTGCCATTGAGATCTGAGATGTTTGATAGGATTTCCATCTTCTTGAATTAATAGAAATTTACCCTGTGTGCCAACATTTGGTCTATCTTTAAAAATGCCCATGTGAAGTTGAGAAGAATGTATGTTATGTAGCTTTCAGGTAGAATGTTCTGAAGATGTCAATTAATTCCATATGTTCTTATAACTTGTTTAGAATTTCTGTTTCTTTATTGACATTTTGTCTAGAAGTTTTAACTAGTGATGTGAATGGATTATAGTAGGATATAGTATCCTACTATGATTTTATTGGTGTCAATCACTCCCTTTATATCTCCCAGAAGTGTGTTTTATGTATCTGGATGTGCCTACATTAGGTGCATATATGTTTACCAAATTTATAGTCCCCTGTTGTGTTGATCCCTTTAGTTTATGAAATGACCTTCATTATCTATTGTGATGGCCTTCACTTTGAGGTATTGATATCCCAGATTTATTTTTCCATTTGCCTGAGAAATTTTCCCCATCCTCTCACTTTTAGTCTGTGAGAGTCCTTTGTTCTAAGTGTGTCTCTTATAGACAGCATACATATATGGGTCATGTTTTTTTTTTTTTTTCTTTAAATTATTTAGTTACCTTATGTCTTTTGATTGGAGCATTTAATCCATTTACAGTTAAGGCTATTACTTATAGGTACTTGTTTATTCATAATTTTTATATTTTATGCTTGTATTCCTTCCTCTCTTCTTACAACTATCCCTTTAGAATTTCTTGCATTGGTGACTTAGTGGTATTCCATTGCTTTAGTCATTTTAAAAAATCTATTAATAACTCACAGCCTAGGTGCCCATGAGCAGATGATTGGATCAAAAAACTGTGGTACATCTACACAATGGAATACTATGCTGCCATAAAAGAGAAGGAATTCTCATCATTTGCAGCAACCTGGATGGAATTGGAGAACATCATGCTGAGTGAAATAAGCCAATCAATGAAAGAGAAACACCACATGACCCCACTCATTTGTGGATAATAAATGTCATTATAAACTGATGAACCAAAAGATAGATATAGAGACAGTAAAGCAACAAGCAGATTGTCAAATTACAGCGGGGAGGGGAGGAGGATCTGGGGGAGATAATAGATCAGCCGAAGGACTTGTATACATGCATATAAGTACAACCAATGCACATAAAACTCTGGGGAGGGAGGGGATTTGTGGGAGGGAGAGAAGGGGGCAAAAAAATCAATAAAATATGTAAAAATAAATAAATAAATAAATGGTTAAAAAAAAATTAAAAAATAACTCATTCAGTTTTGAATGATAGCCTTTCTGGATATAGTATTCTTGGATTGAGTCCCTTGATTTTCAGTACTTTATATACTGTAGTTCAAATCCCTTCTGGCCTGAAGTGTTTCTATTTACAAATCAGTTGGTAGTCCAGAGAGAATTCCCTTATACTTAAAATTCTGTTTATTTCAGATTATTTATTTGTCTGTATTGTTTGCCATTTAAATTATTATATGACTTGGTGTGGATATTTTGGGGTTCATCTTGATTGGGGCACTCTCTGTTTCCTGAAATTGTGTGATTTTTTGTTCCCCAAATCAGGAAAGTTTTCTGCCATTTTATCTTCAAATATTTCTTTGAGTGATGACCTTATGTTTTGTTGGATCTATGATGCAGTTTTTTAGACCTAATAGGATGGACGTTCTAGTAAAGTCCTTTCCATGTTTTATTTGTGTTCTGTTGTGCATGTTGAATGTTATTGTCCTATCTCCTCTCAGGCTTAATGAATATTTGCCTATCCCCTGAATATATCAGGCAATTTGTGGTGGAGATTCTGGCCAGACAGAACAAAATACAGAACAAAACATAACACAGAAGAAACAAAGAAAACAAACAAAAAATAAATAAAACATATACAAGATCTATATAGCAGCAATAAAAGCAACCAACAGATAAGAGAGAATTAGGAAAGATAAAATAGAGCATGAATGATAGAGGGGGGGAAAAAGTGAAAATATGAGGAGAAAACAAACAAGCAAACAACAAAGAAATGCACAAATAAAAACAATAAATAGGTGGCAGAATATGTAAAATAAGAGTAAAGAATTTGAGCAATGTTGGAAGGGAAGTGGTTCAAAGTAAAAGATTTGAAAAGATAAGAAAAAATTGAAAATGAAAATGAAGACAAATAAATATGAATAAGAAAAAAAAGAAAGCATAAAAAAAGGAAAAAAAAACAGAAATCATTTGAGTAGTGAAGAAAAGAAAAAAGTAGAATAGAACAAAGGAAGATGAAAATTAGATATATGAATGAAACTACAAGGGCTAGAATAACAACAAATCAATAAAGCAGATAAAGAACATAAATTTAAAAGTGGGAGAGGTTAATTTTATAAATTCTTAAGCTGAAAATATGGTGGCTGTCAAGATGGAGCTGAGAGAGAGGAAGTAGTGAGTGAGGGTATAAAGAAGTGTGTGAGGTGTGTGTGTGAGTGAGTGAGGAAAAGTAAAATATCACAGGAGCAGCAGGGGCTGGCATACAGCCACTCCTTGACAAGGAGAGACTACCACCACTGCAGGCACTCCCTGCACAGCGGGACTCCAGTGTGGAGCACATGCCATCTTGAAGTGGAGAATGGCCTTTTTAAAAAACTCATCAACACCACACCAACACAAGCCTTAGAACTGTCCTGTGACCCAGCACATACTTTAGCCAATATTCTGCTACCCCAGATGCAGAACCATAGACCTTGGACCTCCACCTCCAAAGACACACCTTTTAACAGCTATAAGTGCAACTCCCCCTCCCAAACAGCAGAACCCTGGATTCATGCTCGCATGCACTCTGGAGCACATTTTCCCAACCCCATAGGCAAGCCAGAACACTTTACTCTGGGTTTGCATGTGTCTCCTTGGGCAGTGCTTGAGAGATACCAAGAGCACCTAAGTATGATTCTGTGCAGACAGAAATACATGGCTCTGCAGTGGAAATTCTGAATTCCCTCTTTCTGGAGGGTTGCCATATACACCCCAGCTACTCAACCACAGAACCAGGAACCCTCAGGGTATATTGGACCTCTGCGCCCAGAGAGCATGCCTCCACAGATGCAAAGTCCCAGCAGCCTGTTTTACTGAGAACAACTAACCACAAGGTGCTAATGAACAAGCAGGGTGCACTCCTCTCAAGCAGTAGAAGCTTTAATTAATTTAGCCTAGATACCAGGACAGTGACACCACAATTGCACAGTTACACTGCCAGGGACCTTCAGAGTCCTTCAGTGGGCCTCACTGGCAAACGTATCAAGGGTGCTTCTGGGAACCACCACTGGGAGTAAGAGGCTATACACCATAAGTGCAACAGCAAAAGATGGGTCTTCCTACTCCACAACTGCAGTATTTGGGGCAACACAGTTGAGTCACAGATTGTTCTTAGGGACCACTGTGTGTCCTGCTGGGCACCTATGATTACAATTAAGGGTGCAAGTCAGTAAAAAATGGGACACTCCCCTCAATAGCGACTGACTTCTAGACACCTCAGTTATTCATCTTAAGCTCTTAGGCCTTCATCAAGAGAACCCAAATAGCTCAGCTGGGAGGTACATTAGATTAACTGAGATATTACACCAGTAGCACCGTCCCCAATAGAACCTGGGCAAGAAAGCAATAGGATCTAAAATTAAAACATTACAGGAAAACATGGGAAGACCAAAAATAAATAAATACATAAATACATAAATAAATAAATAAATAAATAAATAAATAAATAAATAAATCCCCAAAGGAAAGAAAAAGAGGAATCACCAGGAAAGAAGTTAAATGAATTTGAGACTAGCAGCTTATCAGAGATAGAATTCAGAGTAATATTTATAAGGATGTTTAAATGGCTAGATAACAAATACACACAACTCAATGATAACTATAAGGAGCTGAATGAAAATGTCACCAACATGAAAAGAAACCAAAAGGAGATAAAGAACAACATAGCTGCAATAAAGAACACGTTGGAAGGCTTAAGCTGTAGACTAAAAGAGGCTGAGGAACACATCAGTGAATTACAAGGTAGGAAAATAAACACAGAAACAGCAGCAACTGGAAAGACTTAAAAAGAAAGAGGAGAGTCTAAGGGAACTCTGGGACAACACAAAATGTAATAACATTTGCTTAATAAGGATACAAGAAGGAGAGGAAGAGAAACAAGGAATAGAAAAACTGTTTGAAGAAATAATGACAGAAAACTTTTCTGATATTGGCTAGAAAAAAAAAAAAAACTATCCAAATCCAAGAAGTATATAGAGTTCCAAACAAGTTAAAACCCAAAAGACTAACATCAAGACACGTCATAATTAAACTGGTGAACACCAATGACAAAGTAAGAATCCTAAAGGCTGCAAAAGAGAGTTCTATTAGAAAATCAACTGATTTCTCAACAAAAAAACACCAGGCCAGAAGGGAAAGAAATGAAATATACAAACTGATGCAAAACAAGGAACTGAATCCAAGAATACTATAGCCAGCAAGGCTACCATTCAAAATTGAAGGTGGAATCAGTAGCTTCACAGACAAAAAAAGGGCTGAGAGTTTATCACTACCAAGCCAGTGGTGCAAAAAATGTTAAAGTCACTGCTGTAAAAAGAAGGAAGAGAAACAAACACTAAGGAAAAATATGACAAAAAAACATAAATTTATCAATAATAACATTAAGTGTAAATAGATTAAATGCAGTAATCAAAAGACATAGGGTAGTTGAATGGATAAGAAAATATGATTCATATATTTGCTGTCTCCAAGAGAGCCATCTTAGAGCAAATAATTCACACAGACTGAGTGAAGGGATGAAAAAACATTTTCTAGACAAATGGAAATGTGAAAAAAGCTGGTTGTAATACTTATATCAAATAAAATAGAACTCAAAGTAAAGGCCATAATAAGAGATAAGATAGGCCACTACATAATACTGAATGAAACAATTCAACAAGAAGATATAACTCTGGTAAACATATATGCACCAATGTATAATAGGAGCACTCAAATACATAAAAAAACATCCAGGAAAATATCAAGAGAGAGATAGACATCAAACAGAGTAAGGGACTTTAATACACCACTTACATCACTGGATAAATCTTCTAGACAAAAAGTCACCAAAGAAACAGCAATTCTAAATAATCCATTAGATCAAATGGACCTAATTGATATCTTCAGAGCATTTTACATCAAAGCCATGAATATACATTCTTCTCAAGTGCACATGGACATTTTCAAAAATAGATTGCATATTGGGTCATAAGTGAAGTATTCCCAATTCAGAAAGATTGAAATCATATCAAGCATTTTTCTCAGACCACAATGGCATAATATTAGAAATAAACTACAATAAAAACATTACAAAAAATTCAAACACTTGGAAGCTGAATAACATCTACTAAACAATGATTGAGTTATCAATGAGATCAAATAGGAAATTAAAAAAAAAACATCCTGGAGATTAATGTCAATAAAAACACGGTTGTGCAAATCCTATGGGACACAATGAAAGCATTCCTGACAGGAAAGTTTATACCTCTTCAGGCCTACCTCAAAAAACAAGAAAAAATGGTAATAAATCATCTAAATAAACAACTCAAAGATTTAGAGAGGCAGCAACAACAACAACAACAACAACAAAATCCTAGAGTGAGCAGAAGGAAGAAAATAATGAATATCAGAACAAAAATAAATGACACAGGAACAAAAAAAAAATAACAAAACCAAGAGCTTGTTCTTCAAAAGGATAAACAAGATTGAATAACCTCTAGCGAGCCTCACTAAGAAACAAAGAGAGAAATTCCAAATAAAATAAAAAATGAAAGAGGTGAAATAACAACAGATCCCACAGAAATACAAAGAATTGTTAAAAAATACTATGAACAACTGTATTCTAATAATCTAGACAACCTGAAGGAAATGGACACATTCCTAGAAAAATACAACCTTCCAAAACTTAATCAAGAAAATACTAAAAATCTCAATAGGCAGATAACTATGGATGAAATTGAAGTAGCCATTAGAAAGCTTCCAGCAAACAAAAGCCTGGGTCCAAACACCTTCCCCAAAATTTTACCAAACATTCAAGCAAGAACTAAAATCTACCTCCTCAGACTATTCCAGAAAATTTAAGATAAAGGAACACTTCCATGCTCCTTCTATGAAGCCAGCATCACTATAATACTTCAACCAGATTAAGATAACATAATGAAAGATAATTATAGGCTAGTATTCTTCATGAACATAGCCGTTAAAATCCTCAACAAAATTCTAGCAAATCAGATCCAGTAGTACATCAGGAGTATCATACACCACGACCAAGTAGGGCTTATCCTGGATATGCAAGGATGGTACAATATTCACAAGTCAATGAACATGATACATCATATAAACAAATTGAGAGATAAAAAACTAGTCATATCAATTGATGCAGAAAAAAACCCTTTGACAAAAACCAACACCATTTCTTGATAAAAACTCTCAGCAATAGAGGAATCATATCTCAACATAATAAAAGCCATATATGACAAACCTACAGCCAGCATCATACTCAATGGGAAAAAGCTAAAACCATTTCCTCTAAGAATAGGAACAAGTCAGGGATGCTCACTCTCACCACTCCTATTCCACCTAGTGCTGGAAGTATTAGCCATAGAAATCAGATAAGAGGAAGAAATAAAAGGCATCCAAATTGGAAAAGAAGTAAAACATGTCACAGATGACATGATACTGTATATAGAAAACCCTAAAGATTCCACCAAAAAAATTATTAGACTTAATAAATGAATTTAGCAAATAACAGGATACAAAATCAATGCCAAGAAATCTATGGCATTTCTATACACAAATGAACTTACAGAAAAAGAAACTAAAAAAGCAAGCACATTTACCATCACAGCAAAAATAATAATAATAATAATAAATAATAAAAATAAATAAATAAGATACCTAGGAATAAACTTAACTAAGGAGGTAAAAGACCTATACCTAAAAAATTAGCCAAAACAAGTTTGTCTCAGTGGATAGAGTGTTGGCCTGTGGACTGAAAGGTCCCGGGTTCGATTTCAGTCAAAGGCATGTACCTTGGTTGCGGGTACATCCCAGAAGGAGGTGTGCAAGAGGCAGCTGATTGATGATTCTCTCTCATTGATGTTTCTAACTCTCTATCCCTCTCTCTTCCTCTCTGTAAAAAATCAATAAAATATATTTAAAAAAAAGAAAATTACACAACACTGAATAAACAGATAGAGGAAGATGTAAATAGCTGGAAGAACATACCATGTTCTTGGATTGGTAGAACCAACCTCATTAAAATGTCCATACTACCAAAAACAATCTATAGATTCAAATAACTCCCCTTTAAAATACTAATGGCATATTTCACTGACCTAGAAAGAACTCTCCAAAATTTCATCTGGAATAATAAAAAAAAAAAGGCCCATAATAGCCATAGCAATCCTGAGAAAGAAGTACAAAGTAGGAGGAATATCAATACCAGATTTGAAGCTATATAACAAAGCCACTGTTCTCAAAACAGCGTGGTACTGTCACAAGAACAGACATATAGATCAATGGAATACAATAGAGAACCCAGATATTAACCCAAACTACTATGCTCAATTAATATTTGACAAAGGAGTCGTGAACATACAATGGAGCCAAGACAGTTTCTTTAACAAATGGCATTGGAAAAATTGGACAGATACATGCAAAAAAAAAAAAAAATGATGCCAAAACCGGTTTGGCTCAGTGGATAGAGTGTCAGTCTGTGGATTGAGAGGTCCCAGGTTCAATTCCGGTCAAGGACATGTACATTGGTTGTGGGCACATCCCTGGTGGAAGGTGTGCAGGAGGCAGCTGGTTAATGTTTCACGCTCATAAATGTTTCTAGCTCTCTATCCTTCTCCCTTCCTTTCCTTAAAATATTAATAAAATATAAATTAAAAAAAATTAAACTAGATCACCAACTTACACCATACATAAAAATAAACTAAAAATGGATACAGGACTAAAACATAAGATGGGAAACCATGAAAATATTAGAGAAATCCACAGGCAATAAAATCTCAGACATATGCTGAAAGAACTTCTTCACTGATACTTCTCCTAGGGCAAAGGAAGGTAAAGAGAAAATAAACAAATGGGACTATATCAAAATAAAAAGCTTTTGCACAGCAAAGAAAACCATCAATAAAACAACAAGAAAGCCAACTGGATGGGAAAACATATTTGCCAATGATATCAACAATAAGGATTTAATCTCCAACATTTACAGAGAACTCATATAACTTAACAAAAAGAAGATAAACAACCCAATCAAAATATGGGCAACTGAGCTAAATAGACACTTTTCAAAAGAAGACAAAAGGATGGTCAAGAAACATATGAAAACCTGCTCAAAGTCCCTAATCATCAGAGAGATGCAAATCAAAACAACAATCGGTACAATCTTACATCTCTCAGAATGGCTATCATGAACAAATCAGCAAATGACAAGTGTTGGCTAGGATGCAGAGAAAAACAAACTCTTTTACACTGCTGGTGGGAATGCAACTGTGGAGAACAGTATGGAGTTTCCTTAAAAAACTAAAAATGGAATTCCCATTTGACCCAGTTATCCCACTACTAGTAATATATCCAAAGAAACTTGAAACACAAATCAGAAAGGATATTTGCATCCCTATGTTGATAGCAGCACAATTCACCATAGTTAAGATTTGGAAACAGCCTACATGCCCATTAGCAGATGAATGGATTAAAAAACGGTGGTACATCTACTCAATGGAATATTATGCTGCAATAAAAAAGAGTTCCTACCATTTGCAACAACATGTATGGAGATGGAGAGCATTATGCTAAGTGA
Organism: Pipistrellus nathusii; assembly: GCA_963693515.1. Lineage (NCBI taxonomy): Eukaryota > Metazoa > Chordata > Mammalia > Chiroptera > Vespertilionidae > Pipistrellus > Pipistrellus nathusii. The sequence continues at coordinate 267,173 of OY882880.1, read as the reverse complement.
AATAAGCCAGGCAGAGAAAGATAAACATCACATGATCTCACTTATTTGTGGAATATAATGAACGGCATAGACTGATGAACAAGAACAAACCCAGAGACTGAGTAATGCCAATCAGAAACTCAAACATCAGGGAAACAGGGGGTCAAAGGGAATAAGGGGGATAAATCAACCAAAGGACTTGTGTGCATATATATGAGCCTCATGAATGGACACAGATAATAGGAGGTGGGGCATAAATGGGGGGAAAGAGGTAAAGGGAAGGTAAAAACACATATGTAAAATAATAATAATAATAATAATAATAATAATAATAATAAAATGTGAGATAACTGTATACCAAAGAACACCTGAAAACTTTTTCCTGCCATGCTAGCAGTCATTAGCTGTATGATAATATAACCTGGGGCTATTGGAAAAGTATTTCTGAACTTATGTTCCTGATCCTTCATGGATGGGAGCCCTTATGTGGGTTGATCCCCCAAAGTAGTCACTGATGATACCAAACACCTTTGTCATCCATGAGGACCACAGGTAGGACAAGGAAGAATGATTACAAAGGGTCACCACCCAGCTTCCCTTCTATATAACATAAAATAAAACCACTGCTTCTTTGTGTGTAAAATTAAAGAGAGATTTCTGGCTGGTGATGACACCAAAGAAAGGGACTATCACTACTTCCTCCTGGGAGAGGTGCAGATAATGTAACAAAGACCTTGTCTATACAAAAAGAAATTGACAGCCAGTTTGAAATGGAATTAACATGATCTACAGCAATGAATATCCTTACATCATATTATTCTACAAGGTCATTATAATTTTTTCCCAGATTTGGGTTACCCCCATTACCTATAATAGTACCTTGCACCCTTGAGTATCAATAAAAAATTACATTTTTGGTGCTTAGAGACAAAGATAACAGATCTTTAGATATTTTAGAACTACAATAGCATAATGTACAATTATCCCAAACAAACTTACAAACCAATTCTTTGAAAGTCTGGCAGCAATTTAAAAAGGACATGAAAGAATTTAAATCCTTACTCTGTGTAGATGCGTCTCCCCCCCCCCCGCCCCCTCTTCCCCCTGTGAAGTAACCTGAGCATTTTATATTGGCCCATCTTGCCCTTTTGGCCAAGACTGACCCTCTTCTTGTGGTCCAGTTGCCCACAGCTGTTGCCTTAGCTTTTGGTTCATATCGAGGTTGAAGCATCATGGTGGCTGGTACCATGGATCTGTCTCTCACCCAGGGGGGTGAGCTGGGCCCTCTCTAGAGAAGAAAGATGGATTTCCCAAAATATGAGATCAGTGCCTAAGTCTCACCAGCAGATGAGTGGATCCCAAAGCAGGCACTGGGGGTGGAGGCCATGTGGGCATAGGCTACCAAGGAGACAGAACTGAACCTCATATCACCCTTGTTGGCCTTGGAGAATGGATGGTTAGTCAAAGATGGATAAGATTCCTCAGAGAAGGAACAACCTAAGACAGGCATAGTCACAGAGGGGCCAGCAGAAGAAAACTTAGGGGTCAATAGAGGTGGGGCACAGACCCTTACTGCCCCCACAACTTGGCAGGGGCCTGAACCTTCAACCCTACTAAGGGATGTCTTCTGCTCCTATGGCTGATTTGCTTCCCAGGCACAGCTCAAATCGGGACTCAGATTTGAGTCAGACAGACAATTGGGTGATAGCAGCTGCCCTCTCACTGCAACAAGTTTTATTTGTGATGGCTTTTACCCATGGGGTGGGGAAGTGGGTTTTTGATATTCAAATCTAGTCTAGTAATAGGAATGTCCAGGGCCTACTCAAGAAGGCAAATAATCTTTTCTTCTAATACACACAGGTAAAATAAGATTGTTGATAGTGTTTAGTTTGACAGTGGAATAGTAATCAATTTCTCAGAGATAATTAAGTTGGCTAATTGAAATAAGCAAATATTCTAGAAAAATTGATTGTACTGTACAAAAAGCTGTTCCTAAATTGTTAACAAAATTCTTATTGGAAGAGCATCTCATGGTATAATTGCATAACATGTAATGAACCTAAAGCATTCATATTTTAGAGCAAATAATTAAAATGTAAAAGCTATCAATTTTATAACTACATTATAAAATTTCCAAAAGCCTCCTAATATTTAAATTAAAAACAAACAAACAGGTGATAGTAGAAAAATACCATGGAAGGAAAAATATCCTGAGATTAAATTACAACTATAAAATTTGTACTTTAGAAAATTAACTTTCATTTGAAATGCTAAGATGCCCATGAAAAACATACATGGTGTCAAAACAAGCCAGAGGAAAATCATTTGTGGGGGGAGGGGAGAAAAAGAAAAGAAAAGACACCCCAAGTCATATTTATAACTTTTGGTCGAGAATACATTTGTACATTTTCAGAAAACAACTCCGAAACCATGTGAATTCTGGCCACAGAGAGGAATTGATAGTAATGCCCCAGCCATGAAGACAGAAGAGAAGCAGTCCAGAAATGAAAGACGCTGACAATGCCTTGCCATACTAGCAGGCAGCAGCTATACGCCACTGGAGGATGCCCAGGACCAAACCAGAGATGGTTGGACCTGCATCAATACCATTTGTCCACCAACCAGATCTGAAATACCATGGCTGACATGTACAAATAAGGAACTGTTTGACATTGAAATTGGGACGCAAAAGAACTGTTGGCCCAGAAAGGAACTCACTACAGACTGATTCATTTGCTTCTCAGCATAACCATTATGGCTTGTCTCAGTTTCAATACTTATAAGGGTATTTCTTGTATCACATGAACTAATGCATCTAGGGGAAATAATGAACAACATAACTTGATGAACAGAAACAGAACTGGAGACAGAGAAGCAATGATCAGAGTGTCAAACTTCAGAGGGAAATAGAGGAGGTGTGTGTGTGTGGGAAACAAAAGGAAGAAATCAACCAAAGGACTTGTGTGTATGCATATAAGCCTAACTTTGATCATTGGATCATGGACAAAAGGGGGTGGCATATGTGGGGAGAGGTTTGGGATGGGAATGGGGGGATGAGGACAATTATGTGATACCATAATCAATCAATAAATTAAAAAAAAAGAAAAAATGGGAAATAGAAAAGAACATCCCAAGCTTAATAAAGGGCATATATGAAAAACAAAAAACAAAACAAACAAACAAACAAACAAAAAAAACCCACACACGACCAGATCCAGAGAGAGAGAAGAATCAATCTGACCCTTAAAATTCAGAGGGAAATAGGGAAGGGTCAAGGTAAAAAGGAGAGATCAACCAAAGGACTTGTACTTATGCATATAAGCATAATCAATGACACAAGATACCAGAAGGGTGAGGACATGAGAAGGGGAGTTGGGGAGTAATTGAGGGATAAGAACCTAAATGTATTACTTTAATCAATAAAAAAATGTTTAAAATAAAAAAGGACATTTCTACAGTAGAAAGACTTCAACTCTTGAAGACCTGTTTCTGGACTCTGGCCTTTTAAGGAGACTATTGTCACAACCTGCAGGCTAGGCCTGGGAGCCATAGAAACATAAGAATGTTTGGTTTCCTCATCTCTGTTTGATCCTGGCAGTCACTTCCATTTGTACCTCTGAGAGGTCCTCCTCCTGCTTTCTGTACTAGTTGGGTAACCATTGTACTTTATTTTTTTTACCCTAGTTAAGAGAGCCCTGAGATTTCTTGGGGTGGGGGAATGTCACTCTCTGTAACTCATTCATTTGCTCAGTGAACAGGTTAACTGTCATCAGCAGTCCTGCTGACAGGTTAATGTAGGACACTTTTATTTGCCTATCCTTTATGTAAGACTTGTCTTGTTTAAAAACACATTTTTATTTATTGTAGAGAGAGAGAGGAAGGGATAGGAAGAGATATAAACATCAATGATGAGAAACACTGATCAGCTGCCTACTGCACCATTCCTACTGAGAAGAGTATCCAACTGACCAGGAATTAAACCTTATCAACAACTAAGATACACCAATCAGGCAAAACATGCCATTTAAAGTGTTCCTTCCACATAATTTGTTGAGGTTTGTGTGACCTGAAAGAAGGAACTTTTTTTTAAGTTTTTAAAATATATATATATTTTATTGATTTTTTTTTTTTTTTTTTTTTTTTACAGAGAGGAAGAGAGAGATATAGAGAGCTAGAAATGTCAATGACAGAGAAACATCAACCAGCTGCCTCTTGCACACCCCCTACTGGGGATGTGCCCAAAACCAAGGTACATGCCCCTGACCAGAATCAAACCTGGGACCTTTCAGTCCACAGACCAACGCTCTACCACTGAGCCAAACTGGTTTCGGCAAGAAGGAACTTTATAAACAAGGCATCTTCCATGAATGTCGGGCCATGAGAAGGAATTTCTGGTATCAGCCTAGAAGATCTCTCCTCCTGTCCCTTCCACCGAGGGCCCCTCAGAATAAAGCCCGAACCCCAAAGTTCTCCAAGTACTGGCTTCCATGTCCACTCCTGTTCACCCTTTGTTCATTTCTATTCTTGTATTGCTTGTAAAGGCTACCATATGATTTTAACTTGAAATATGCCTGGTAATCTCAGCAGATGCTATCACATTTTATCTTTCCAGTGTATTTCAGAATGGGCAAAAATAAGATCCTGCTACATACTTATCCTTTTTTTGTTCTCATTTTCTTTATTTTTAATTTTGTATTATGAATATTAAATTATTTTTAGAGAGAGAATAAGGGAAAGAGTGAATAGAAACATCTGTCAACTGCTTCCAGCATGCCCCCTAAAAGGGACCATACTGGCACCTCAAATATGTACTGTGGCTGAAAAATCAAACTAGCAACTTTTTGGTGCAAAGGACAATGTCCACCCAGCAAAGCCACACCAACCAGGGATCTTATTTTCATTTTAAATAGAAAACACCATGACCATTACCATGGTAAGCAGCATGTTACAAACTTGTACAGACAATGGAATCAGAGGGCCGGTGAGCTTGAAAGCTATTAATGTTGTGCAGAATCACATTCATATAAAAAAAATGCACCAAATCTAAATGTATAGCTCAATGACTTGTTAATCTGTTGCCACCGCTCAGCTTAAAAGAAATAATATACCTGTTGCCACCGCTCAGCTTAAAAGAAATAATATCCCTGGTTTCTTGCTTGTCTTTAGTTTCCTACCTCAGCAGGAATCCCCAAACATGGTGATTCCCTTGTGCCTGGTTTTGAAGACAGGTTTTGTGGCCAGGGCATTCCTATGTAAATGGCTTCCTATGCTCCCTGACCTCAGGCTATAACTTCAAAGAGAAAGGCAGAGGGAAAGAGAGAGAGAGAAAGAGAAAGAGAGAGAGAGAGAGATGAATCAACAAAGAAAGAGAATTATGGATCCGATGCCTTCTGAACATCCCCTATGAGAATCAAGCCCCCAACCCAGGCATGTGCCCTGACTCGGAATTGAACCATGACCCCCTGATTCATAGGTTGATGCTCAGCCATGAAAGGCAAACTGACCAAACTGATTTTTTCAAAATAATATGTGGCTGTTTGAAAATTTATTATTTGAAATGAGCATATTTTTTTAAAAATAAAAACAATAAATAAACACACACACACACACAAAAATCCCTTAGGAATAATGGAGGATTAACTCTACTACACAAACATGTTGCAAAATTCCATGTAATAAATTCATGTCCTGTAGTACCAAGCAGACTTTAGAAGGCATCAGATCCATAATTCTCCCTCTTCATTTATGCAGCATGTTACAAACTTGTACAGACAATGTGATTCTGCACAACATTAATAGCTTTCATTATGCGAGGTGAGAAGGGCCAGACACCAAACATCACACCAGGTGTGACTTGGCTGCACTTGTATGTTTGGTATGGAGCTCCATTGTATGGTTGTAGCATATATTACTTCACCAAACCCTACTGTTGGGTTTGACATGGTTTACCATTGTTCAATGTCACACAGCATTACTTTGATGCTCATCTCTATCATAAAATATCTGTCCCTAATCTTAGTTGGGTCTTTCCACAAATGCTCATAAATGAAACTGCCTGTTTGAAAGTTTGAACATATTTTGGTTGATTTTTGAGACAGGGAGAGGGGAAGAGAGAGAGGAGAGGAAGAAAGAAGGGAGGGAGGAACATTGACTTGGTATTCCAGTGACTGATGCATTCATTGGTTGCTTATTGTATGTGCACTGACCAGGGATCGAACTTGCCATTTTGGCCTGTTGGGAAGACACTCTAACCACTTAGGTACCCTGCAGGGTGAAAGTCTGCATATTTGAAGGCTTTCAGTAAAAAATTTCCTTCCCCAGCAGAGCATGGTGGTCAAGTGTCTCCATTCTGGAATTTGGAATTTCCCTCGCCAATATAGTCCCGCTGATCCCCGGGGACCAGTTCCAAGATGGTTTGTCCCATGCTAATGATGCTCTATATTGGTTTACAGCTCCCTGGGATACATGGCCAAGGCCTCACTGATCCACAGTGCCAACTGCCAAGTATCGGGCTTCATTGTCACCACCATAGGATGGATCTTCTCCATGACTTGCATGGGCCTGGCCGAGTAGCGCATTTGGTACATGGAGAGCACCTCTGCCCCCTCCCCAGGGCTGGCTTGTGTAGGGATGTGGAAGGTCTGCACTTACCAGTCCAACAACCTCCAGAGCAGAGCCATAGCGTGTCACCGCTACACCTACAGTGACAGCTACCTGCCCCTCAATATCCGCATCACTCAGCACCTGCTGCTGGCTGCCAACCTCCTGGCTCTCTTGGGGAAAGTGCTCACCATCATGGGTCTGCAGAGAGTGTGTGTGGCTCATCATCAGAAGGAAAACACCTGCAATGTCTTCTTTTCTTCTGGAGTCCTGAGCATCATAGCTGGGTATATATCTTCATTGCTGTGATCTGGAACTACCACACTGTAATGAATGAAGATTGCATACACTTCCCACCATCTTTTCACATTCCCTTCAGGCCCGACCAGCAGGAGATTGGCAGCACAGTCCCCGTGGCAGTTCTGGCTGCCATCCTGATGCTGCTGAGTGGGCTGGTTACCCTGTCTTATCAGCTTTTCCCACCTTCCCCTCCCCACCAACAGCCAAGTGCACCCCCAGGTCTCACAAATGAGAAATTCCCAATTGCATAGCTTTGCAAATCCACAATTGACAGTTTATCGGGGTAAAGTAATATCAGGATGCTCTAGGAAATAGTTCCAAAGACTCATGACCATAGCAAATGCCATTTTGAACAGAAAGTGGGCATTTATTTATGTTCAAATTGGGCTCATTGATTGGTTGAAGAACTTAAATTAAAAGAATATCAAAACAAACCACTGTGCAGCCATCTTAATTATTATTGGGTAAACTAGGGGCACGGCGCACAAACTTTTGTGCATAAGAGGTGGGTCCCTCAGTTCAACCTGTACCCTTTCCAATCTGAGAACCTTCAGGGAAACCCTCTCTAATGAGGGAATTTCTGTCTGTCTTTGCAATCATATGAGTGGATTGTCTGAGACCCCAACCCAGTTTGGTTTGGTGATCACAGAATAACAGAGGACTTTTTTTTTCTTTGCTCCATTGATGGAGATTTCCTAGAAGTGGAAGAGTATCTTTCCTTTAATATTTCCTTAACACTGTGACTTTATTTATGTTTTCACCTGTGCTTTCTCTGGATCTCCTACTTACAACAATAACTTGCTCTAAGCTCACATTGCTCTCCTATTTTGGAGATCCCATAATGTACCTGCCATCAGAACTACAATTCCCAGAATTCCTGGTGCTCTCTGAATTCTTGGTTTCCACATCCAGTCCATAGTCTACACAAACCAAGTGGACTATAAACTGCAGCCGCTGACAGGACCAGCCAATTCGGTGGCGTCCCAGGGACCCTGCAGCTTACCCTGCCTCTGGCTGCTCAGCATCTTCTTGCATAGGCCGTGAGAGTCCTAGGGGCTGGGTTGCCCCAGAGTCACTACCGCGATGCTGCAGGCATCCTGCCCTGCTCTCAGCTTCTGGATGCCTGAGTGCGTGCCTGCTGCCCACAGGCATGCCATCTTTCTCTGGTTAATATGCATGCTCACTTCTGATGGGCTGTGGGCAACACAGAAGTATGGTCAATTTACATATTTTTCTATTATTACTATAGATACTCAAAGTTATATACCTGTTGTGTGAAAATGAAAGTTGCTCGGATTCTCACAGCTCCCTCTCAAACTGCCACTACAACCAACCAACCTACCTGACCTTCTATGCCATGGCCCTAACACCATCCTCTCCACCTGTATATGCAATTTCCCACATGTGCAAAAGGAGAATAGTGGAAGGAATCTCCCTTCCATTACCAGACTCAGAAATTATTATAATTCTGCCATATTCATTTTCTCTCTCCTTTGTTCCCTTCTTTTCATCTACTTTGTTCCCTCTGAAGAACTTTAAAGCAAACCCCAGACATCACATTTCTTCATACACTTCAAAAGTAATGTCTAAAAAAAATAAAAGAATCATAGTATACCTTTAAAGGTAAGAACCATTTGATGTTATTATCAAATACTTATTGGACTTTTTAAAGCTTTAAAATAATTATACAGCCTCAGCTTGTTTGGCTTAATGGATAGATCATTGGCCTGTGGACTGGAAGATCCCAGGTTTGATTCTGATTAAAGGCACATACCCATGTTGTGGCCTGGATGCCCAGTGGCAGCATACAGGAGGCAGCCTATCAATGATTCTCTCTCATCATTGAAGTTTCTTTTTCTCTCTCTCTAATGCTCTCTGAATAAACAAATATTTTTTTAAAAAATTATACAATTTTATTGCATAAAATGTTCATCTGCCACTTAGGCCTCAATTTAAAGCACTTCCCCTTTTACACCTTTTTTATTTTTCTAAAAAATATTTTGGTTTGCTAAAGAAAATGAGCAAATTGTTCTGTTTTTAAAATTGCTACCTACTCTTAAAGCTTAACTGGATTCTGAGTTGGTAAAGGTCTTGTTTCTAAAATATAGGTAATTGCTCTTAGAACCATTCTACATAGGTATACCCGTGTGAAAATATATATATATATATTTCTCTCCCATGCTTCATGAGTGGTCCAACTCACTTTCTGGGTAAGTTGGAAGTGCTGTTCTCCCTCCTCTACTAACATCCTCCTCTCATTACAATCCAAAATCATGTTTATAGGCATGTCAGGAGACACAACAACTTTAGCTCCCTCACTGACTGGTGTGGTCTTCTTTCAGCTAATATTAACTGAATGTCTTTCATGTGAAAAGTGCCTCTAACACATCTAGTCAAGAATTGGGGGTACATAACATACACCTGACCCACACCCTCTGTTCCATTGCTAACAGCTCCTCAGAAGTTACAAAGGACTCAATTAAAACTCAACAATTTACTGAGGGAGTTCATTAATAGGTTTAAATTGAGATAGAGCCATTTAAAATATTTTTATATTGATTTTTTACAGAGAGGAAGAGAGAGAGATAGCTAGTTAGAAACATTGATGAGAGAGAAACATCCATCAGCTGCCTCCTGTATACCCCCTTCTGGAGATGTGTACTCAACCAAGGTACATGCCCTTGACTGGAATCGAACCTGGGACCTATCAGTCTGCAAGTCAACACTCTATTCACTGAGCCAAAAAACGGTTTTGGCAAGATAGATTCATTTTATTTTATTTTATTTTTTAAGTATATTTTATTATTTTTTTTTAAGTGAGGAAGGGAGAGGGATAAAGAGCTAGAAACATTGATAAGAGAAAAACATCCATCAGCTGCCTCCTGCACACCCCCTTCAGGAGATGTTACCTCAACCAAGGTACATGCCCTTGACTGGAATTGAACCTGGGACCTTTCAGTCCGTAGGCAGACGTTCTATCCTCTGAGCCAAAATGGTTTCAGCAAGATAGACTCATTTTAATGTGAGAGCTGAGAAATCCAAGGGCTGACATTTCCATGAAATGACTTTCTTCTCAAAGAGTACTTAAGTCTCTGGGAGCAGAATGTCTGACAAAATTCCCCCCTGGGTTTTACCAGCTATTTATACATGTGTTCCAAAGACATTTCCTGCGAATCCTGGAATATTCAATGGATCCTTTGGCTGTGGGCAAGGGATTCTTCCCTCTTCTCTTTGATAGAGAAAGTGTAAAGTGGTAGAAGCATTCTTTAGGAAATTCCCCCTTTCTGCCTGCTATGATTTGCACAATGTCCTTAGAACTGGGAAGAAGTCACAACCTCTACATTGAGTGAGAGACCCCAGTTCCCATCCCAGGGGTTTTAAAGAAGACTCTGAGTCCCATGGGAGGTTCAGGGTTGGCCTTGGACCAAGTCTTATCCATTCTCCTTGTAGCTGTGGAATGTTTGAAAATGGTTCCTAAGTATACACATTTCCCCCCATGAAATCTGTCCCCAAAGTAGGCCTTGTTAATAGAACGATGGAATATATAAGTTTGCAACAGGAAGTGTGTTATTTAAGTAAGTCAAACCTCTGGAAAAGGAAATTCTTGGGAGACATGCTTCTGATGAAGACCTGTTTCTGGAACATGGTACCCTGCTGAGGGTGGTGAGCCTGCCTCCTACTGGTCTCTCAGGTGAATGACTGAACCTCTGGGGCTGTGGAAAGCTGTCTCTTGACCTCTCTTCACCTTTAGTGTCAACAGAGAGCAAGTGGACAGGTCATAAGGGTTCAGTCACAGCAGGTGAGGAGGCTACCATGGTTGGGTGTACTCTGGAGAAGCTGGAAAAAGAGTTCTGAGCCCTTGTCAAGGGTTTTTGGGGAATGACTGTTTAAGGTTCTCACTTCATTTCTGCTTTCCCCCACCCCACAGGAATAAGGCAAGAGAATATGTCCTGTACATTTTCCATTAGGCTAGCAAGAGAGCTTGAGGGCTTTGGCATTTCTCTCATTCTGTCTCCTCCCTGGAAATCCTCCCACTCCCATGGTGCCTAGGAGCCGGAGGCTGTGATGCAGTCTTTGGGCTATGGGTCAGCATAGGATAGTGCAGGGCATTTGCTGGGGGTAACAGGCAGGGAGGATTCCTATAAGAGCACTGGAGGAGGGAAATGCAGCAGAGTCAATGCCTGGGCTCTGAGACACTAGCAGGTACCTGTCATAATGAAGCTTCCATTTTATATAAAAACTGTTGTTTGAAAAAATTTTCCCCATTTTTTTTATTCATTTATTATCTGTGTACATAATTTAACATTGACCCCATCCCATACATACCCTCCCTCTCAAGAGTTTTGTGTCCATTGGTTGTAATACTTATATGCATGTATACAAGTCCTTCGGTTGATCTATTATCTCCCCCAGATCTCCCTATCCTACCTGCTGTAATTTGACAGTCTACTTGTTGCTTTACTATCTCTACATCTATCTTTTGGTTCATCAGTTTATAATGTTCTTTATTATCCACAAATGAGTGAGGTCTTGTGGTGTTTCTCTTTCATTGACTGGCTTATTTCACTCAGCATGATGTTCTCCAATTACATCCAGGTTGCTGCAAATGATGAGAATTTCTTCTTTTTTATGGCAGCATAGTATTCCATTGTGTAGATGTACCATTGTTTTTTGATCCAATCATCTGCTGATGGGCACGTAGGCTGTTTCCAAATTCTAGCTATTGTAAATTGTGTTGCTATGAACATATGGGTGCATATATACTTTCTGATTGGTGTTTCTAGTTTCTTGGGATATATTCCTAGGAGTGAGATTAATAGGTCAATGGGAGTTCCATTTTCAGTTTTTTGAGGAAACTCCACACTGTTCTCCACAGTGGTTGCACCAGTCTGCATTCCCACCAGCAGTGCACGAGGGTTCCTTTTTCTCCACAACCTTGCCAACACTTGTCATTTGTTGATTTGTTTATGTTGGCCATTCTGACAGGTGTGAGATGGTACCACATTGTTGTTTTGATTTGCATCTCTTGGATAATTAGTGACTTTGAGCATGTTTTCATGTGCCTTTTGGCCTTCCTTCTGTCTTCTTTTGAAAATATTCTATTTAGGTCCAATGCCCATTTTTTCATTAGATCTTTTATTTTCCTTTTATTTAGTTGCATAAACAGTTTGTAGATGTCGGAGATTAAACCTTTATCAGTGGTAATATTTGCAAATATATTCTCCCACACAGTGGGCTTTCTTGTTGTTTTGTTGATGGTTTCTTTTGCTGTAAAAAAGCTTTTTATTTTGATGTAGTCCCATTTGTTTATTTTCTCTTTAGCTTCCATTGCCATAGGGGCAGTATCAATGAAGAAGTTCTTTTGGAGTATGTCTGAGATTTTGAATCATGTGGATGCTTCTAGTATTTTTATGGTTTCCCATCTAATATTTAATTCCTGTATCCATTTTGAGTTTATTTTTGTATATGGTGTAAGTTGGTGATCTAGTTTCATTCTTTTGCATGTATCTGTCCAATTTTCCCAGCACCATTTATTGAAGAGACTGTCTTGACTCCATTGTATATTTGTGCCTCCTTTGTCAAATATTAATTGAGCATAGTGATTTGGGTTGATATCTGGGTTCTCAATTCGATTCCATTGATCTATATGTCTGTTCTTGTGCCAGTACTAGGCTGTTTTGAGAACAGTGGCTTTGCAATACAGCTTGAAGTCTGGTATTGAGATCCCTCCTACTTTACTCTTCTTTCTCAGGATTGCTGTGGCTATTTGGGGTCTTTTATTGTTCCAAATAAACTTTTTAAGAGTTTTTTCTAGGTCAATTAAATATGCCATTAGTATTTTAATGGGGAGTGCATTGAACCTATAGATTGCTTTAGGAAGTATGGACAATTTGATGATGTTGATTCTACCAATCCATGAACATGGTATGTTCTTCCATGTGTTTACATCTTCCTCTATCTCTTTTTTCAGTGTCGTGTAGTTTTCTGCAAATAGGTCCTTTACTTCCTTAGTTAAATTTATTCCTAAGTATCTTAATTTTTTTGTGTGATGGTAAATGGGATTGCTTTTTTAGTCTCTGTTTCTGTAATTTCACTATTGGTGTATAGAAATGCTATGGATTTCTTGGCATTAATTTTGTATCCTGCCAAATTCATTTATTAAGTCAATTAGTTTTTTAATGGAGTCTTTTGGGTTCTTTATATACAATATCATGTTGTCTGCAAATAAGGATAACTTTCCTTCTTCTTTTCCAATTTGGATGCCTCTTATTTCCTCATCTTGTCTAATTGCAATGGCTAGTACTTCTAGTACTATGTCAAACAGGAGTGGAGAGAGTGAGCATCCCTGTCTTGTTCCCGTTCTTAGAGGGAATGGTTTTAGTTTTTGCCCATTGTGTATGATGTTGGCTGTGGGTTTATCATATGTAGCTTTTATTATGTTGAGGTATGATCCTTGTACTCCCACCTTTTTGAGAGTTTTTATCAGGAAAGGGTGTTGGATTTTATCAAATGCTTTTTCTGCATCAATTGATATGACTATATGATTTTTATCTTCAGTTTGTTTATGTGGTGTATCATCTTTATTGATTTGCAGATATTGTACCATCCTTGCATTCCTGAAATAAATCCTGCTTGGTCATGGTGTATGATCTTTGTGATGCTCTGCTGGAGCCGATTTGCTAGAATTTTGTTGAGGAGTTTGGCATTTATGTTCATGAGGGATATTGTCCTGTATTTTTCTTTCATTGAGTTGTCTTTATCTGGTTTTGGTATTAGGGTGATGCTGGCTTCATAGAAGGAGTTTGAAAGTGTTCCTTCCTCTTGAATTTTTAGGAATAGTCTTGGTTAGCATGGTTAGAGGTTCATCTATCTTGAACCTCTGAATTTTGTTGATCTTATGTATTGTTTCTTTGGTCTCTATGTTGTTTATCTCTGCTCTGATTTTTTGTTATTTCCTTCCTTCTGCTTACACTGGGCTTTTCTTGTTGCTCTTTTTTAACTCTTTGAGTTGTAGATTAGATCATTTGTTACCATTTTCTCTAGTTTTTTGCAATAGGCTTGTAGGGATAAGAACTTCTCTCTCAAAACTGCTTTTGCTGCCTAAACCGGTTTAGCTCTGTGGTGGAACGTCGGCCTGCAGACTGAAAGGTCCTGGGTTCGATTCTGGTCAAGGGCATGTACATTCTGGTCAAGGGCATGTACATTGGAGGCGGCTGGTAGATGTTTCTCTCTCATAGACGTTTCTGATTCTCTATCTCTCTCCCTTCCTCTCTGTAAAAAAATCAATAAAATATATTAAAAAAACAAAACAAACAAAAACAAACAAACAAAAAAAACCCCTGCTTTTGCTGTGTCCCATAGATTTTGGATTGTTGTGTTTTCATTGTCATTTGTTTCCAGGATGTTTTTAATTTCTTCTTTGATTTCTCTGGTAACCCAGTCCTTGGTTAATAATATGGTGTTTAGTCTCCATGTGTTTGATTTCTTAGGTTTATTTTTATTGTAGTTAATTTTCAGTTTTATGCCACTATGATCTGAGAAGATCCTTAAAATTATTTCTATCTTCTTGAACTTGAAGAGACGTTGCCTATGTCCCAAAATGTGGTCTATCTCTGAGAATGTCCCATGTGCACTTGAGAATAATGTATATTCTGTGGCTTTGGGGTGAAATGATCTGAAGATGTCGATTAATTACATCTGGTCTAATGAGTCATTTAGGATTGATATTTCTTTGCTGATTTTTTGCTTAGATGATTTGTCCAAGGGTGACAGTGGGGTATTAAAATCTCCTACTATGATTGTATTGCTACTAATCTCTCCCTTAATGTCCTCCAGTAGATAAGAAGCAGACTAAGAGAGAAAGGGAAACAAACTATATATATGTGGAGACTATTCCCATAGAACAACCACTAATCCCAGCCAATGCCAGCAACAATACTTGGGGATTAATACAAACTATAAAATCCACTATTTTAAGTAAGGCTTCCCGTGGGTGATTGAAGAACTCCCTTGAATCCACGTGTTTGCACCAATTGGGGCATCCCAGCTGTTCTGCTGTGGGTTTTCTAGGCCTCAGAGAAGATCCTTCTTTCCTGGTAAGATGGCGCAGCCTTCCCTCTGAGCCCATAGCTCCAGAAGAGGTCACCGCCACCACAGTGCTGGCTGCTTGGTCAGGAAATCCTGTCCAGCAGACTCTTCCTTACCTTCCTTTAGAGTTCCGCTGTCCCTTAGCTGCCAATCAATATTTCCTGAGCAACTCAGACACTGCTTTTATCTGTTCTGGGGCCAGGGCCAGGGTCAGAACAAGTCCATCTGTTCTGTCGACATCTTGTCCCCTATCTGTTGTTTGAAATTTTAACCCTGCTATTTGGCTTCTGTAAATGCTTGCTTGCTTAACTAAAAAGGAAAGGAAGACTACTCCCACTTCAGAAAGGCCATTGAACCTTCCCAGGATAAAATTATCAGTGCTGGCAGCAGGCCAAAGCTTTGGTTGAGCTCTCAAGGCCCCATTTCAATGTTCTTTAAGAACTAGCAAAAGAGGCCAGAATCACCAATATTTGAAAGACAAAGAAGGTAAAAACATATAAATAGAGTTCCTCCATATTGGGGCCCAGAATTTGAAAGACATTTTCCTGCACATAATAAAGGGTGACTCCAAACTCTCCAGCATTGTTTGCTTATTCTGGTTCTCTGAAACAACAGTGCTCGCCCTGTGAGCTGAGTGTTTCCTGAGTCAGGAGACACCTTGCACTTTCACTCCCTTTTTCCTGTTTGCCACTCCCTTTGGCTCTTTCTTCTCCTCCTAGACCGCCTCCATTCCCTCACGTGTCCCAAGTGTATTCTTAGCAGGAACTCTTCCAGGGGGACAGTAAGATCCAACTGAAAGCAGATTTAGGTGATGAGAAGTCAGGGCGGAGTTATCCTCCATTCTTTAATTGAACCCTAGCCCTCACCCAACCAATCAGGGTTAGCCGAGGCAGTGACATCACTACCGACTGAAGTAAAACCCCTGAACTGGGCGAAATTCACTCTCTCTTCTGCAATGCTGCCAGTGTGAGTGGGACAGAGCCCATGCTAGCATGGAAAAAGCTCTTTTGTTTATTGCATCAGACTCGGCTCCCTGGTAGTCCTTGGGGATCACAATGTCTGGGCATTACATATGGGGGAATTCGTCCAGGATCCCCAGCCAGGACCATGAGGGATCCCGATCTAGAGAGCCTAACTGGTCGCTGTAGGTGTGTGTGGGCTCTGGAGGGACGTAAAACCCCTCATGGAATTGGTGCCCAAATACGCCTGGTGGACGCACCATGAAGGCCACGGACAGGAGGTCAGAAAATGTTCTGACCTCCTGGGAGGGCCCTAGAGGGACCCTCATATGGAGAGAGAGATGGAAGCCTCTCCCAGGATGAGGAGAGTGGCGTGAGCCGTTGCCTCACCTGCGGAAACCTTTCCCAAGTCTGAGTTTGGTATCTGCGGGCAACATGGTGCCCCAGGATGGAGCCGGCAAAGTGTGGCCGGTGTGGATGTGCAAGGGCCCCCTCGCAGCATTGGGTCGGAGGGGGTGGCTCCTGCAGGGCTCAGTCTGAGCGTTGGAGCATGGCTGGGCAATGGTGGCCTTGCTTGGGGAGCAGGCAGCTGGGTTAATTTGCTGGCTGCCTGGAGAAGGGGAGGCGGAGCCGGGAAGCCACTGGGGCAACCAGCACTTCTTCCTTGGTGGGTCGGGGGTCGCCTAAGTAGTGTGGCTGGGGTGGCCTTGGCAGCAGCCTCGCTCCAGGGGCCTGGGCTGGGAGGGGGGTGGCCTGGGCCAGCATGGAGGCCTCAGGTATGGGAGAAGAGCTCAAGGGCGAATTTCTGTGCTCAGTAAAGAGAAAAGGCCAGTTCAAAATGCGTGCTCATAGTTTTGGGCTGTGCTTAAAACTCTTTTCTGGGTACAGAATAAGTTTTAAAATGGTGGAGATTAACTGGAAGATAAATTAAAACTGGTTTCCCAAGTCATTGTAAGCAGCTTTTGAAATTCCCCTCCTGAGATGGAAACTAGATGGTAAATGGCTGGGAGTCTTTAGCTAAAGAATGTGTTCATTTGCATTTGAATGCTACTTCAGTGATCTGCAGGGATTGGCTGGTGATTCCGTGGCTAAGCAGTCCAGATGGCCTTGCTTACAATGTTTAGTCTTTGTCATTGGTTTCAGCTAAGCAGAGTCGTATAGCTACTTAAGTATGAATTGTGATTGACCTATGAACAAAATTCATTCTTTTTTCTGACATTGTTTTGAATCTTAGTAAACTACGTCTGGTGCAGAGAGGTCTAGGGGAGACTGGAGAGGGAAAGACTATTAGCTCTCCTGCAAAGAGATTATTCAGTGCTTTGTTTGAACCTCAGAAAAAATTTTGAGATCTGAAAAAATGTGTGACCAGATCTGTTGCTGAAACTTTACCCTAAGTAAGCAGAATGTATTAGAAATGTAATGTTGTTAATCTGAAAAATGCCAAATATATTTGACTTGCCAGCTTTAAAAGTTCAAAGTATAAATTAAATTAGGAAAAGTTAATTGCAGTAACTAAATGCCTAGAATATGGCAGGCTAAACTGTACTACATGTCTTAAGAATAAGTGAGAGGGCAGGGCGGGGCAAGGATGAGCTCCCGACTGCCCCGCAGGGCGGAGTTATCCCTAGCCCTCACCCAACCAATCAGGGTTAGCCGAGGCAGTGACATCACCATCGACCGGAGTAAAAAACCCCTGGACTGGAAGAAATTCTCGCTCTTCCGCCATGCTGCCGGCATGAGTGGGGGGGCCCATGCTAGCATGGTAAAGGCTCTTTTGTTTATTGCATCGGACTCGGCTCCCTGGTGGTCCTTGGGGATCACGAAGTCTGGGCGTAACATAAGCAGTAATGATTAATGATCTCAAGGATTGATTTATTCTCATTTGTCAGATGAGGAATCTATATGATGCTTGAGCCCTATCCAGGTTGTTTCATACAAACCTAAGTCAATTTGTTGGGAATTTATAGTGTGCCTCTTGTGAAGAAGTAGACCAAGTCATATATTTTTCTCCTAATGTATAAAAAGTCATACCCATATTAATTTGTTTTGTTTTGCTTTTCTCATATGCCATTGTTGTATAATTTGGGCTTGTACTAGCATCTTGTATTTGTGCATTTGGTTGTTTAAACTTTGGGAATCATTTTTGGTTTCAGTCATGTGTGTCTACTTTATAGATTTAAGTAGGCTTCATCACAAAGGTTTATAATTTATTTAGAATTGTGTTAAAACAATGTGAAAACAATTATTTGCATGATTTAACCCCCCGCAACTGCTTGGACAATTTTCACCAATGTTCTGTGGGGGGGAATTGAGGGGGCTTAGAAATGCAGATAAATTTGTATCTGTAGGAAAAATGTGACATTTTAAATTTCAAGCGTTTAGAGGCCTGGGAACAGGTACTGGACCTGCTCCCTTCTGCCTTGCCTTTTCTTTAAAATTTTAGCCATGGTTATGTATTTTTGGAAGATACGATTTTTATAAAAGTTATAAAGAGAATTTTCTGATAGGTTAGCTAGGAGAGGCAAGCCTGTTAGTTTCATGATGGACATTGGGGCAGCCTATTTAGTCTTGAGAGAGCCAATAGGACCTGTACATCAGCCCAAGAAGCCACTGGACAAACTGCCTGTTTTCCTTGGACATCAAGAAGGACTATCGTCCTCGGAAGGAACAAGTACTGGGATAATGTAGCTGTTGAACTGGTCTAAAGTGGAACAACAGGCCTTTGAGGTGCTAAAGAAGGCTCTCATCTCAGCAGCTGCCCTAGCCTCGCCAGACGTCGCGAAGCCCTTCCATTTCTACGTGAGTGAGGTAAGAGGCATTGCCAAAGGGATTCTCACTCACACTCTAGGTCCCTGGAAGAGACTTGTTGCCTATCTAAGAGATTGGACCTTGTGGCAGCAGGATGGCCAGCGTGCTTCCAGGGAGTGGCCACCATAGCATTGCTGGTGAAGGAGGCAGATAAGCAGACTCTGGACCAGGAGCTAACCTGGATGGGCCAAGCTTTTCTCCTGGACCTGCCCTCTGTCCGGATTCATAAGATTCTGGCCATCAACCCTGACAGCCTGCTTCCAGATGATGATGGAGGAACCCATTCATGACTGCACAGAGGTAACAGGTGACAAGGTACTGTTCACGGATGGGAGCAGTTACATTCTGGATGGGACTTGATATGCAGGGGCAGTGGTAGTCACCCTGGACCACAATATTTGGGCATAGTTCCAGAACTTTTGGCCTTAATCCAAGCCCTTTGATGGAGACACTGTGCCATCCACAGAGAAAAGAGGGTTACTAACTGTAGCCGGAAGGAATCGGCTGAACAGAAGCAAGCCCCTGACAGACCAGATGATTGGTGGACCCTCCAGATGACAAGACTGTTGGTGCCAGGGGCTCTAGGTCAGAGTTGCCCAGTGACACCAGATTACCCACTTAAGTGTCACCAAGACTTCTGAAATTCCATGAGGCAGAGTTGCTAGAAGTACTGTCTATGCACAGGTAAATGCTAAGCAAGGTAAGGGGGTCCCACTGGGAATTTGAGTACCAGGGAAATTCCCCAGGAGAGCATTGGTAGGTGGATTTCAGAGATTAAACCACCAGCTCTAAGATCTAGTTTCTGTAGACACTTCAGATTAGGGTGAAGTATACTCCACTAAGGCAAAAACTGCCTCTATAGTAGTCAAGAGATTACCCCCGAAGATTATAACTAGATTCGCACTGCCAGTATCAGATAACAACCCCACCTTGGTAGCTAAGGTATCTCAAAGTATAGCTCTAGCCTTAGGACAGGTAAATAAGACTCTGGAAAAGGGATTTAACTAAATGTGTTCCAGAATCGGTGAAAATTGGACCAACCCCCTGTCTTTTGCCCTCTTGAGGGCCAGGTGTACCCCTTACTGGGACAACTTTCCCCTTTTTTGGAAGGGGATCATGTATGGTAACCGTTTCCTTGCTCAAGTTCTTACAGGATCTGCAGTTTGCTTGTTCCAGATGCACTGTCAGTGCCCACCGCAGACCCTGTAGCCCCGGAACTCAACGTGGGTAAAGAAATCCACAGCCCAACAACTCAAAGGGACGCTGCACTGTTATCCTGAGCACGCCCACTGCTGTTGAAGTAGATGGCACCCAGACCTGACTACATGACTCCCATCTCCTGCATGGCCTGGATCCTGGCAACTGTAGGCCAGGAGGAGAACTGATGCCTGCAGGAGGGGAACTGGACTTCAGTGAGGACAATACTGATGGGAACTGTGGTACTAAAGGTCTTGGTAACTGTATTTGTTATTTATGCTGAAAGGAAATAGGCTGAGTAAATGATTTGACTAGGCACATTAGACAAGGGGGGAATGAGCGGGCAGGGCGGAGTTATCCTCCATTCTGTAATTGAATTTTAGCCCTCACTCAACCAATCAGGGTTAGCCGATGCAGTGACATCACCACTGACCAGAGTAAAACCCCTGGACTGGGCAAAATTCCCTCTCTCTTCCGCCATGCTGCCAGCGTGAGTGGGACAGAGCCCATGCTAGACTGAAAAAGGCTCTTTTGTTTATTGCATCGGACTCGGCTCCCTGTGGTCCTTGGGGATCATGAATTCTGGGCATAACAGTGACAGCCAGGATCCAAGTCAGTTTCACCATAGATTCCTGGTCCAAGGACTGATCAGGTAGTTTGCATGCCAGCCTCTCCCCTTGCCCTGGCCCTAGCTCCCTATCATAACATTTGCTCCTTATATCCCTGGCTCTTCTTTCAGAATTTCTTCTTAAGACTTGGATGGATTACATTGACTATTTGGCCTAAGACCTCAAAAAGAACATTTAGAAGGAGGTAGAAAATAGGGCGGCTTGCAGGACAGAGCTGAGAAGAGGAAGTGAGCGAGGGTATAAAAGGAGTGAGTGTGGACTGGTTGGGCGTTTATGTAAGTGAATGAGGGAAATTTAAATCTTGCAGGAGCAGTAGGAACTGCCACTGGGAGTAAGCACCTATCTATCACAAGTACAACAGCAAAAGCTGTGTCTGCCACCTCATAAATGCAGAACCTTGGGCAACACAGTCATGCCTTTCCAAAAAGCAGGTCCCCTGAGCCCCAATACCCCAACAGATGGTTCTTGGGGGCCACTGTGAGTCTGTGTAGGGCACAGGTAATTACAATTAAGGGTTCAGGAAAGCAAAAATTGGGACACTCCCAGCCACAGTGGCTCACTTCTAGACACTGCAGTTGTGCCTTTCAAGCTTGCAGGCCTACATCAAAAAACCCTAAATAGCTTGAATAGGGAGCTACACTAGATTAATAAGCACAGAAAAACTGGGAGATTATGCCAGTAGCACTATCCCCAAAAGAACCTGGGCAGCAAAGTAATTGGATCTACAATTAAAACATTACAAGAAAACATGGGAACACAAAAAGTAATCCCGAAGGAAAGAAAAAGAGGAATCACCAGAAAGGGAGTTCAATGAATTTGAGGTTAGCAGCTTATCAGAGACAGAATTCAGAGTAATGGCTATAAGGATGTTTAAACGGCTGGAGAACAAATGCACACAACTCAATGAGAATTATAAATAGGTGAATGAGAATGTCACCAACATGAAAAGAATCCAAGAGAAGATGAAGAATGACATAGCTACAATAAAAAACACAATGGAAGGCTTAAAGAATAGACTATAAGAGTTTGAGAACTGCATCAGCAAAGTAGAATACAAGGTAGAGAAAAACATAAAAACATAGCAGTAATTGGAAAGAAGACTTAAAAAGCAAAAGGAGAGCCTATGAGAGCTTTGGTACAACACAAAATGAAACAACATTAGAATGATAGGGATACCAGAAGGAAAAGAAAAAAAGCAAGAAAACCTCCTGGGAGAAATAGTGACAGAAATCTTCCCTAATATTGTCAAGAAAAAAACTACCCAAGTCCAAGAAGTACATAGAGTCCCAAACAAGTTGAATCCCAAAAGACGGACACCAAGATACATCATAATTAAATTGGCGTACACCAGTGACAGAGTGAGAATCTTAAAAGGCTGCAAGAAAGAGACAGAGAGTTACTTATGAGGGATCTCCTATTAGATTATCAACTGATTTCTCAACAGAAACACACCAGGCCAGAAGAGAATGGAATGAAATATACAAAGTGATGCAAAACAAGGGACTGAACCAACAATATTATACCAGTAAGGCTATCATTCAAAATTGAAGGTGGAATCAGAAGATTCACAGACAAGAAAAAGGGCTAAGAGAGTTTATCACTGCCAAACCAGCAATGCAAGAAATGCTAAAAGGACTGCTGTACAAAAAAATGAAAGGGAAAGGGAAGAATCACAAACACTAAGGAAAAATATGACAACAAACAGGGATTTATAAATAACATTAAATGTAAATGGATTAAATGCACCAATCCAAAGACATATGGTAGTTGAATGTATAAGAAAACATGACCCATATATTTGCTGTCTATAAGAGAGCCATCTTAGAGCAAAGATTCACATAGACTGAGAATGAAGGGGTGGAAAAACATTTCCAGGCAAATGGAAATGAGAAAAAAGCTGGAGTTGTGATACTTATATCAAATAAATAGACTTCAAAGTAAAGGCCATAATAAGAGGTAAGGCAGGTCTCTACATAATATTAAAGGGAGCAATTCAACAAGAAGATATAATTCTGGTAAACATATACCTACCCAATGCAGGAGCACCCCAATACATAAAAATCTCCTGGAAGATAATAAGGAAGAGATTGACATTAATGCATTCATAATAGTAGACTTTAATACACCGCTGACATCACAGGATAAATCCTCTAGACAAAAAAATCATCAAAGAAACAGCAATTCAAAAGGACACACTAGATCAGATGGACATAACTGACATCTTCAGAGAATTTCACCACAAAGCCATGGAATATATGTTCTTTGCAAGTGCACATGGGACATTTTCAAAAATAAATCACATATTGGGTTACAAGCGGTCTCCCCAATGCTTGAAATCATATCAAGCATTTTCTCAGATCACAATGGTATAATATTAGAAATAAACTACAATCAAAACACTCCAAAATATTCATAAGCTGGAGAGCATACTGCTAAGCAATGATTGGGTTATCAATGAGACCAAAGAAGAAATTTAAAACATTAGCAAAACCATTATGGCTTGTTGCGGTTTAGATTCTTACAAGGGTATTTCTTGGATCACATGATTTCACACAAATAGAGGAAATAATGAACAACATAAAGAGACTCTGAGAAAGAGAACCAGTGATCAGACTCTCAAACCTCAGAGGAAAAGTAAGGAAGGATGGGGGTAAGGGGAAGATATCAACCAAGGACTTGTGTGCATACATAGGGGCCTAGCTAGTGGCCATGGACAAGGCAGGTTGGGAAGGGAGATATATCTAGGGAGGGGTTTAGGATGGGAATGGAGGAATAAGGACAATTATATGAGACCATAATCAATAAACAAACAAACAAACAAACATATTCCTTACAATTGTCAAAAAATAAAAAATAAAAACATCCTGGAGACTAATGACAATAAAAACACAACTGTGCAAATCTTATGGGATACATTGAAAACAGTCCTGAGAGGGAAGTTTATAGCTCTATAGGCCTACTTCAAAAAAACAAGAAAAAAATCGTAATAAATCATCTCATTCAACAACTCAAAGAATTAGAAAGGGAGCAACAAGAAAAGCCCACAGTGATCAGAAGGAAGGAAATAATAAAGATCAGAGCAGAAATAAATGACAGAGACAAACACACACACACACACACACACACACACACACACACACACACAATACAAAAAATCACCAAAACCAAGAGGTAGTTCTTTGAAAGAATAAACAAGATTGATGAACTTCTAGCCAGGCTTATCAAAAAGCAAAAAGAGAGGACCCAAATAAACAAAATCAGAAATTAAAAAAATGAAATAACAATAGACCCATAGAAATACAAAGACTGTTAAAAAATACTTTGAACAACTCTACTCTTACTAACTAGACAACAGGGAGGAAATGGACACATTCCTAGAAAAATACAATTTCCCAAAAACTTACTCAGAAAGAGTCTAAAAATCTCAACAGACAGATAACTATGAAAGAAATTGAAGCAGTCATCAAAAAGCTTCCAGCAAACAAAAGCCCAGGGCCATTTGGCATCACAGGGAAGTTTTACCAAACATTCAAGGAAGAACTAAAACCTGTCCCCCTCAGACTATTCCAGAACATTCAAGAAGAAGGAATGCTTCCCAGCTCCTTCTATGAAGCCAGAATCACCAAAATTCCCAAACCAAATAAAGATAACACAATTAAATATAATTACAGGCCAATATCTGTCATGAACATAGATGCCAAAATCCTCTACAAAATTATACCAAATTGAATTAGTGATATCACCAGAACTGGACTCTTATGCTGCTTGGATTCCCAAATATTTCTTTCTGAAAAGTTAGGCATATGGTTCTATTTGCATTAGATATTTTTACTTAAAAATATGTTTATATTAATTTTTTTAAAAGACAGCAAAATGTCCCTTATTTTCTTGAATGGGAATGGGACTAACAAAGTTTTTGTCTCAAATAATTTCATTATTAAACTTTGTTATTAAAGAGGGTAATAGCACCATATAAATTTTTACTTGTATGACTTCACCTTTCTTATCTTCTCATATTTTTTCCCCATTTTTGTTATCACCATGATTTCATCAGTATGTAGGATATTTTTTATTGTTTTATTTGTGGTTTTACATTCCATATATGAATGAAACTTTAGAATGTGGCACGTTATGCTCTTGATTAATGAAATTTTCAACTGTTGAGGTTTCACTGTGCTAAATAGCATCTGAGACACAAATATTTTTACATTATTTTGCATACCATGTGAGAACTAACCAACAAACTTCTGACTAAATGTCATTGTAAAGGATTTTCTAATCATGATTTTTATACGTCCTGTATTTCTGTTGTAAGATAATAGCTAGAGCATTAGTCAATATCTCCTTGCATATATGGTGACTTGACATCCCAGAAAAGTGAATGTGGAGGTGAATAGCCACAATATCTGCTCATTGTGAAGGTTTCATTACCCACTGTCCTTCATGAATATCTACTGATCATTCTGCAGCAGTCTAGTTTCTATTTGGTCAGAATCATTAATAAGCCAGGCCATAACTACCCTTCTTCTGTCAACAGGACAAAGGGGCCTTTCCATGAGTCACTGAACAAAGGATTCATTGTTTGGCAGTAGGGCCTGATCACAAATGTGTCACCTCTTATATAATTGTTTTGATCCTATCAGAATTGCTCTTGTATGTGCTACTTTAAATTGATGTATCCTATCTATAATTGGCCATTTTATGAATTCATGTGTGATCTAGGTCATAATGGAAAACTTAGGTTATATGATAACTTGGTGGCCCAGGGTTAAGTATTTCTTCTTTGGAAGCAAAGAAATCCTTTGGGACAAGTTATAGCCCATTTTTATGGTGATTATAGTACCTCATCCTGAATGTTTGCCACTCCTATCCAATATTGCTTTGGACTAAAAAGTGGAGAAAGTCACCTGTGGTGTGGCAATGTTTCCAGACCTCAGGCAGAGATTGGAAACATTGCCAAATCACAGGTGTCTGTGTATCCAGAATATCTATGTGTGCTCTGCCAGCACAGCCAAGGATTCAGTGAGCCTGAGCAAAGGCAATGAAGGATGGAGAAATGATAGACAAAGAGAAAAAGCTGGGTCTAGGTGGATCACCTATGCCTGGCTGAGGCCACAAAACATATCCAGACTGCAAAGCTGATCTTTATTTATTGACAGGGACAAATAAGGTAATTTACAATGTTTAGAGACCAGGCCTTCAAGGAAGGGCAGTTGGGGGCAATCAAGCCTCAGGGGAGGGCAATTAAGGATGACCAAGCCAGCAGAGGAGGGAAGTTAGGGGTGACCATGCCTATAAGGAAGAACAGTTTGGAGAGACCTAGGCCTGCAGGGGAGAGCAGTTGGAAGAGACCAGGCCTGCAGGGGAGGGTAATTAAGGGGTGAACAATGCTGGCAGAGGAGGGAAGCTAGGGGCAAACAGGCTGGCAGGGGAACAGTTAGGTAT
Organism: Pipistrellus nathusii; assembly: GCA_963693515.1. Classification (NCBI taxonomy): domain Eukaryota; kingdom Metazoa; phylum Chordata; class Mammalia; order Chiroptera; family Vespertilionidae; genus Pipistrellus; species Pipistrellus nathusii. The sequence continues at coordinate 241,168 of OY882880.1, read as the reverse complement.
CAATCAGGTTGGCAGGGCAGTAACTAGGGGTGATCAGACTGGCAAGCAGAAGCAGTTAGAGGCAATCAGAAAGGCAGGAAGGTGAGCAATTGGGAGCCAGCAGTCCTGGGTTGTGAGAGGGGAGTTCAACTGCGCATTTAGTACCAATCACTTTGGGATCAGGTCTAAATGAACAATCGGACATCCCTCAAGGGGTCTGATTGGAAAGCGTGCAGGCTGGGCTAGGGACACTGCCTGTGAATGAATTTCATGCACTTGGACTCTAGTGTGTGTGTGTGTGTGTGTGTGTGTGTGTGTGTGTGTGTTTAAAAAGGGAATATAATCCTTCACTTTGGATTGGTTTAGAATATAGATTTGGATATGGCCACTATTATAAGGAACTAATGAAATGCTTGGGGGGAAAATGGCACCCACCCTCCTCAGATAAAGTAAAAAGAATAAATCAAACTCTGAAAAGACCCATCACCAAATTAATTCTAGAAATAAAGCTTCCCTGGACAAAACTGCTCTCATTTTGAACACCTTCTTCCCTATAAAGACATTAGGATATTCCCTTAGGGGATACTTCATGGATTTCTTTTATTTAGATTAAAATTCTGACCTGCCAATCATGGAAATCAAGGATCAATTTTTTTAAAAAAAACTTGTGTTTTGGACCTCTCCTCTTCCGTCCATCAAGTTACAGAGACTACTTGCCCAAACTCCACCTCTTGAATTCCAGAAATCCTTATTTACCCAGTGATCTCATGCTGATCAGGATCTGGAAAAAAGAGAAGCTTGAGCCAGCCTAGGAAGGATCTTATAAGGTGCTACTTAAAACTAAAACCACCATTTGTACCTCAGAGGAAAGTTGGACCCATTATACTCGAATTAAGGGAACATGGTCCTAAGATCAGAAAAAGCATCAACATCCAGATCCCCTTAAGTTAACAGTGAAAAGACTGATTACCCCTTATTTCTAATTCTACTGAGCCTCTAGATAAAGTTATCACAGGTCTCCCCTACTCTATGCAACTTATTATTGTGCCCCGCCAACATAGCCAAGGGTTTGGTGAGTTTGAGCAGGGGGGCAAAAGAGGATGGAGAAATGATAAAGAGAAAAAGCTGGGTCTAGGTGAATTTTCTGTGTCTTACTGAGGCCAAAGAATAGACCCAGACTGCAAAGCTGATGCTTTATTTTATGGTCAAGAGTAAACAAAATAATTTACAATGTTGTAAGTTGCACTTATTTTGGAAGCACTTGCTGCACCTCCCACATCCCACTAGCTTCTCAGGAAAGATTTAAGGAGCAGTTACAAGATCAAGGTTAATGATGCTTAGAGGACTCTGCCCTCCAAGCTGGAACTTTTTTGTGGCTTTGCCAGCAGGTCAATCTGAGGCTTAACCTTAAAACTGCCTCCTACATCTTGCCCTTTCTTTTAAATTTAAGCTACTAATAATGGAAGTAAAACTTAAATGTAATTGTAGTTAGTTTAAATCTATAGAGCCATATTAGACAGCATAGTTCTGGACATTTTATTGCTTTCACATTTATTGTTTTAAATCAAGAACCATGTTCTGACTATTAGAACATTAACAAAACAATGACAATACAAAACTCAGACATGGCTATTAATAAAACAATGTCAATGCAACACAACAATAAAGAAATCAAACTGCAATAACATTTTCCTACTAAATGAAAGTTTCTTTTGCTCATTTACTCAAGTCCTCAGATTTGGCTGCACAAGAGTTTGCAGAAGACTGGCAGCTAACCAATGCTAACATGGTCAGAAACATGATAGAGGCAGTAGCTTCCATTTTTTGCTTTCTGCTATTTCTTGGGCCTCAGTTGTTAACATCTTCAGCTGACCCATTGTTGTCACCTGAATCTCTTGCGTAGCCTTCGTCATCTTCCTTTTCTGCTTTGCTGTCATCAGGGCAATTTTCAGTCCTGTGAACAATGAGACAAGGAGCTCGGTCCATGGTGGTGATGCTCTGGCATGCAAATTGGCTGCATTTCTCCTTCTGGAAAGATACAAAAGCCAACCTCTTCCCCACATCATTACTGGATCTGGTCCAAAGCATTGTCCAGTTTGCGCATCCTTCCACCAGGGCAACCCCAAGAAAACTATTGTACAGGATGTCTGATGTTGTAAAACTCTCTGCATAGCAATTCAAAAAATTTAAAGTATAAAGAATGTGACTGACTTTGTTTTGACATTAATCTCCTTTCTAGTAATTGCATTTTAAGTGTACAATTTCCTCTTTCCACTATTGCCTGATAATTTTTGGAAGTCATTTAATGTAAGCAAAGTGAATTTGAATTTTCTAAGATTTTATTGTTTTGCCTCAATAATGCTGCCAAGATAAGAAAAAATATGTCTTTTGAATCTTTTTGGGTACTATGCATAATCCAGCACAATGCAGAGAATCCTGCATTTTAAGAGATATTTAATTACTTTATTTTTTTATTCTTAAAGGAAAAAAACCTTCATAACATTTAAAACATATTTATTAATTTTTAACCTGATAAGGCTTTCCATGCAATCTCAAGTATATTAAGAGTCTCATGCTCTACTATTTGAGCTAGCCTGGCATGGTCAATTTCAAGTATATTAAATCTGTTAAATTTAAAAAGATTACTTTTAAGAAGAGAGAATAAATTTCTTATATTACTCAGGCCTTTGGAGCTTTTCAAGAATCATCTCTGTTAAAGTCTTAAAATTTTAACATAAAAAATCATTAGACAAATATCTATATATGATTTAAATATTATAATATCTTTCATAATTATCTTGAGATATCGATTGGATCTTAAACTAGTTTTTACATAGAAAAAATTTGGTTGGGATGGCTGAATTAATCCTCCTTTTAAATTATACAAGTAACAAGCAACTTATTTTGAATTCCTTATTATTAGAGAAAACAACATTTTATTTCCTCAAAAATAAGTTCTTATACTTTTGGCATTTAATTAACACAACTATATAAGTTCTTTTTATATAAGTTCTTATAAATTTAATTTGCATTTTGAACTTTTCAATCTGGCAAGTCAAATGTATTTAGCATTTCCTAGATGAATAGCACTTTACATTTTTAAGAACAAACCAACCATGTTTTTTTCTTGCCCTGGGAAATTGACTAACAAGCCTGAAAGCATTCAAATGCAAAAATTGTCCCAATTTTTTTTTCTTTTTCACTTCCCAAAGTAATAATTAATCATTCAATTTGGCCAAGATTTGCATTTCCCTGCCACATTCCTCCACTTCCTTTCTGGAGTGAGCTCTAGGCAGTCCCAAATCAGGGACCATAGACTGAAAGTAGAGGCATGCATTTCTTCTGGACCTTCAGCTATATAATGATCAAGAAGTTGTTTTCCTACCTTCTCCCATGTCTCAATATTAACCTTTTCTTTGTCAGAATACCATGGGCAGGTTTTATGAACAAAATCCAAAAAAATCTAAAAGCTGTTTATACCTCACAGAACAGCCCCTTACTTGGACCATAGCCTTAAGCATGGATACACATACATTCTTCCCCTGTGATCCTGAATTTCCCATGTTTTACACCTAGCTAGTACTAAATTACACTAAATTACCTAGCTAGTACTAAATCACTCTCCCTCAGGCTCGCCAATACCCTTGGCTGTGCTAGCATGGCCCAAGGGTAGCACATGCTACCATGCTAGCACAGCCAAGGGTATTGGCGAGCCTGAGGGAGAGTGATTAAGTATGGAGAAAAAGAAAGACAAGAGAATAAGCTGTATCAAGGTGGATCTTCTGTTCTAGGTGGATCTTCTGTGCCTGGCTGAGGCCACAGAACAGATCCAGACTGCAAATTAATGCTTATTTATTGTCAGGGACAAACAAGGTAATTTACAATGTCCTTATAAGTTTCACTTGTTTTGGCAGCACTTGCTGCCCCTACTACAGGCCACTAGCTACCCAGGAAGGATCTAGGGAGCAGTTACAAAATCAAGCTTAACTTATGCTTAGAGGACTGTGCCCTCCAAGCTGGGACTTGTTTGAGACTTTGCCAGAAAGTCAGTCCAAGGCTTAACCCTATAACTGCTTACTACACCTATGGAAGTTGGCCTGTATGGTTTTTCCTTGCCTAACTCTCTTTTACCCAATAAACCTTGGTCAAGTTTGCCAACTTTCAATCATGAACTTGACAATGTTTCTCATCTGGTTTGGAAAACTGAGATACATATCTAATCATTCCCTGAACATCTTCAAGATGAACCTAGAATCTTGTATTTAAATTAAATAAATCATCCATGTTTGCTTCTGTGGACCACTGGGAAATTTGTCATACTGTCTATTATTGTCATTAAAATTAGAAACCAGGAAATTCATTATATTGCCATAGCTGTCCTAATTCCCCTATCCAGTGATGCTATAGCCCAATATTTATAAGTTGTCTTCTTGGATGGACTTTGGAATAATAAATTGCTTAATACTTAATGATTGATTTTTTTTCATAGACATATTCCTCATTAACTATAATGGCTAACACCTTACAATACACTGACTATTTTCCAGTAATAACAGACATTTCTTCATCTTAGTGAACAATTGGTAAGTAAACAAAGTTATATAATTCATAGTATAACATAGCAAATTTTATTATGTGCTCACTGTCTGATGTCTACTTCTCTATATTCTCTTGTATCAGATCCTTTTTACCCTCAATATTTCTCATTATCCCCATATAAAGGAGATTTTGTCTGTGGTTTTGCATTCCATTGATGAGGGAAAATATAGAATGTCTCTCTAGATTAATGAAGTCCTCAACTGTTGAGGTTTCACTATGCAGAACAGTATATGAGACACAAATATCTGTATATTTTTACCACTGAGTGAGAATTGTTCAAAAAATTTGTAACCAAATGTCTCTGTAATAATTGTCACAAAGGATCTTCCAATCATGATACTTATTTCATGTCTCTGCTCATCTTGAAAATACTAGCCAGAATTATGAATCAATATCTCCTTGCATATATGGTTTTCTTAATCCTAGTAAAGTGAATGAGGAGATCAGCAGTCATAATCTCTGACTATTGTGATGGTTTTGTTGTTTACTGTTTTTCATGAATATTCAGTGATGGCCTATCATGCTGCAGCAGTTTACTTTCTATTTGGTCAGTGATATTAGGCAAAAATCATAGGTAAGCCAGATCACAACTATCCTCCCTCTGTCAACATATCAGTAGGAACTTCCCATTAATCTAAAGGTCTAAACTAAAAGAGAAATTCATTGTTTGGCAGTAGGGCTTCAGGGCAGTAATGTCATCTCTTACATTACTGCTTTGACCCTCTCAGGTTCCATCATGTATGTTCTAGTTTAAATTGATGTAGTCTTCCTTTGTATCTCCATGTATGACATCACACCCAGATCATAATAGATAACTCAGTTTGCATCGTAACTTGGTGAGCCATGGTTAAGCATTTTTTCCATTGAAACCTAGATAATTCTTTTGGAGAAATCACAGACATTATCAGTATTATGACAGCACTATGCCCTAATATTTGTCAGTCCAGGGTAAGACTGCTTTGATGTATGGAGAATATGGGAGCCACCATTGATTTCCAGATAGACCTCAACCAGTGTTTCCCTAAAAGGCTTCTAGGCTAAGCTAAACTCCAAAGCAAGCATCAGTCTTTAATGATATGCTGCACAATGACAAGTTACAGGCATTTGTTTTCTTTTTTTCTCTCTCTCTTTGAATGTTAATTTTCTCTAACCTTCTTTTCATTTTCATCATACTTTTTATCATCATTTTTATGCCTCTGGATATATAGCAATGATAGCAGATTGCTTTTAAAAACAGTATTGAATATTAAATAATTTTAACATTTTAACTTGACATTTCTCTTACAACCATTCAAGTAATCTGAAAAAAATTAAAACTCATGTTATCTGAAGCCTAGATACATTTCCATGACTAGCAGGTTCTGTTCTTTCTGCTGTCAGCAGATCCAAGCTCCAGAATAGGAAAACAAGTTTACAATTGTTTCTGAAAACTGCTAACAAAGTGGATGGCCTTTTGGAAACCATGTTACAAAGTAAAGATGGGGAATATATTCCTTCAGAAACAGAATTTTTGAAGAGTCCCAGTACAACAATTCTTCCCCGAAATGGTTGGAAAATGGGTAAATTTTCAACATCAGCTTCAAAGAATCCTGTGCCATAGTGAGTTGCCTTACTGAAAAGAATCTGTTGATGAGGGGAATAGCCAAGTGGACCTTCCCCTTCCCTAGTGAGGGACACAGAAAATTTATCCCCAGGATCTCAAGTAGAAAGGTAGATTAAATTCTGGCTGGCACTGAATATTCTGAGAAAAGATAAGAACCTAATAAAAATGCACATTTTATGCATGTAAAACATTTGTGCATGTTAAACACAACTGATTAAGAAATAAACAATTGCCTTGAAACATACTTGCATTTTGCTTGTGGGTGTCAGAAGGGTGAGAGCCTGAGTGTTACTATGAGGTATCTGAAGGAAAAGTATCTGAAATCAGATGGAAAGTTATGACAGTACACATGAACAGGCATGGCTCATAATACAAAATACATGGAGGTAGCTGGTGGATGCTTGGAGGATATGGGAATATACATTTTGTGTATTCTTACTAGCTCAGTTCTCTTTGTTTGCTTACTGCAAAGTATTCACCACTTGCCACTACTGTCATTTTGGATTGGATAATTTTGTGGGTTAGGGCTGTCTCGCCCATTATAGGATGTTTCTCAGCATCCTCAGCCTCAATCCACTAGATTTCACAATAACCCTTACCCATCAAATGTATCTAGTCATGATAAATGTCTTCTGGGGGCTCTGAGCTGTTTGGCTCACTGGATAGAGCATCGGCCTGCAGACTGTGTCTCGGGGGGACAAAATTGACTTGATTTAGAACTGAATTAGTATTTCACAAACCAAATTTCATATAAACAAATGAGAAATTTTGGGATATTTAATCCCTAATATATCAATCATCTTGAAACAAGTTTACATTTTCAAAATAGCAAAAAATGACTATATTTCATTAAATTAAAGTTTAATTTCTGATTTAAATGTGAGGGAATAATTTGAATTACAAAAAACAACTCTATGTTTTGTATTTAACACAATAAAAAGATTAATGTAAATTAAAATTAAAAATTAAAACAATATGTAAATTTACCTATAAATAATAAACACAAATGGCAATATAAATTGGAATTAAAAATGCTTTAAACAAAACAATCCAATTAAAGGTGGAACATAATAATTAGAGTATTTTAAACTAACAAATATAAACTTACATACCTCTATCTTGTACCTCAGAAAGTCTTCAGTTTATTCAAGATGACCACAACAGTGCATAAGCAATTAAAAATCATAATACCATTAATTTATAAATAGTCCAATGGCATTATACATTTTATAGACTTTTTATATTATATCTGGTTTAAACTATAGGAGATATATGTTTTTTCTTAAGTAGTCTTTCTATTGGTCTTATAATTTGAAAAATTACCTCTTAATTTTCAAGTCAGAGCAACTTTGTGGTACATTTTTACAATTTATACTTTATACTTTAATAATGAACTCTTAAGTGCTTGTTCCTCATGCTTACCAGTAAAATTGGTAAAATTAGGCTTTCATGTAAGGAAATAGGTTTCTCTCATGTAAAAACAAAAATCCACTTCCAGTAACTTATTTGGAGCAGGGGAAGTTGGAGTAATGGAAGCATTAGAAGAAAGGTTTATAAAGTATAGTGTTACAGAAGAGCCACCTCTTATTCAAGGTAATTATCTGAGATTTTAAAGTGATCCTTCTCCCTCCTTAGTGAGAGTAATTACATGTGTAACATGAAATAAGTTTATTACAGAGAAAGTTTGAATATTTAAAGAAATAGTCATGGCACTAAAACCATGAACAATTTTATGTAACATTAAAGACCTGAAAGAAAGAGTATATTAAGTTATTGTTATCAATAATATTCAGGATCTGAATTTTTAATTATTCTGTGCAGGAAGTGTATCCTTCTACTTTGATATTTCTGATACAAACTAGGAGAAAGATATTAAACTAAATGAATCTTATGCATTATTTCACAGAGCTATTAATTCATGTTTTTTGGTTTGGTTTACAGTTTTATAGTTATTGAATAAATTGTCTTCTTATTTTGGATGAAAAATGCAATAGTGAAACAGAGTTCAAAACAATTTTTAATTTATTTACAGACACTATTTGGCTTTTTTTTTTTTCAAAGCAAAGATAGAGAGAATAATGTCAGATTTACTCTTAAGCATCCTCTCACCTTAATTTTTATTTGATTGTGTCCAAATTACACAATTTGGATTTTATATAGCAGAAGCATGTGTTTTGTCAATTCTGGTTTATATTTGTTCCATTTGCTCCAATGAGGGTGCCCACAAGGCAGTAATTTTGTACCCAACAGAAGAATTTTAATTAGTAAGCACACAAGTCACCAGATAGCTCTCTTAGGTTTCTCAAAAAGGTTTGAAAGACTTCTGTTTCTATCTCAAAGCTCTGTTAAGAAAACCAGGGCTTTGCATTAACTACTGATTTGGGACAATGGGTCTGTGTTTACTTTAGTTGAGATTTGAGAATTTGTCAGCAGTTATCTTACTTAAGATGTCACTTTCAGATCTCATTGCTTTTTAGCAAATGGTTGGGTTGAAAGATTAATAGAATGCCTTGAAGTGACTTATTGGAGAACAGTGGTCACAGACAACATATTTCTCCTTACTCATCACATCTCCCCATATTCAATAACAAAGATCTGTTCTTTGTTTTTATTAATGGCATGATGTTTTGACATCAGTCTCAAACCTCCTAGATATAAGTGAAGGCTTAAAACCAACAGGAGCATTCTTTAGGTGATGTTCTGCTTCCCCTTTCCATCTCTCATTGATAACCCAAAAGTCATTCTTTGCTAGAAATTCTGTAAATGGACCAAATTGGATACCTTTACAACCAAATTAAAATCTTAAGTCTCTGGTTACATAAAATCATGTGTGATTCAAATGGCAAAAGGTTTGATGTGGCAACACTACTGTTAAAAGACATTTCTCCCAGAAGTGACAACTATTAAAAGTATGTTCTGGAAGGTTATGCTATTCAAAAAGTAGTCCTTACATCAACAACAATAGCATCACCCAGAAGCTTATAGAAATAGAAATTCATGTCTCTTTCCCCAACCATAACTACTGACTTAGAATCTCTAAAGGCAAGGCCCAGGAATCTTTCCTTATAAAGCTCTCTAAGTGACCCTATGTGTAACAAAAATTTGAGATCTGCTCTAAAGCTCTCTCCCAAGTAGATCTTTTAATGAATATGAATCTAAAGGCTGGGATGAGCAATTATTTTTGGCTCTTACAAATGATACTAAAGACTTATTTATAGGTTTTACCCTAGAACAATTGCAAAGGAGATTTACTGATAAATTTCACTGAAGGAGAAATACTGGTGGTAGAATGACAGAGGAGCAGAGGTTTAATACTAACTGTGTTTATACATTGGAAGACAATGTTCTTAAAATACTCAAAGCCATCTATAGATTCAATAAAATTCCTATAAAATTCTCAATGGCAGTTTTTTTAAATGTTTTTTTTCCCTGAAATATAAAAGATAATCCTAAAATTAACACAAAACATAATAGACCCCAATTAGCAAAAGCAATCTTGAGGAAGAACAAAACTAATCACATTTCCTTATTTTGAATTATATGGTATGATATAATATATAAACCCACACAAACATGTCAACTGATCTTCCACAAGAGTGCCAATATCAGGAAGTGATGTTAGGAAAACTGGTACCCTGTGGGCATCATCATTGTAGCAAAAATGCAAAAAAATAAACTCAAACATAGGGGGAAGCTCCTTGATATTGGTCTTGTCAATTCTCAGATATAACACTGAAATCTCAGGTGACAGAAACAAAAAGAAACAAGTGGGACTGCATCAAACTAAAAATCTGCATGGCAAAAGAAACCATTAACAGAAAGGGCAACTTACTGAATGAGAGAAAGTTTTTGCAACCATATATCTGATAAGGGATTAATGTCCAAAATATATGAGGAACTACTACAATTAAAAAATAAAACATTAAAAAGGGGCAAAACATTTTAATAGAAATTTCTTCAAAGAATATATTACAAATAATAGCCAAGGTATATAAAAAGACATAATTGACTAAACACCAGAGAAATGCAAATCAAAACCAAAGTAATGTATCACCTCACACTTATAAGATGGCTATTATAAAATCTCCACTTGGATAAATAAATTGACTTTTCCAGAAAAAAAATGAGTAAAGTTTAATAATGACCTAGAGTCACAATATGAGCAAGTCTTCACAGTTTTTAGCTGAATTTACTGGTATAGGTTTAAAGCTGTTATGGACTCTTATACAACATTCTGAAGATAATTTTACTACATGCATCACAACTTATCTTTATTGCCTTTTTCCCCATCATATTTTTTTATTTTATTGATTATGGTATCATATAATTGTCCTCATCCCCCCATTCCTATCCCAAACCCTTCCCAACCCCCTTGTCCATGGCCACTGGCTAGGCCCATATGCATGCACACAAGTCTTTGGTTGATCTTTTTCTCTTACCCCACCTTCCCCTATTTTCCCTCTGAGGTTTGAGAGTCTGATCGCTGCTTCTCTTTCTCTGGGTCTGTTTTTGTTCATCAGTTTATGTTGTTCATTATTTCCTCCAGATGTGTGAGATCATGTGATCCAAGAAATTCCCCCTTGTAAGCACCTAAACTGTGACAAGCAATAATGGTTATGCTGAGAGGCAAATGAATCAGTCTGTAGTGAGTTCCTTTCTGGGCCAACAGTTCTTTTGAGTCCCAATTTCAATGTCAAATAGTTCCTTATGTGTACATGTCAGCCATGATATTTTAGATCTGGTTGCTGGACAAATGATGGTAATGCAGGTCCAACCATCCCTGATTTGGTCTTGGGCATCCTTCAGCAACACGCAGCTGCTGTCTGCTGGTATGGTGAGGCATCGTTTCATTCAAGTTGAAATGCCTCATACCTTGTTTCTTTTTTCTCCCTTTTAGCTTTTCTGTACTGAATATTTGATACTTTAGGAGTCTCATACTCTGCTTAATCTACCTAGAGCAGAATGTAAAGTTCTGTGTTCCTCTGCCAACCTTGCCTATTTGCTGTCCATAGTCTTACTGTTGGGCACTTTGATGTCTTTAACAAAAAGGAAACAGGAAAGAGAGATATGGGTTTGTTTTTTCCATTATGGTGAGAACACTTGACATAGGATCTATTCTCTTAACAAACTTAAGTGCACCATACAGTCTTATCTACTATAGACAGATGGTCAGCTGAGTAGTTCTAGTTATAATTGTTATCTAATTCTCCAAGAGCTTTTTTTCTTTTTCTTTAAGAAATAGACAATTCAAATGCTTCTTCTCATCTTAGCATAGAAGTTACTTTTTAAATAACTTGGAAGTTTCCTTTCTGGCCTCTAAGTGAGAGACTCAGAGAAGAGAATCAATACAGCTGCCTTCCAGGCAAAAGCAGTATTTCTGAACACCAGAGATCCTGTAAAAGTTGATGAAGTTTGCTGCCTTAACAAGGCATGGACATTTTGATGTGACTGGAACCATATGTCAATCTTTGCAGGAAAGAAGTTCTCAGGAATTTGACCAGCAGAGAGGTCAATTATGGTGATGTACATCACAGCCATGAGAATATACCCCATCTTGTCCATAATGGTAGGGTTGGCAAAGCTTTTGATGATAGTGTATGGTGGAAACAATGCCCCCTCCCCCCAAGAAAAGGCCCAAGAACAACTCTACACATGTCTCCCAGCGTTTAGGAATGATAAACTGGCCCTATTGTGCCACAATGATGCTGAAAATTCCCAGGACACAAAAGATGAAGAGGCAGATGAGAGTTGGCTATGTGAAGTAATAAATCCAGGAAATAACGTTCCCCATAATCAGTAGATCAATCCCTGAATAATTCAGTTTGGAAAATGTCCAAAAGATTTTCCTTGAATGACTGGAGATGCTGTAAGAGAGACAAAATATGCTGTGCCAGAACATTGTACCCAAGAACATTCCTAAACTACCTTCTCCTCCATGAGGGTCCTGAAATACATGTTTTTGTTTGTTTTTTTTACTGAGCATGGTGAATATTCCCAGAAAGAAAAACAGCACAAAACAAAGTAGAGGGTCCAGATATTGTTGGACTCTGTACTAATGCAGAAAATGTTCATGAAGCAAGCCTGAACGCAGGGCCTGGACTGTGGGGCAGGTAATTGTTGCCCTTCAGCCAATTGGAGAGCACATAATATATGATAATCTTCTATCAATCCTCTGACAGCTTATACACAAACTCCTCCATCTTCTCAAAGGCATGTTATGCTTTACAGGAAAGGGACAGGATATGCACCTTCTCCTCCTATGGAGGCACTGTTCATACATGTTCTTCAGTTTTAGGTGTGGTTTACCATTTACAGACCTTTTCTAGCAGGTATCTAAGTTAGGCCAGTTCTCCCATGTTAGCTTCCTTGTTACTGTTAGGAGCCCCATTGCACTGTGTCATCACTGTCCTTTTGAATAGATATCTACCTGGCACATCCATTTCTTGCAGCTTCAGCTGAAGAGAAGGTGGGCGCCTCAGCTGCAGGAATCAGATATCTTCTTATGAGAGAAATCAGGCCAGGCAATATGCTCAACTGTGGGCTACTGATGGTGCAACATTTTTATAGCAGGACAGGCTTTCTGCTGCAGAGAACTTTCATAGGCATTGTTTTTGTGTTGCCAATGTCAACTTACAGTTAGTCTACAGGTTCTAAGAACTGGACTTATCTGCAGGAAACAGACTCTTTTATTTATTTTTAATTAATTTATTGTTTAAGGTATTAAAAATAGTAGTACATATGTCTCTTTTTTCCCCCATTGACCTCCTCCTGGCCTTATCTACCCTCTTGCACTTGTTCTTACCCCCAGTGTCTTGAGTCTATAGTTTGTGCTTATATGTATGTATGAGTCCTTTGGTATATCTGTTATCCCCAAACTCTACTCTCTGCTTCCCAAATTGTCTCATTGGCAGCAACTCTTTTTGACTGTATATAGAGTTATAGAAACATGTTGTTGTGGCCGGCAAGATCCAGTCGAGGCAGAGCTCCAGGCCAGGGAAGGAACAAACAACCAGACCCAAAACAAAGAATGTAGTATGATACCCTTTAGTTAAGCATAATTGTTGGCCATAAAATAGTTCTGTTGCAAGGCTCAACCCCCAGGCAGGCACATCCTGTTTCCAGTAGTCACAAGGTAGAACAAACAGACCAAACCAGTCAAACAGAGACTGCTTAAGCTGAAAATAACCCCCCAACATCAGGTGTTGTATAAACTTTAAATGTTACTGTACTAATAGAATTTTTCAATAACTTTGTAACTGACCTTTCTTTGTTAAAACTTTAGGCAATCATAATCTGCCAGGCATCCCTAAGATGGGGATAAAAGTAGCATGCTTAGAGTGAGTTGTGGCTCTCATTGCTCACTGCTGTGTCAGTTGAGATGGGGGCCCGGACTCTAGTTTGTAATAAAGGCTTCTAGGTTCCAATTTGGCTGAGTGGTGGTCGTCATTCGCGGGTCGCCCATAACAATATTACCAGATGTTCCATAATCAAGAAAAATATTTTTTGTGAAACTGACCTCTGCAAAGTTCTTAAGCATTTATTAAAATTATAAAGAGTAATACAAGATTCCCAGAACTGATATCAGCAAGTTTTTCCTCTGATAGTCAAATTGTAAAAGGCTTATGGTCTCAAAGTTCTAAGTCCTCTCCTCATAGTTTATAGCAATCATAGACAATATGAAAGTAAATAGGTGTGGCTGTATTCAAATAAACTTTCATTTGAACAGTATATGTAAATATCATAAAACTGACAAGTATTAGGCTGAAAGCATCCCTCAGACTCTTTGACAGCAGCTCAAGTTCAGAGGTGCCTGGGCTTGGGCCTCTTTGGAACATTCCAAAAAAGAAGTTTGGGGATAGTCTCTGCTCTTTTGAGTAGGCCACACACTCTGAAGCTTATGGCTATGTTTTGAGGCTAGCATCAATATTTCATGATGTAACATTTTACATTGATAAGTTGTATACTTGCTATTGTGTTGTCAGTGGCAACCTAACAATTCTAAAGAGTCTGAGCACCAGAATGTTCTAACACATAACCATTCAATACACCATCTTTCTTCTAAATTCCCACATAATCCTCTATGGAGAGCAGCAGCCCAGAATAGTTTCATTTTAGTGTACTAACTAAACAGAGAATTATAAAAACACTATGACCCCAGTGCACAAATTCATACATCCTGAAAGAAACTGTGGGCCTCGAGGCTGTAGTAGGCAGTGGGGTGAGTTTTGGCTCATTTTCTGTGCCCCTGCCAATCCCCGCCCACTTCAGACACTGGTTCTATGTCTGCCAGCGCAATTGGGGATGACACCAGCAGCAAGTGTGAGTGGGGCCAGCACTGTCAGTGGGTGTGAATGGCAGCTGCCACCCTGATTGACTCTCAGGAGAAGGGGAAGGTGGAGAAGCCCTCAAGGGCAATCAGGGCTGGCAGCACTGCTTTTATCACTTAACAGTGCTTGCATCACTAACAGTGCTGGGACTTGTGCCAGCTGCCAGCAGTGGATATGAGCAGCAACTCTAGCATTGGCTGTGGGTGTGCATAGGGCCTTCAAGGCAGTGAGTATGAGAGGCAGCTGCCAGTCCTGATCACTGCTCAGAATTAGGAGGAATGGAGGATCCCTGAGTGATGATTGGAGCCAGTGCAATACACTGGCAGTGGGCGTAAGTAGAGGCCAGCACCAGCAGCAGTGTCAGCACTGCTCAGGACTGTAGCGTGCAGGAGTAAAGGATTTCAGTAACTACAGAGGCTCACCCCAATGACAGCGACTGGTGTCCCAACTTGATCTAGTGCCCCTGCTCACCTGAATAAGGTGGGACAACATCCTGCTGCAGCCAATGCCCACCATGTTTCATGCTCTTTCATCTGCTGCTGTGTTCCACACATGCAACCTGGTTGTTGGTGCAAGTCACAGTAACTATTTGTTTGATTGTTCGGTTGTTTTGCTATTCAGTCTATTTGCATATTAGCTTTTTATTATATTGAATTAGAGTCCCAGTGCACAAAATTCATGCATGAGGTGTGTGTGGGGGGATGTTGTCCCTTAGCACAGCCTGCACCATCTCCAAGAATGGGATCCCTTAATGGGATCAGGCCTAAATGAGAAGTCGGACATCATTCTCACAATCGAGGACTACAGGCTCTCAACTGCTCGTTGCCTGCTTTTCTGATTGCCCCTAACTGCTTCTGCCTGCCAGCTTGCTCACCCCCTAACCACTCCCCTGCCAGCCTGATTGATACCTAACTGCTCTCCTGCCAGCCTGTTTGCCCTCAACTTTCCTCCTCTGCCAGCATGGTCACCCCTTAATTGCCCTCCCCTGCAGCCTTGGGTCCCTCCTAACTGTCCTTCACTGTAGGCCTGGTAGCCCCTAACTTTCCTCCTCTACTGGCTTGGTCACTTTCCCTCCCTCGCCCCCTGCTGGCTTCATCACCCACAATTACCATCCCTTGCAGTTCTGGTCCCTCCCAACTGCATACCCCTGCTGGCCATCTTGTATTTTGGAGTAATGATCAATTTGCATATTACTCTTTTATTAGATAGGATAGAGACCTGGTGCATTGGTGGGTGCCAGCAGGTTTGCCCTGAAAAATGTCCAGATCAGATTGGGGTATGAAGTGGCCTGGGTGAGGGGCCTGTGGTAGTTTGTAGGCTGGCCACACTTGCTAGTGACCCAAGCAGAGGTCCTGGTATCTGGGGTTTATTTATCTTCTACAATTGAAATTTTGAAGCCTGGAGTGGAGCCAAGCTTTCTGTTTGCTCCATGGTGTGGTGGCAGCCAATATTGGAATTTGTGTATCTTCTACATTTGAAACTTTTTAGCCTTAAGCAGAGGCCTGGTGTGAGGAAAGTTTGGCTTCCTCCATTGCTGGGGGAAAACCTAGCCTGCTGCTTTTTCCAGCACTATGGCTGCCACCATTTCTGTTTTTATTTATGTATCTTCTATAATTGAAACTTCTTAACCCTGAGTGGAGGCCTAGGCTGGCAACGGCAGCTGAAAAGTTTGGCTTCTTCCATTACACGGGAAACTCATACCCCCTACCTGCTCTCTGCGGCATCAGCCTTCTTGGTTGGGTTTATTTTCAGAGTCATTACTGTTTGGTTGGTGGGCATGGCCTGTGGGTGTAGTGGAGGTATGCTCAATTTGCATGTTACTCTTTTAAGATATTTACAGATATTTCATAATGTTTCTATAATCAGAAATAGCTAATTAGCATAAAACATTATCATTGAAATAGGCTTCTCCAATGTTCTTAAACATCTCTGCAAAGATTATAAATGGAATTCAAGATCCTAGATCAGAGGTCAGTAACATTTTTTGTAACATCAAGAGAATAAGTTGCTTACGGTCTCTATTGAAACTCCCAGAATCTTCTTAAAGTTTATCAGTAGTTATAGACTATTTGTAAACTAGTAGGTATGGTTGTATCAGAATAAATCTTTATTTGTGGATAATAGAGTGTGAATTTAAAATAACTGACCCATATTTGGCTGGAAGACATCACTTGGATTCTCAGAGCAAAAAGCACAAAGACTAAGCTGCTGAGATCTACAATAGGCTTGAACATTTCTGCTTCAATAGTGGATTTCCTCTCTTCACTTCTAGGAACATCAGAATTCATTATACAACAATTTAGATCTTAATGTTCTACTTAGATTTGAAGAGTTTAGACTGATTAGATTAAACCATTAATTTAGTGACTGGACAACGCCCATAGGTTCCTGCCACATTGGAATCCAATGTTTCCCATTACATTTAGATTTTTCTGGGAAAGTTTCAGACCCCACAGTTTGGTCTTCAGAAAAGAGGCACCATGTACTTTTCAAATATGCTGTTTCCTCTCTTCAATATATTTCTCAATGTATTGGTAAAAGTTTTAAAATTGTATTGTTCAAGGTTTTACAAATAGTAGTACATATGTCTCTTATTTTTATCCACTGACCTACCCCCCTCCCTTATCCCTAGAACTTGCTTTCATCCCCCACCCCCAGTATCTTGAGTTGGTTGATTGTGCTTATATACATGCATACAAGTCCTTAAATTGATTTTTTAACCCCCATCCTCCCTTACCTTCCCACTGTAGTTTGATAGTCTGTTCAATGATTCCTTGCCTCTATTTTTGTTTAACAGTTTGTAATGTCATTTATTTTCCATAAATGAGTGAGATCATGTTATATTTAACTTTCACTGACTAGATTATTTCATTTAGCATAATGCTCTCCAGTTCCATCCATGTTGTAACAAAAGATAAGAATTCCTTCTTTTTATAGCAGCATAATATTTTATTGTGCAGATGCATCACAGTTTTCTAGTCCACTCATCTGCTGATGGGCATTTAGGCTATTTTCAAATCTTAGCTATTACAAATTATGCTGCTAATCAGTGCATATATCCTTCCTGATTGGTGTTTCTGTTTTTGGGGTTATATTCCTTGATGTAGGATTACTGGGTCAAATGGGAGTTCCAATTGTTTTAATTTTTTTTTTGAGGAAACAACATACTGTTTTTCACAGTGGCTGTATCAGTCTGCATTCCCACCAACAGTGAAGAAGGGTTCCTTTTCCCCCACTTTTTCACCAGCACTTGTCATTTGTTGATGATAATATTCTGATAGGTATGAGATGGTAACTCATTGTTGTTTTGATTTGCATCTCTCTGAAAATTAGTGACTTTGAGCATGGGTTTTTGTTGTTGTTGTTTGTTTGTTTTGCTTTGTTTTTATGCTCTTGGCTTTCTGAATATTCTCTTTTGAAAAGTGTCTATTTAGGACCTTTGCCCATTTAAAAAAATACATTTTATTGATTTTTTTAATAGAGAGTTAGAGACATGACATCAATGAAATAGAAACATCAATCAGCTGTCTCCTGTACATCACCCTGAGGATGTGCCTGCAACCAAGGTACATGCCTTTGACTGAAATCAAACTTGAGGACCCTTCAGTCCACAGGTCAAGGCTTTCTCCACTGAGCCAAACCAGTTAGAGCCCTTTGCTCATTTTTTATTGGACTTTTTATCTTCCTTTTGTTAAATTTTATGAATTCCTTATAAATGTTAGAGATTATACCCTTATCAGTTATGTCATTAGCAAATATGTTCTCTCATGCAGTGAGCTTTCTTGTTGTTTTGCTGATGGTTTGTTTTTTTTTGTTTTGTTTTTTGTTTGTTTGTTTTTGCTGTGCATAAGCTTTTTATTTTGATCTAGTTCCATTTGTTTATTTTCTCTTTAGTTTCCTTTGCACTAGGAGCTGTACTAAATATATTGCTACAACAAATGTCTGCTATTTTGTTGAGTACAGCTTATTCTAATATTTTTGTGGTTTCCCATCTTACATTTAAGTCATTTATCCATTTTGAGTTTATTTTTGTGTCTGATGTAAGTCGGTGGTCTAGTTTCATTTATTTTGCAAATATCTGTCCAGTTTTCCCAACACCATTTATTGAAAAAACTGTCTTATCTCCATTTATGCTCTTGTTTCCTTTGTCAAATATTAATTGGGCATATTGTCTTATGTAGATCTTTGGGTTCTCTGTTCAGTTCCACTAGTCTCTGTGTCTGTTCTTGTGCCAATACCAGGCAGTTTTGGGAACAGTGGCTTTGAATTATAGCTTAATATCTGTTATTGAGATCTTTCCAACATTGTTCTTCATTCTCAATTGCTTCAGCTCTTTGGGGTCTTTTTTTTATTTTTCATTCCACATGAATTTTTTAAAAAATTGTTTAGGTCTTTGAAGTATGCTGTTGGTATTTTATGGGGATTGCATTGAATTTATAAATTGCTTTGAGTAGTGTGAACATTTTAATGATGTTGATTCTACCAATCCACGAACATGCATGTTTTTCCATTGTTCATGTCTTCCTCTAACTCCTTTTTTTAGCATCCTGAAATTTTATGAATATAGGTCCATTGTTGTCTTTGTTAACCTTATTCCTGGGTATCTTAATATTTTTGTTGCCATGGTAAATGGGATTGCTTTTTAAGTTTCTCTTTCTGTGAGTTCATTATTTATGTCTGGAAAACTCATAGATTTCTGGGTGTTGATTTTGTGTCCTGCTACATTACCAAATTGATTTATTAAATGCGGTAGTTTTTTTGATAGAGTCTTTGGGGTTTTCTATGTACCATGTCATCATCTGCTAATAAGGACAGTTTTACTTCTTCTTTTCCAATATGGATGCCTTTTATTTCTTCTTGTTGTTTGATCACAATGGCTAGTACTTCCAGTACAGTCATATAGGAGAGGTGAAAGTGGGAATTCCAGTTTTGCTCCTATTCTTATGGGAAATGGCTTTAGTTTTTGTCCATTAATATGATGTTGGCTGTTGTTTTGTCATATATGTTGATGTATGGTTCTTCTAGTCCCACTTACAGTTTTATCAAGAAAGGGTGTTAGATTATGTCAAATGCTTTTTCTTCATCAGTGGATATAATTATATGGTTTCAATACCCTGTTTTCCCAAAAATAAGACAGTGTCTTATATTAATTTTGCTCCCAAAGATGTGCTAGGTCTTATTTTCAGGGGTTGTCTTATTTTTCCATGAAGAAGAATACAGTACACATTTATTGTTAAATGAAAACAAAGGTAACTTATTACCTGTATATGGTACGATAGTACGGTAGTTGTCAACACAAACCAGACAAACTGTGAATCCTACAGTATCAAGAATTTACTCATTTATTCAAGGGCAATCATGTCAACATCTTCCTGAACATCATCATAACAATCCAATTCCTGAATTTCCTGGTGAATTTTTTATGACTCCATTTCTTTAAGAACCAGTGGACCAAATCTCTCATGTTTAGCCTAGTGGGGGGTAGAGGGGTTTTTTTGGGAAGATGCCTTATATTTCACGCAGAAGAAAATCTGTAAATAGGTTTTATTTTCAGAGGCAAGAATTTACTCATTTATTCAATGGCAATCATGTCATCATCTCTGGAACATCATCATAACAATCCATTTCCTGAATTTCCTGGTGAATTTCTTGTGACTCCATTTCTTTCAGAATCAGTGGGCCAAATCTCTCATGTTTAGCCTAGGGTGGGGCTTATTTTGGGGTGATGCCTTATATTTTACTCAGAAGGAAACCTGTAAATAGGTTTTATTTTCGGAGGATTTTATTTTCGGGGAAACACCGTAATAGTCATGAAAGTATGTGGTACAGCTTTTTAATTACTATTTACATAGAGGCAAAAAATGTCTTCTATTTAGACTTCACAACTATAGTATCTCTCACTCTATACTAATCCAGGGTGTGGATTAATTCCACAGCTATGGCTATGTCAGTTATGCATTTTAGAACCTTAAAGGGAACGTAGGGAAAAAGGGAGAGATCAACCAAAGGACTTATGTGCACACATATAAGCCTAACCAGTGGTTATGCATTTTAGAACTATAGGCAGCCACAGAATAGTTTGAGTCCAATTCAAAATGGACTTAAGCTATTGGAGCTTCTATGGATCAAGTGACCATAAAAGCTCCAATAGTCTTATGGTAGTCAAAAGTAGCATTTTTGTTTTTGAGACCAATTTCAGTTTAGAGCCAGTGTCCTGAAGTGCCAGAATTATCTAGTTCTTTGCTTTCTCCAAAACAAACAGTTACCCTGGGGGTGAGGAGGGGAAGTCAATCAGTCCCATGGGAAAAGGCATGAAGTAAGATTATCAGTATAAATTTTATATTGTATTAGGGGTCTTTATTGAAGAGACACTGGTATTTCCTTCAATAAGAATTGTAAACTGACTCATGTCAAGTATTGGTTAAAGGCCTGACTGAATATATTTATGATTCTAGTAACACCATTGTTCAATTCACCTAGAACATTATGGCTTCAGCAGATTGAGGAAGAATGCTGTGGGCTTATTATCTTCACTTATAAGTCCATGATTTATCAACCATCTTGTAGTCCAGTGCTAGTAAAACTAAGTAGATGCTGCTTGAATTTATTGTGTTTTTTTTTTAGGGTGATCAGAACTAACATAAGTTTAGTGACATTAGCCCTTGCCACCTGGGATCCAAAGTCTCCCATTACATTTATTTTTAAAATTATTTTTAAATTAATTTCTTTATTGATTAAGGTATCATATATTTGTCCTCAACCCCCTATCCCAATCCTCCATCTCTTTACTCATGCCGCCACCTCCCTATTGTCCTTGACCATTGGTTAGGCTCATATGTGTGCATATAAGTCCTTTGGTTGATCTCTCCCTTTTATCCCCACCCTCCCTTTGAGGTCCAACAGTCTGACCCATGGCTCCTTATCTCTGGGTCTCTTCTTGTTCATTAGTCTATTTGTTCACCATTTCCCCTAGATGAGTGAGTTCATGTCCTACTGGAAATATAAGAATAAAAAAATAAGATAAGCAATAATTATTATGCTGAAAGGCATATGAACCAGTTCTTTTGAGACCCAATTTCAGTGTCAAACAGTTTCTTATGTGTACATGTCAGCAATGATATTTCAGTTCTGGATGGTGGGCAAATGGTGGTAATGCAGGTCCAACCCTCTCCCATTATATT
The DNA here is from genome assembly GCA_963693515.1 of Pipistrellus nathusii. Classification (NCBI taxonomy): domain Eukaryota; kingdom Metazoa; phylum Chordata; class Mammalia; order Chiroptera; family Vespertilionidae; genus Pipistrellus; species Pipistrellus nathusii. Next base: position 219,479 of record OY882880.1, on the reverse strand, counting down.
TAGATTATACCATTTAAATTATTTAGTTCCTAATGTCTGGCCTTCAGAGAAGAGATAATATACCTGTGTGACTTTAGTGGTAACCATGTGCATGTCAGAGTAAATAGTTAGAAGTGTATTCCTAGAGTACCACCATACTGTGTGGGTAGTGAATACTACAGGTGTCACAGTGGAATGTGTCTTGAGAGGGCCCAATATTACAAATATTGATTGTAAGAATTGTGAGCTCCCGAGAGTCACAATAAAGTGTTTTACATGGAAGTCTGATTACCCATAACTGCCCTCCCCTGCAGGCCTGGGTCCCCCCAACTGCTTTCCTTTGTTGTCCTGGTTCCCCACAACTGCCCTCTCCTGCAGGCCTGTTTCTCCTCCATCTGCCCATTCCTGCTGTTCTGGTTCCTACATCCAACTTCCCTCCCCTGCAGGCCTGGTTCCCCAACCCCCACTACCTTTTTCTGCAGTTCTGGTCCCTATCAACTGCCCTCCCCTCTAGGCCTGGTTTCCCCAAACTGCTCTCCTTTGCTGGCCCAGTCACCACTATCTGCCCTTCCTGTTGATCTGATTGACCATAACTGTCCCCCCCTACAGGACTGGTGCCCCCCAAATGCCATCCCCTGCTGTCCTCTTTTCCCCCACCTGTTTGTTATGCCCAGATTTTATTATCCCCAAAGACCACCAGGGAGCTGAATCTGATGCAAAAGTAAAAGAGTCTTTTATTCAAGCTAGCCTGAGCTCAATCCCTCATACACAGACCCAGCAGCTAAGTGGAGAGAGAGAGAGAGCAGGTTTCTCTAGAACAAAGAATTTATAGGGGTGGTGAGGTCACTGCTTTGGCTGACCTCGATTGGTTGAGTGAGAGATAGGGTCCAGTCACAGAGTGACATAGTTATACAAAATGGAGGATGTAGCATAAGACAGAGTCAGGAATTAATCCTTTTATTGAAATATAAATCTCCTTTCTATGTCCTTTTAAAAATGTATAATCATTCTTTAGACCTTCTACTCAGTATTCTTTATTCTTTGAATCCTCAGTCTTTAATGATTCCTAAGAAGCAACAGCCAGAATTTCTTTTTAAACTAGTTGTAACATTAAAGATATTATATCTTAAAGTTACCTTGCTGAATATTCTACCACTGTCCAAGTAGTACCCAGTAACCTCACCCTTGCCAGGTTCAGTTTTTATGTGTATTGGAAGGGTTAAGGAGAAGAAAACAGGGCAGAGGAAAATCCACTGTGTTCTGCCAGCATAGTTCAGATAAGCAAGAAACCAAGGACTCCAGCAGAGTGAATTGTAGCCAGTAAAATCAACAAAACCTATCTCTTCCTGCTCCCCACACCTACAGCTTCTCTTTTCTGCATTAACCATTTGTTCTGTCTGTCCTTCCCTGAAGGCCCAGTCACCCCTAACTGCCCTCTCTGTCGGCCTGATTGCTCACAAATTCTTTTTCTTGCAGGCCTATTCTCCCCCCATTTGCCCTTCCCTCCAGGCCTGGGTCCCCCACAACTACCATCTGCTGCTGTCCTGTTCCCACACAATTCTCCTGCCCTGCAGGCCTGGTTTCTTCCCCCAACTGCCATTCCTTGCTGGCCTGGTCCTCCTCAACTTCCCTTTTCTCCTGGCCTGTTCACCCCTAAAATGTAAAATGTCCTCCCTGCTGATTGCCCATAGCTGGGTTCCCCTCAACTGCCCTCCCTTGCTGGCCTGGTCTGGCCTAACTTCCCTCTTCTGCTGGCCTGGTCAACCCTCACTGCCTATAACTGACCTCCCCTTCCCATATTGTGGCAGCCATCTTGTGTCCAGTGGGGGCAGCCATCTTTGACCACATGGGGGCCACCAACTTGTGTCTTGGAGTGATGGTCAATTTGCATATTACTCTTTTATTAGAAAGGATATTTACAAGTGCCCTATAGAGTCCCTGTAGTCAGGAATGGCTAACAAATGTGTAAATAGCACCACAAAGATAATTTTATGGAAACCAACATTTCCAAATATTATAAAGTGCATCCAGTACCCTAGATTAGAGTTCTGTGGGCCTTTTCTGTTACAGACAGTCAATGCATTATGGCACCTGCAGAAACTCCAAATTATTCCTCACAGTCCTTCAATAGTCATAGACTATACGTAAAGAAGTACCAGTTACTAAATTAGAATGAATCATTATTTGTAGACATGGATGAGTGAATTTCATAAAATGACCTGTATTAGGTAACAAGGCATCTCCAAGATTCTAAGAAATAGACAAAGGCACAAGGAGGTGGGGTCCCTTAGACAAACTTGGGCCATTTCTGCTTCAAAAGATTTGAATAAAATGTTATGGACTTGATCTCTTCAAATGTAGAAACACTGTGATTGATTAGCCACCAAAGTAGTTCAATGACAGTCAGACTTATCCATTCCTCCTTGAATTGTTTATTATGCTGATCAGATTTCTCATGAATTTAGTGACTAGAAAATTCTCATTTGTCTGTGTTACCCAGGTATCCAATGTCTCTCATTACAATTAGATTTTCCGATTGGACAACTTCCATTCCTAAGATCTGGTTTTCCTAAATGAATTATTATTCAGGCTTCTCATTTGCCATTTCCAGTCATCAATATACTTTTAAAAGAATCTTTGAAAGTTATATTCTGTGGGCACCCCAAGATTAGACAATAGAATTCATAGGAATAATTCACTCTAATTTTATAAAGCTCCCTCTCCCTTTTATATGCTTCTTCTTTACTTAAAACTGGAGGCTTGGTACATAAAAATTCATGCAGTTGGGGTGTTCCTCTGCTCAGTCTGTGCACTCTTGCCATGTTAGGCCTACTCCCTACCATTGCCTCTGCACTTGAAGCTGTCATCCAGACTCTAGCTGAGCAAAGCTCCCTCTATAGAAGTGCACTGACCACTGCTGTGCTACTTGCCCTGCATGCCTGATCCGTTGTACCCACTGCTTCTGCTGCCCCCACGGCTGACTCCGCTGCCTCTGTGCTACACCCTCTGCCACCACCTCTGGGGCTGCATGCTCTGCTGCTGCATGCCCTGCACCACCCATCCGACCTGCTGTACCTGCCACCCCTGCTTCCTCCTACCTCTGCCAATTCGTACCTTGCCCCACCCCACCCTACATGTGCTACCAGTGTTTTCCCTCCAGCAGCTGCAGCCACCTTGCTTTCCACTTACCTCCCGCTTTTTTCTATGCTGTCTTCAGTCTTCACTACTTCCTCCCTCTGTGTATGCAAATTAACTGCAATCTTTGTTGGGATAATTTGCATACTCACTTTGATTGGCTGGTGAGCGTGATTGGTGGGCATGGCTTGTGTAGAAGAGTGATGTTAATTTGCATATTACTCTATTATTAGGTTAGATACTAGAGATCTGGTACATGAATTTATGCATGGGTGGGGTCCTTCAGGCTGGCCTGCAAAGATGAGGCCCCATTTCATGCTCCAGGCTTGCAACTTTAGATCTAACTTCCAGTCTTGCAGCCCTACATCCCTGAATGGCATCCTGCCTTGGACTGGTACCACCCCCTCACCTATTCCACAATCATGCCTGAGAGGTAATCAGTCATGACTGGACCCCCTCCTGGTTCCCTCAGTTCCTGGGAGAGAATTGGGCAGCAGCCCCCACCCCCGTCCCACTGCTGCCATTTATCACCATATTCAGGGCTATTGAGGGAATTATCTGGCCCCTGCTCCCAGCTGCCTTGGCGTGGCACTGCCCACTCACCTGTTCCAACATCCTGCTGCAGTTCCACTCTCATTGGAACCTATTGGGCCAGAAATGCCTCCACTGCTGCCCACTTGCCAGTGCTGTGTTGCTGATGCCCACCATATTCTACACTATCTCCTGATCATCAGCACACATTAAAGCAAGTGGTGGAAGTCCCAGTCTACTGGACAAACAATGGCCTGAAGAGAAAATTTGCACAATAGGCTATTATATAGGATTGTACAATCAAGTGTTTAATAAAATTATATAAATTTTAAATGTAAGACATAGTAACAGAGAAACATGTCATTTCTAAAATAAGAGGGAAATGACAATAAATTATTCCATTACTAAATATTAGATGCCCAATGCATGAAATTTGTGTGCAAGGGTGGGGAAGAGGGTGTTCCTCAGCCTAGTCTTCACCATCCCCAATCTGGGTCCCCTCAAGAGATGTCCAAATGCCCACTTAGACCCGATCCTACCATCACAATCCAGGACTGCTGGCTCCCAACTGCTCACTTTCCTGCCTTCCTGATTGCCTCTAACCACTTTTGCCTGCTAGCCTAATCACCCCTAACCATTTTCCTGCCAGCCTGTTTGCCCCTGACTGCCCTCCTCTGTAGGCTTGGTCACCCAAATGCGTGCCCCTGAGTCCTCCCTTACCCCCCAACTGCCTTTCCCTGCAGGCCCGGTCACCTTCAAATTCCCTCCCTTACAGACCTGGTCCCTCAAAACTGCTCTCCCCTGCTGGCCAACTTGTGGAGGCCATATTGTGTTCACCTGGGGGCAGCCATTTTATGTGTTGGAGTGATGGTTAGTTTACAAATTATTCTTTTGTTAGATAGGATAGAGACCTGATGCCTGGGTGGAGGACACCTGGTTTGCCCTGAAGGGTGTCCTGGATCAGGGTGGCTGTCTCCTTGGGATATGGATTGATGGGGGAGATGGGCCTGTGGTTGTCTGCAAGCCAGCCATGCCCCTCGGTGACCTGAGTGAAGGCCATAGTATCTGGGATTTATTTATCTTCTATAATTAAAACTTTGTAGCCTTGAGGGCACACCTGGGTTGGCCAGATTGTGTGGGAAGCTAGGCTTCCACCATTTCAAGGGAAACCCAAGCCTCCTGCTTGCTCTATGTCTGGTACCATCTTGTTTGTGTTAATTTGCATACTTGTTCCTGATTGGCTAGTGGGTGTAGCTTGTGGGTGTAGGAGAGGTATGGTAAATTTTCATATTACTCTTTTATTATATAGGATTGCTTCATCAAGTGATTAATAAAATAATATAAACTTAAATTGTATGACATATATAATAGAGCATATTCTGGAATATGCTCACACAAGTCTGATTTTTTTTTTTTGTATTTGAATATTTTTGTCATCCTCACTTAAATTTTCCCCACTCTGGTAACTATAATGGATTTGAGTAAGAGGTACAGGGTTATGTTTCTCTCTTTGTTTTGTTTGTGGTTTTTGCATCTATATGTAGTAGTGTATATACAATGTACCAACATATCTTCTGATTAACGAAGTCACCTATTTTGAGACTACCTTATGATAAGCCTTAAAGACACACAAGTATCTTGGTATATTTTTGCCTGTTGAATAAAATCAACTCAAATTTTATTGTGAGGAAATTTCCAATCATGTTTTTTACCTATTTGTCTTACAGGCAACATGAGTAAAAAATGAGCTGCCCCCGACTCAGTCCATTTTTATGAATTCCCTTGCCCACTGTGCTAAAAAAATATCCAAAAATGTTGTTTAGTGCTATGGTGGAGCACAGTCTTTTGAGAGATTATATTTAAGATGAGCCAATACTTTTACCCATGATTTAAGGAGTAGTACAGAAGATTTTAATGGGGCTCAGGGAGAATTATTCCACTCCTTATAATTGCTTTTACCTCCAGGGTTACCTTTGGTTTGACCACATACTTACAACTTAAAATTGACTTTGTCATCCTCCCATACATGCCTTCTAATGACCCAGTGGGTGACATCATAGGCAGGTCAAAACAGAGAGTTTATGATGCTTGGTAATGAGGTATCCTATGGTTAGGCATTTCATTTTAAAACCAAAGAAATCTTTTTGAATATACCCCAAGCCATTTTGAGGTTAGTAGACATGACACTAAACTTGAGTTCCACACTTTGGTTGAACTGCCTTGAAGTTTAGAAGGGTTGGAAGCCATCTGCGATGCCCAGATAGATGCCAATGGCCAATGATTGAACCCTTCAAATTCCAACAAGTCTCTGGGTAATCCAGATACATATTTAGAAACACCACTAGTCCCTTTATTATTCTTACATTGCTGGCTTATTAGCAATAAACTACCTAGCCTAGCTTTTCCAGCTTGTTGTTGTTGTTGTTGTTGTTGTTTTTTTTTTTTTTTTTTTTTTTTTTTTTGTCTGCAAAGGTCCTTATTTCCCTTCAATTTTGAATGATAGCCTTACTGGATAGAAAATTCTTGATTCAGTCCTTTTGTATCACTGTAAATTTCTTTCTATCCTTTTTAAAAATTTTCTTTATAAATGAATGTATTACATATGTGTCCTCATCTCTCCATTAACCTCTCAAATCACCCCCTAAAGTCATGCCCTCACCCTCCTACTGTTCATATCCATTGGTTAGGTTTATATTCATGCATATAAATCCTTTGATTGATCTCTTCTCATTTCCCCCTCCCTTCTCTATCTTCCATCTGAGGTCTGGCAATCTGACTGATGCTACTCTGTCTCTGTCTCTGAATCTGTCTCTGTTCATCAGTTTATGTTGTTCATTATATTCCACAAATGAGAGATCATGTGTTATTTGTCTTTCTCCTACTGGCTTATTACACTTAGCACAACAGCCTCCAGTTCCATCCATGCTGTTGCAAATGGTAAGAACCTTTTTTTTTTTTTTTTTTTTTTTTTTACTGCAGCATAGTATTACATTGTGTACCACGTTTGTTTGTTTGTTGGTTTTTTTTTTGTTTTTTTTTTTTAATCCACTCATCTGCTGACATGCACTTAGGCTGTTTCCAAATCTTAGCTATGATGAATTGGGCTGCTTTGAACATAAGGGTGCATATATTATTTCTGATTGATGTTTCTAGTTTCTTGGGATATACTCCTAGAAGTGTGACCTCTGGGTCAAATGGGAGTTCCATTTTTAGTTTTTTGAGGAAACTCCATATGTTATCCACAGTGGCTGCACCAGTCTACATTCCTACCAGATGTGCAAAAGAGTTCCTATTTTTCCGCATCCTCACCAACACTTGTCTTTTGTTGATGATAATCATTCTTACGTGGGTGAGATGATACCACATTGTCATTTTGATTTGTATCTCTGATACTTAGTGACTTGGAACATGTTTTTTATGTCTCTTAGCCTTCCTTCTTCTTTTTAAAAAAAATATATTTCATTGATTTTTTATAGAGAGGAGGAGAGCGGAATAGAGAGCTAGAAATGTCGATGAGAGAGAAACATCGACCACCTGCCTCTTGCACACACTGTACTGGTGATGTGCCTGCAACCGATGTACATGCCATTGACTGGAATCAAACCTGGGACCTTTCATTCCGCAGACCGATGCTCTAACACTGAGCCAAATTGGTTTTGGCATCTTAGCCTTCCTTCTGTCCTTCTTCAAAATGTGTCTATTTAGGTCCACTGCCCATTTTTTTTTTTTTTTGATTGTTTATCTTCCTTTTGTTAAGTTGTATGATTTCTCCATAAATGTTGATGTCATCACCTTATTGGTGATGTCATTGGCAAATATGTTCTCTCATGCACTGGACTTCCTTATTTTGTTGATGGTTTCTTTTGCTGTACAAAAGCTTTTTATTTTGATGTAGTACCATTTTTTTCTCATCTTTAGTTTACATTGCCCTAAGAGCAGTATCAGTGAAGAAGTTTCTTTGGTATATGTCTGAGATTTTTCAGCCTGTGGATTCCTTTAGTATTTTTATGGTTCCCTGTCTTATGTTTAAGTCATTATCCATTTTGAATTTATTTTTGTGTATGGTGTTAGTTGATGGTCTAGTTTCATTTCTTTGAATGTCCAATTTTCTCAATACCATTTGTTCAAGAGACTATATGACTCCATTTTATGTTCATCCCTACTTTGTCAAACATTAATTGGACATAATGGTTTGGGTCAATTCTGGGTACTCTATTCTATTTCATTGTTCTCTATGTCTGTACTTGTGCCAGTACCAGGCTGTTTTCAGAACAGTGGCTTTATATCAGCCACTGTAATACAGCTTGATATCTAATATTGAGATTTCACCTACTTTGTTCTTCTTTCTCAGGATTGCTGCCAATATTCAAGGTCTATTTCCATTCCAGATGAATTGTTGAAAAGTTCATTCTAGGACTGTAAAATATGCCATAGGTATATTAATGGCGATTTCATTGAATCTGTAGATTGCTTTGGGTAGCATTTTGATTCTACCAACCCATGAACACAGGATGTTCTTCCATCTATTTATGGTTTCCTATCTCTCTTTTTTCAGTGTCATGTACTTTTCCCAATATAGGTCTTTTACCTCTTATTTAAGTTCATTCCTATATATCTTAATTGTCTTGGTGTGATGGTAAATAGGATTGATTTTTTAGTCTCATTTTCTGTAAGTTCATTATTGGTACATAAAAATGCCAAAGATTTCTTGGTGTTAATTTTGTACCCTGCTACCTTGACAAATTTATTTATAAAGTCTAATAATTTTTAAAATAATTTTTTTATTTTTTATTTTTTATTAAATTATTATCCGTGTACATATTTTAACATTGCCCCGCCTCCCATACATACCCTCCCTCCCCAGAGTTTTCTGTCCATTGGTTGTACTTATATGCATGTATACAAGTCCTTCTGTTGATCTCTTATCTCCCCCAGATCTCCCTCCTCTCCCCACTGTAATTTTACAGTCTACTTGTTGCTTTACTGTCTTTATATCTGACTTTTGGTTTGTCAGTTTACAATGTTCTTTAATATCCATAAATGAGTGAGGCCATGTGGTATTTCTCTTTCATTGACTGGCTTATTTCACTCAGCATGATGTTCTCTAGTTCTATCCAGGTTGCTGCAAATGATGAGAATTCCTTCTTTTTTATGGCAGCATAATATTCCATTGTGTAGATGTACTATAGTTTTTTGATCCAATCATCTGCTAACGGGCACCTAGGCTGTTTCCAGATTCTAGCTATTGTAGATTGTGCTGTTATGAACATAGGGATGCATATATCCTTTCTGATTGGTGTTTCTAGTTTCTTGGGATATATTCCTAGGAGTGGGATTACTGGGTCAAATGGGAGTTCCATTTTCAGTTTTTTGAGGAAACTCCACACTGTTCTCCACAGTAGTTGCACCAGTCTGCATTCCCACCAGCAGTGCACGAGGGTTCCTTTTTCTCCACAACCTTGCCAACACTTGTCGTTTGTTGATTTGTTTATGTTGGCCATTCTGACAGGTGTGAGATGGTACTGCATTGTTATTTTGATTTGCATCTCTCGGATAATTAGTGACTTTGAGCATGTTTTCATGTGCCTTTTGGCCTTCCTTCTGTCTTCTTTTGAAAATATTCTATTTAGGTCCAATGCCCATTTTTTTCATTAGATCATTTATTTTCCTTTTATTTAGTTGCATAAACAGTTTGTAGATGTTGGAAATTAAACCTTTATCAGTGGTAACACTTGCAAATATGATCTCCCACACAGTGGGCTTTCTTGTTGTTTTGTTGATAGTTTCTTTTGCTATAAAAAAGCTTTTTATTTGATGTAGTCCCATTTGTTTATTTTCTCTTTAGTTTCCATTGCCCTAAGGGCAGTATCAGTGAAGAAGTTCTTTTGGAGTATGTCTGAGATTTTGCTGCATGTGGATACTTCTAATATTTTTATGGTTTCCCATCTGATGTTTAAGTCCTGTATTCATTTTGAGTTTATTTTTGTGTATGGTGTAAGTTGGTGATCTAGTTTCATTCTTTTGCATGTATCTGTCCAATTTTCCCAGCACCATTTATTGAAGAGACTGTCTTGACTCCATTGTATATTTGTGCCTCCTTTGTCAAATATTAATTGAGCATAGTGATTTGGGTTGATATCTGGGTTCTCAATTCGATCCCATTGATCTATATGTCTGTTCTTATGCCAGAACCAGGCTGTTTTGAAAACAGTGGTTTTGTCATATAGTTTGAAGTCTGGTATTGAGATCCCTCCTACTTTACTCTTCTTTCTCAGGATTGCTGTGTCTATTTGGGGTCTTGTATTGTTCCAAATAAACTTTTGGAGAGTTCTTTCTAGGTCAGTGAAATATGCCATTGGTATTTTTATGGGGAGTGCATTGAACCTATAGATTGCTTTAGGAAGTATGGATATTTTGATGATGTTGATTCTACAAATCCATGAACATGGTATGTTCTTACATCTGTTTATATCTTCCTCTATCTCTTTTTTAGTGTCATGTAATTTTCCGCTTATAGGTCCTTTACTTCCTTAGTTAAATTTATTCCTAGGTATCTTAATTTTTTTGGTGCGATGGTAAATGGAATTGCTTTTTTAGTCTCTGTTTCTATAAGTTCGCTATTGGTGTATAGAAATGCCATAGATTTCTTGGCGTTAATTTTGTATCCTGTTACATTGCCAAATTCATTTATTAAGTCAATTAGTTTTTTAATAGAGTCTTTTGGGTTCTTTATATACAATATCATGTCATCTGCAAATAAGGATAACTTTACTTCTTTCCAAATTTGGATGCCTTTTATTTCCTCTTCTTGTCTAATTGCAATGGCTAGTACTTCTAGTACTATGTCAAAGAGGAGTGGCAATAGTGAGCATCCCTGTCTTGCTCCTGTTCTTAGAGGGAATGGTTTTAGTTTTTGCCCATTGAGTATGATGTTGGATGTGGGTTTATCATATGTAGCTTTTATTATGTTAAGGTATGATCCTTGTACTCCCACCTTGTTGAGAATTTTTAGCAGGAAAGGGTGTTGGATTTTATCAAATGCTTTTTCTGCATCAATTGATATGACTATATGATTTTTATCTTTCAATTTGTTTATGTGGTATCATCTTTATTGATTTGCAGATATTGTACCAACCTTGCATTCCTGGAATAAATCCTACTTGGTCATGGTTTATGATTTTTGTGCTTTGTGATGTTCTGCTGGAGCCGATTTGCTAGAATTTTGTTTAGGATTTTGGCATCTATGTTCATGAGGGATATTGGCCTGTAATTCTCTTTCATTGAGTTGTCTTTATCTGGTTTTGGTATTAGGGTGATGCTGGCTTCATTGACAGAGTTTGGAAATGTTCCTTCCTCTTGAATTTTTTGGAATAGTCTGAGGAGGATAGGTTTTAGTTCTTCCTTGAATATTTGGTAAAACTCTCCTGTGAAGCCATCTGGCCCTGGGCTTTTGTTTGTTGGAAGCTTTTTGATTACTGTTTCAATTTCTTCCCAAGTCACTGCTCTACTGAGATTTTTATATTCTTCCTGATTGAGTTTTGAAAGGTTGTATTTTTCTAGGAATATGTCCATTTCCTTCAGGTTGTTCAGTTTGTTGGAATAGAGTTTTTCATATTATTTTGTAACAATCCTTTGTATTTCGGCGGGGTCTATTGTTATTTCACCTCTTTCGTTTCTTATTTTGTTTATTTGGGTCCTCTCTCTTTGTTTCTTGGTTAGCCTGGCTAGAGGTTCATCTATTTTGTTTATCTTTTCAAAGAACCAGCTCTTGGTATTTTTGATCTTATGTATTGTTTCTTTGGTCTCCATGTCGTTTATTTCTGCTCTGATTTTTGTTATTTTTTTCCTTTTGCTTACACTGGGCTTTTCTAGTTGTTCTTTTTCTAACTCTTTGAGTTGTAGAGTTAGATCATTTATTACCATTTTTTTTGTTAGTTTTTTGAAATAGGCTTGTAGGGATATGAATTTCCCGCTCAAAACTGCTTTTGCTGTGTCCCATAAATTTTGGATTGTTGTGTTTTCATTGTCATTTGTTTCCAGGATGTCTTTAATTTCTTCCTTGATTTCTTTGGTGACCCAGTCCTTGTTAAATAGCATGCTGTTTAGTCTCCATGTGTTTGATTTCTTTGTAGTTAATTTCCTGTTTTATGCCACTATGATCTGAGAAGATGCTTGATATTATTTCTACTTTCTTGAATTTGAAGAGACTTTGCCTATGTCCCAAAATGTGGTGTATCTTTGAGAATGTCCCATGTGTGCTTGAGAAGAATGTATATACTGTGGCTCTGGGGTGGAATGTTCTGAAGATGTTGATTAATTCCATCTGGTCTAGCGAGACATTTAGGATTGATATTTCTTTGCTGATTCTTTGTTTAGATGACTTGTCAAAGGGTGACAGTGTGGTATTAAAATCTCCTACTATTATTGTATTGCTATTAATCTCTGCCTTAATGTCCTCCAGCAGTTTTTTTTTGTTTGTTTTGTTTTTTTGTGTTTTTTTTTTACATATTGGGCTGCTCCCCTTTTGGGTGCATATATATTTACCAGGGTTATTTCTTCTTGTTGGATTTCTCCCTTTAGTATTATGAAGTGGCCTTCATTTTCTCTTGTTATGTCCTTCACTCTGAGATCTAATTTGTCAAATATAAGTATTGCTAGCCCAGCTTTTTTTTTTTTTTTTTTTTTTTTTCATTTCCAGTCGCCTGGAAAATCTTTTTCCATCCCTTCACCCTCAGTCTGTGTGCATCTTTTATTCTGAGGTGGGTTTCTTATAGACAACAGATATATGGGTCTTACTTTCTTATCCAATCTGTTACCCTATGTCTTTTGATTGGAGCATTTAGTCCATTTACATTTAAAGTTATTATTGAAAGATACTTATTTGATGCCATTTTTGTTCTCTACCCCAGTGTTCCTTATTTCTTTAATTTTACAGTAGACCCTTTAGCATTACTTACATTGCTGGTTTGGTGGAGATAAATTCCCTTAGTCTGTTTTTGTCTGTGAAGTTCCTGATTTCACTTTCACTTTTGATTGATAGCCTTGCTGGGTACAGTATTCTTGGATTCAGACCCTTCCTTTGCATGACTTTGTATATTTCATCCCATTCCCTTCTGGCCTGATATGTTTCTCTGGAGAAATCAGTTGCTAGTCTGATGGGGGTTCCTTTATATGTAACTTTCTGTCTCTGGCTGCTTTTAAAATTCTTTTTTTTTTTGTCGTTTTTTGCCAATTTAATTGTAATGTGCCTTGGCGTCGGTCTTCTGGGATTTCTTTTGCTTGGGACTCTGCAAGCATCTTGGATTTGTGTGGGTTTTTTCTTCTCTATCTTAGGAAAGTTTTCTGTCATTATTTCTTGAAGTATGTTTTCCATATCTTCCTCTATTATTCTAATATTGTTTTGGAACCCCTATTATTCTAATATTGTTTTGTATTGTCCCAAAGTTCCCTTAGACTTTCTTCCTGTTTTTTAAAAATTTTTTCCCCCCAGAAGCTATTCTAATTTGGTATTTTTTTCCATTTTGTCTTCTTGCTCGCTGATGTGGTCCTCTGCTTCTTCTAATATACTCTTGATGCTTTCTATTGAGTTCTTTACAGTAGCAATGTCATTTTTCATTTCTTCTTGGTTCTTCATTTCCTTTTGGTTCTTACTCATATTGTCTAATTTGTCTTCCCTTCTTTTTAGCCATCTTATGATCATTAATCTGAATTCTTGCTCTGGTAAGTTGCTTGCCTCCATCTCATTTACTTTCTTTTCTGGTGAGGCCTGCTTTTCTTTCATATGTGGGCTGTTTTTTGGTCTCCCCATGATCTAGGATGTCTAGTTGTGTAGTTCTCTCTCTCCTACTTTGATTTAAATGCACAAAATACAACACAACCAGGTACAACACACAAGAAACTGAATAGAAATGTGTTTGCGATATTAATAACCACCCATAAAGGTGACTAGAACCCAGCTAGCAAAAACAGACAATCAAACAAAAAGAATAGGCAAATCAATCTTATTAAAAAAGCATACAACTTCAGTATAGTTAACATTCAACATACAACTTCAAAGAGTTAGAGAGAAAGACTGTTTTTGTTTTGTTTTGTTTTTAGGACAACTGCGAGGGAGGTGTGAATGGGCTCGGTGCAGGGAGTTGGAAATTAGATATATACAAGTAGGGTGAAATTTTAGAAGGGGGTAGACAGAAGGAACGGGAAAAATCTAGAGCAGGAAAGGATTAAGATAAATGGGGTACCAAAGAAAAAGGTCGGAAAGAGTGTGAAGGCATAAAGGTAGGGTTGAGATAGAATAAAGCGTTGGAGAAGCAAAGATAGATAAAGACTGTAGAACAGTAATCCTGCAATTAAAAAAATATATATATAATAAAATGAAATAAATATAATAAAAATAAACAAAAATAAGATGAAAAAGGTAAATTAGTAGTAGTAATAATGTTGATTACGTATAAAATGTAATAATGATAAAGATAAAATCAAGTGAGGAAAAAGAAAAAAATAGTTTCTTGAGTAAACGCAAATTATGAAAAAAAATAAAAACAAATATTTAAAAATTAAAAAAATAATTAAATTTAAAAAATTTAAATAAAATTTTCAGTAATGAAGGACATTCGCTTCCTCTATTGTTATGATCCAGTCCTGATTTTTAGGCAGGTTTTGCTTTGTTTTTATTACACTAGAGTCAATTTGTGAATTAGCCTCTGGGGGCAGTGGTTTTAAGTTGACTTCCCAGACTCTAGAACCTCTCCAGCTTTTTTTTTTTTTTTTTTTTTTTTTTGTCCTCTCTGCAGCAGGAACTACGGAGTGGGGGATGGGGCAAGTCCAAGCAACTGCAATCTCCTGCACCTCTCCTATATCCCTCTGAGTCAGATCCAAATGTGTTGCTCTTTAGATATCTCCCCTGTTAGGAGCCCTGTCCACTTTCACGGGTGACACCCGCCCAACAGCTGGGACTTCTACTTGTAATCACCGCCCTTGTCCTCCAGTTTCCACGTGCCCTGTGTGCACAGGCTTTTGTCTTCACTGTGAGCACTCTCCACCCTCTCCCCACAAAATCTGACCTTTTCAATAAGGAGTGGGGCACTCCTGTGAGGCCAGGTTTTCACGCCACCTGGGATCCGCGTTCTGGGGGTCACAGCTGCTTGGTGGTCACTGCGGCTGTGGATATTCAGGCCTCTGACACGATTCTATCTTCCTCTCAAGATAGTGAGGTTTCCCTGTCCAAGCCAGTAGGTAGCTCTGGAAAGGGACATAGCCCACGTGGGTGCTTCCCTGTGAGGGTACCTTTGTCAGTGACCCCCAGCAGTTTCTTCTGGTGTTCGCTGTCTCCCAGCTTGGTAATAAACACTCACAGCTCAAGACCATCAGCTTCTCTCTCTTTCTGCTTCGGGACAGGGCTCAGAATCTGCCCATCAATTCTTCCGCCATCTTACCTCCTCCCTAGAATCTGGGCGTACTGAGAGGAAGTGCCAGACCCAGATTGCTGCTGGCTTACTCCTTATGCGCAAAGAGGGCCTGGCTGAGTTCGCTACTGGCTTACTCCTGGCGTGTGGACAGGCTGGACAGCTAACACGCGGCTGGCTTTCTTCTTTGAGAGAAAAACAGACAGCCCAGACAGCCAAGTCTAATAATTTTTTGATGGAGTCTTTAGGGTTTTCTATGTCATTTGAAAAAAAAAAGGGACATTTTACTTCTTTTTCCAGTTTGGATGAGTTTTATTTTTTCTAGTTGTCTGATTGCATGGCTAGCACTTCCAGCACTATGTCAAATAGGAGAGGTGAGAGTGGGAATTCCTGTCTTGTTCCTGTTTTTAGTGGAAACATTTGCAGCCTCCAGCTGGGCAGCATGGTGGCTGCCCCTTTTCCCCAAGAATCATCAGTTCGCTCCCCTTCCATACCTCTGATTCTATTATATTCAACAGTTAATATTGTTCCTCAGATTTAAAAAAAAAAATTCCTTGGTTTTTAGATTCACTTGTTGATAGTTACGTATTTGTTGTTCATAATTTTTATCTTTATTTACTTTCTCTTCTGAAAGAACCCCCTTCAGCAATTCATATAATTCTGGTTTAGTGGTGATGAACTCCTTTAGCTTTTTTTTAAAATTATTATTAATGAAGCTCTTTATCTGACCTTTGAATCTGAGTGATAGCTTTGCTGGATAGATTATCTTTGGCTGTAGGTTCTTACTATCGGGTCTAGTAATAACTAATGTCATTTTAAAACATTCGTTTAAAATCTTGCTTGGCGTTGACTTATATTGACATAACCTTCAAACACGTGGTATCTACAGAACGTGTGAAGTGCAATTAACAAGTTTTGCTTGAAAAAGTTTGTGTTTGGTTTGGTTTTTGTTGCAAAACTATGGCTAAGAAGATGGCGGATGAAGAGCATATTTGGCACTGCATGCTTTACAAGTTCCAATTAGGAAGAAAAGCAAGTGAGGCTGCAAAAAACATCTGTAGTGCTCTTGGTCAAGATGCAGTTAGCGCCAGAAAATGCCAGTGTTGGTTTGAGAAATTTCACGAGGGAAATTTTTCGTTAGATGACAACAGTGGTCGAGGCCATATGTCCAATTTTGATCAAGAAGCTCTTCAAGCTCTTTTGGTGCAAAATCCTCAAATTACCCAACAAGAGCTTGCAACAACTTTAAATTGTTCACAAAAAACAATTTCCAATCAATTGCGTGCACTTGGCAAAGTCCAAAAGTTTGGAAAATGGGTTCCTCATGAGTTGACTGACAACAACCGTAATCAGAGAGTCACAATTTGCAGTTCACTCCTCTCTCGTCAAAACCGTTTGCCGTTTTTAGACCAAATTGTTACCGAAGATGAAAAATGGGTGCTGTATGTTAATTTGAAAAGGCGGCCTCAATGGTTGGACAAAAATGAGGCTCCGCAGCCCACGCCAAAACTGGACTTGCATGCAAAAAAAGTGATGATGTGTGTTTGGTAGAATTTTAAAGGAATTCTTCATTATGAACTTTTACCATCTAACCAAACCATTACAAGTGCAGTGTATAGTGCCCAACTGGAAAGGTTAGCCCACGCTTTAACAGAAAAAGAACCCGCGCTGATTAATCAGAAGGGCGTAATTCTTCACCACGATAGCACACGACCGCATACTGCAAGAATCACTGCTGAAAAACTGCGCCAGTTGGAATGGGAAGTTCTCCCTCAACCTGCATATTCTCCTGATATTGCCCCTTCCGATTACCGTTTGTTTCATTCTTTGCAAAACTTTCTTCTTGGAAAAAAATTTATTAATGAAGAATGCCTCAAAAATGCATTGACCGAATTTTTTGCATCAAAATCACAAGAATTTTACAACAGAGGGATTAAAATGCTTCCTGAGCGTTGGGCAGAAGTAGTAGAAAACAACGGCAACTATATTGTTGATTAAATTTTGTTGTATTGTTTAAATAAATTCGATTTTAAAAAGTATTAAAAAACGACATTAAGTATTACTTGAATATTTCTTGCCATTCCTGTCTGGCCTGCATGGTTTCTGTTGAGAAATCAGTTGACAATAGTATAGGTGCTCCTTTATAGGTAACTACCTGCTTAGCTCTTGCTGCTTTTAATATTCTTCTTTGTCTTTTGCTCTTGGAATCTTAATTATGATTTGTCTTGGTGTGGTCCTCTTTGGATTCCTTTTATTTGGAGTTCTGTGTGCTTCCTGGACTTGTAAGTCCAATTCTTTCACCAGGTGGGGAAAGTTTTCTGTCACTCTTTCAGTATGTTTTTGATATCTTGCTCTCTCTCATCTTCTGGGACCCCCATAATTCTGATGTTGGATTGTTTGAAATTGTCCCAGAGGTTTCTTACATCATCTTCAATTTTCTGGATTCTCTTGCCTTCTAGCTTCTGTGGAGGAGTGTCTTCTGGCTCTTTATGTTCCAAATCTTTGACTTGATTCTTGCGATCTTCTATTCTGTTTTTAGGACTCTGTAAAATATTTTTTATTTCAGACAATGTATTCTTTATTTCCTGTTGATCCCTTTTCATATCCCCATAGGTCTCTTTTATTTTATTGGCCTTTTCTAGGAAACTCTTGAAAAACCTTATAAGTGTGGTTTTGAACTCTATAACCAGTCGCTTCTTGTTCTCCATTTCTTTTGTTTGTGATCTATTTGGTTTAGGCATTTTCGCAGGCAGCTTTCCTGATGGGGCAGGGTTTCAGGGTGGAGCCTACATCTTTGGCTTCCGTCAGCCCTGCCCTATGCAATTCCTGAGACTCAGGGTCCTTCAGTACTCGTTGCAAGCGCCTCTGAGAGAAAGGTGCCCACGATCAACTATTACCAGTCTAGTCTCTCCCCCAATGGACCCGAAACTGGGGTTCAGTTCAGTTGAAAGTGGAGTTGGAGGTGACGTTCAGAGCAGTCTGGAGCCCCTGACTCCTTCCTGCCAAGGCAATCCTGCGGCACAGCCGTCCATCCCTTCTCTGTGTGCAATGTCCGCGCCACTGGGACTTCCTTTCGCTGCTCCCCCGGGTTCCGCCTTACAGCCCAGCTCCCTCTGGATGAGCCTGGGTCCCCGGGGTCTGGCCTAGAACTGGGGTTCAGAGCGGTTGGAGCTGGGTCCAGCACAGTCGGAGCTTTTATCTCCTTCCCTCTAGGGAACGCCAGCCAGGCATTCAGCCTCCCTCCTCTCTGGCTCCATTCTCTCCGCGCATGCCAGGTGTCTCGGTACCTTAGGCTCTTACAGCTCCTCCGCTCTTCCTTCTGGTTTTCTCCTTGCTTCTTGTTGTAGAATTTCCAATCAGTCGACTTTCCTGTAGTTCTGGGTAATGTCCATTTTATATTTTAGTTGTATTTTACTAAAATTGTTGTGTGTGGCTGCGGTTAGGTGCCTACCCGAGCAGCCATCTTGGATTCTCCCCAAATCTTCTCGGTATCTTCGTTTTTAAAATATAGCAAATTTACTTCTGATTTCACAAGCCACAAATGTTGCCGTGCCTCCAGCACAGTTAAAAAATGCAGGTGACTACACAAAGTTAGGATTCAATTACTTATAAAGCATTGGCTTCTTATGTAACTTAATTTATATGACATTGATTATATTGTAAAAGCTAATTTATAAAACAACTTAAGTAGGTTTTTTTAATTAAAAAAAAAAACACAAAGAAACTTATTCAGTAAACCTTATAGGTTTGATACTTTATAGGTCTGATCCAAAAGCATAAACTGTCCTATCTACAGCCAATTCAAAAATGCAGGCTGCATGTGACCTTTTTGTCTTTCTTGAAATTTTACTGCTGTTGAAAATTTTGGCTATATTTAAGAAATATTTTGTTTATGCCTTTCTTACAGGCAAAAACTTTCATAACATTTAATATATAGTATATAAATTTTATTTGATAAAGCTTTCCATATGATTTCAAGTATCAATCTGTTTAATTAAAAAATATTTAAGAGAGAATAGACTTTTGACCATTTTGGGGGCCCATGAAACATGCAAACGTTATTATTAAAAAACCTTGAAATACTCTTGGAAAGATCAAATATATAATATACAATATACATATATATATGATTTAAAGATTATATACCTAAATTATCTTAGAGAATATCAATTACATTTAATTTGGATCAATGAAATAGTCCTCTTTCTTTTAAATCAGACCAAACAAATAACATATTTGAATTCCTAATTATATAAACACATTTTAACTATATAATTTCTCTCCATTTAATTTGTTCTTTGAACTTTTAAAGCTGGCAAGTCAAATATATTTTGCATGTCCTAGATTAATAACACTTTACATTTCTAAGAAAATATAAGACATAATTAAAAGCTTCAATTCTGTCCTCTAGATTTTTTATGAGGCAAATTTAAACTTTACTTTTTTTATTTATATAATTAAGAGCCAACTTCCAAAATTTTTTTTCCCCACAGGAGTTTGGGGGAAGTTTGTAGCCACTCAATGCAAATTATCACCTTCCTTAGCTTACTGGGAGAGTGGTTAGAGTAATTATGGTTGCTGACCAGCCTTCCTGGCTTCCTGTCAACATCTCTCTTTTAGTGAAACTGATTTGTTTCAGGTATCATGGCAAAAAAAAAAAGACACTTTAAACTTTCAGAACTTTAAAATTTTCAGGTTGCAAATCAAATGCTTAGCATTTCTCAAATTAATAATACTTTTACATTTTTAAAGATACATTTCAAATAAAATATAAGGCATATTTAATTAATAGACTAACTTCAATTCTCTAGACTTCATGCAAGCATACTCAGATCAACATTCAGTATTATAACAATTCAATACATTTAGATTTAAGTTTTTATCATTTGATTTAGTAACTTCCAAATTTTTTTAAATTTCCAGCCAATTGTCCTGGCCCAGCCTTTCATTTTCAAAATGGTCACAATTTTCCTGCTGGGGAAGGCAAATTCTCAGCCATTCATAGTAAATTTGACTTGCCTCTTGGCAGAAATTTCAAGAGCTGTTTTAAAACCAGGAAACTAGCCTGTATTCATCTTCGCCATCTATAAGGCTAAAAACAGTCTGTACACAGCAAAGAGTAAAGCCCAGCTCAAGAGCTAGGCGCACTTGTTTTAAATTTGATTTTCCCCTTTACATGTGCACAGAAATCCCTGATGCATTTATGAATTTGTAAAAGCTGTAAGTCATTAGCTGGAAAAAAAGATGGTGAATATGAGGCCTGTTAAAGTGGATTTTTTTGAAAATGGTGTCATTTATCTATTGTTTTATTAATTTTATTACTTTTTCAATTTTATTTATTTTTATTTTTAAGGAATGAAAAGGATTTTAAGATAAAAAATTATGGGAAGTTGCTAAGAAATTCCTTTAATCTTTTTTACTTGGTTACAAGTAGTTTACCAGTGGAGGCGCTGGAGGTGCAGATGGTGTTCTTAAAGATTCGCACTCTTCCACTCCAGGCTGTAAGGTTGTGGCTGCACCCCACTTAAACATTTTTAAACTCTCCTTAAACATTCTTAATCAAAAAATAAAGTAGGAATAAGAATTTTCTCTGGACATTCTGCTGTACTGGTCACGCAACTGCTTTCTAACCCTTTCACAAGTTTCATCAACAAATTTTAAGAAAGAAGTCAAGAATCTGACTATGCTTAACAGAATCTCTTTGAGCCATGAGCGTACTTTAAAGCATTTATAAGGATTACCCATGTTTTACTCCCAGCTAATTCACTTTCATAGCGATATATTCCCTCTACCCCACAGTTCCTGCCTTACCTCTTGTTGCCTCTTTCTGCCCACTGTCCCACGTTGAGCCAGAATGTGGGGGCCTGAAGCTGCGGGGATCTCCCTTTTCTATGTCCCACATGGAAAGAGAGATGAATGAATCAGTTCTAAGTGGAGGAGCCTAGGGATTGAGAAATATTAGAAATAAAGAGAGAAGACACAGAGATAGATTGCAAGATGGGAGCTGAGAGGGCCGCTGACCTCCTCTGCTGGAGAGACAGACTGACGACCTCCTAAGCCTCACAGCACATCTATTTATACTCCAGTCCACCAAGGGGGTTCCACCTACTCCTTCCTCCTGGACAAACAAGCCAGGAACTAAGAACAACTCTGCACTCCAAGTGTGGGAATGCAACTGACATGATTTTGCCAATATCCCCGGCCTAGACAGCAACAATTTAAAGAATGTTTGTGTGTCTTCCCATTTGGCCCTCTACAGCCCAGTCCTACTAAATCATCAGCCTGTCATTGCTCAAGTGGTCCCAGATTGGAGACAGTGCTGGCTGGGCTGAGGGACAACTCCTGTACCCCCATGCATGAATTTCATGCACCTGGCCTCTAGTAAGAGTATATGAATTTTAATTGTATATATGACATGATAATGCAACATAGCATACTACAGTGTATATTCACCACCCAAGTTAAGTTTTATTTTATTTGAATACTTTGCCACTTTACCCTCATCATGCTTTTTCTTCATTGGTATCCACCATGGATTTGTGTGGGGGTCAGAGCTTATGTTTCTTTGTTTTGTTTGTAATTTTGCATTCCCTATGTAAAGAAATATACATAATGTGTCTGCATGTCTTCATTAATGAAATTCCACACTTTGAGTCTCCTCTAAGATAAACCTTAAAAGACATATAAATATCATGGTATATTTTTGTCCATTGAGTAAAATCAGTTCACACATCACTGCCCAATGTGAGGAAATTTCAAATCATGTTTCTTACCTTTATGTTCCTGTATGATAAAAGCAATGTGAATAAGGAAATGTACTGCCACATACTCAACCCATTTTGGTGGTTTCCCTAATCAATTATGCCACATAAAATCAAGAGGAAGTTTGCCATACTACAACTAAGCACTGTCCCTTGGCTTTATCATAAAAGGTTATCTTCAAGCTAAGTCATATCTTTCCTTCATCATTCAAGACTCCTTAGGGGAATGTCCATGAGCTCAAAATTATATGCTGAAGGCATAATCATTGGGAGAGCATTGAGTCCCAGAGACAATTTGTCCTCCAGGCCTCTCCTAGATTTAATCATGTGCTTGACATTTTAAAATAACTTTGTCCTCCTCCAATATATTGCTTCTGATGACCCTGTTGGTGACATCAGGTCACAATGCATAGTTGAGGTTTTTTGGTAAAAAAAAAAGTGGCTCTGTCCTTCCTCCTGTGGGCATCAAAGTGGTTCTCAGCTGAGGGGTTGAGGACTTCTGACAACTATGGAAGAAGGTAAGGACAGTGACTGAGTTTTTTATCAAAATAATCCAATGGTTTGGTTACCCAAGAACCAAAAGCAAATCTGTTTTGGTTTCATTCTTTCTCAGCCTGTACCCCTTGTCCCAATATGTACAGTATCTGAGACTTGGGGACTTTTATTGCCACTTTAAATGCTTTGGCTCTACACCAGAGCAGAACACCAGAGTTGGATTTCATTCTACTGCTGCCCTTTTCAGTTACATATGCCCTAGGCTCTCTAAGGCAGGATGGCCCTCCTCAGTGTGTTGTCTCTTTCCAGGCCTGTTGCCGAAAGAAGAGCAACTGGGAAAAGGTGACAGTGTTGCTAAGGGATGGAGGACAGAGTTATGTGTTCTTCCTTGATTCTGTGAGATACCTCTTGTACTTGTAGAAACCCAATCCAAGGAAGCTGAGAGTAAAGGTTTGGAACTGGAACTCTGTTTTATAGAGCAAGTCCTCTCCCTTAGAGCAGTGCACTCCTAATCTGGAGGCAATTCTGCACAATGCCTGTCTCCAATCACCTAGGCTCTTTTAAAATGGCTCCTATTTTCCACAAGGGAAGAGATTCGGGGCGGGTGTGTCCTCCTTTTTTCTAGGACACTCAGGTGTCTGTGATACATGGATGAGCCAATCCTATTTCTACCTGGCACATATGTAATTCCCCTGTACACATACAATGCCAGGGAATATTTGGACACCTCAATCAGTTTAGGCCGAAGCATCAGAAAAACTGCACTGTGACCAACTCCTTCCATTTTTCCAGAATTTTCCTGGATTTACTACTGAAAATGTCATATCTTAGCAAGGTCCTCATTCTCAGAGCAATTAGAATATATGTTTACAGTGAAGATTAATTTTATGGTCATCTTGAGTGGGCTATGTGGTTCCCAGTTTACACATTATTGCTAGGTATTTCTGTGAGGGTGAATCTGAATGAAACCAGCGTTTCACTGGCTAGCTCAGTATAGCAAACACTTTGCCCTCTATGTGAGATTAGGTTCACAGGACCCATCAAGGGTCTGAGTAAAACAAAAGCCCAGGGAAGCAGAAAATCATCTCCACTTTAGTTTCAGGGATTGAATGGGAACATCTCATCTCACCTTCTCTTGCTCTCAGAATGAAATTTACATGATCATCATCCCTGATTCTCATGCATTTTCAGTGAAACTGAACGGCAACACCAGCTATACTCGCTCTCTAGTCATGGGACTTCCCTGACTAAATAATCAATAATCAATAATCAATAATCAATAATCATGTGAGAGCTAATTCCTCAGAAAGGCTGGGGAAGGGAAGTGGTTTGTTTACAATTGTTCATATGGGAAAGAATACAATAATCTATAGAAATAATCTCTACTAATGAAAGGGTAATACATTAATTAGACTGGGAAACCTTCCTGACAAAGCCAAGGTGGCATGGCCAAGGCAGAGGCACTTAGGGGCAAACAAGCCAGCAGATGGGGGCACTAGGAGTGAGCAGGTCATCGGGGGAGCAGTTGAAAGTGAGCAGGTCAGTTGTGGGCGGGGAGGAGCAGTTGGGAGCTACCAGCCTGGCAGGGGAAGCAGCTTTGGGCTAGCAGGCCAGCAGGGGAGAACATTGAGTGTGACCAAGACAGTATGTGGGGACAGTTTGGGGTGAGCAGGCCTGTGGGGGATAGTAGTGGGCAATCAGGCAGGCAGGTAAGAGTTTAGGATAAGGTGACCAGATTTAAATATTGGTAAAGCAGGACACCATTGATGGGGGTAGGGGGTTCTTGATTATATATGGGGCAACAAAAATTTTCATACAATGCAAAAATAGTATTGTAATATATTTTTAAAATTTCAACATAAGTACAATTTACAAATATAATAAATAAATAGAAACTATGTAAAGTCATGTCACTTTCAAGGCTGCCACTAGGCTTTTTGCCACCACTATAAAATATAAATAATATAACTACTCTCTGCTAAATTCAAGAAAATTTATGAATTTATGAAATAAATAACTTACCTAAATTATCTGAATAGCTGATTGGTAATGACATCATTTGTTTCACTAGCTTACTAGCACTCAGTATGATGTGTATCATCTGAGAGACAGTTACAAAATGTTTTCTTCATTGCCAATACCAAAAAATGCCATTGTGCATTAAGTCCAAACAATGGTGGTCGAATTCTAACAACTGATCAACAATGCGAACTTTGATAAGCAGTTCTTGATTATTAGTTCTCAACAATTTTTGTTGTTATTAAAGTTAACATTATAAAATTAACAAAAATAATATAAAACTCATATCTTAGTTAAATGGCTGCATGGCTTCTGAAAACTGTATATTCCCTTCCTGTTCTCCTGCTGTTCCCTAGCTTGTCATGTATTCTTTCCAAAAATCGGGACTTTTTTAAAAAGCCGCGGGACTTGGGACAGATTGTTAAAAATTGGGACTGTCCTGCCAAAAGTCACCTTAGTTTAGGAGCCAGTGGTCCCAGATTGCAAGAGGGATGATCAACTGGGAGATCTTGCCTAAACAGGCAGTTTTATATTCCCTAAGGGGTCCCATATCAGAGAGGGTGCACAGGCCACTAGGTAATAAATGACAATTGAGTTTTATTTTATTTTTTTTAAAAAATATATTTTATTGATTTTTATAGAGAGGAAGGGAGAGAGATAGAAAGCTAGAAATGTCAATGAGAGAGAAACATCGACCTCTGCCTCTTGCTCAACCCCTACTGGGGATGTGTCCGCAACCAATGTACATGCCCCTGACTGGAATCAAACCTGGGACCTTTCTGTCCAGAGACCAATGCTCTACCACTGAGACAAACCGGTTTTGGCAATAATTGAGTTTTAAACTCTGTGTTTCACATATTCACAGCTGTAAATCTGCATTCACCCCATTCCATGAATTTTCTCAGTTAGGACAAAATGAGCTCAATGACAGAGATGATGGAATCAAGCCCTCTTTGGGGTGTCCTTATCTTCCTATTGCAGAAGTCTCAGTGCTCAATGCGGATTCCCAGGACATTCACCCATTGCTGTGTGGGACAAGGTGGAAACATCCCACATCCCAGGCTGGCTAAGGTATGGGAAATCTACTTACTGCCGTTCTCAGGGACTAAGAGCAGAGCTGGATTTTCATAATGCCCTCTCAACCACTTCTTTAATTTTTCTCATTTTTAATTAATTAAGGTATTACGTATAAGTTCATATTTCCCCAATGCCCCCCTGGCATAGATGCCCTCAACCCTTGCTGTCTCTGTCCAATGCTTATGTTTAAATGAATGCATATAAGTCTTTTGGGTGATCTCTCCCTCTTATTCCTCCCCTCTCCTACCTTTCCTCTGAGATTTGATCATCTGATTGACGTTTCTCTGTCTCCATATCTATTTCTATTAGTTTATGTAGTTCATTATAAGCTGCAAATGAGATCATATGATATTTCAGTTAGCATAATGTACTCTAATTCCTTCCATACAGTTGCAAATGTTAGAACCTTCATTTTCACAGCAGCTCATTATTTCAGTGTATAGATGTACCACAATTTCCTAATTAACTTATCTCCTGATGGGCACATAGGTTGTTTCTAAATATTAACTATTGTAAATTGTGCAGTTATGAACAAAGGGGTACATATATACTTCCTTATTGGTGTTTTCAGTTTCTTGGAATATATTCCTAGCAGTGGGATCAGAGGGTCAAGTGGGAGTTATACTTTTAGTTGTTAAGGAAACTCCATTCTAGCAAACCAAATCCAGCATTATATTAAAAAGACCATATATCATGACCAAGTTGGATTTATTACAGGAATTCAAGGCTGGTACAATATGTGCAAGTCAATAAATGTGATACATCACTAAAATAAAGTGAGAGACAAAAATCACACAATCAGATCAATTGATGCAGAAAAAGCATTTGACAAAATCCAAAATCCTTTCCTGATAAAAATGCTCAGCAAAGTTGAATAGAGGGATCCTACTTCAATATAATAAAAGCCTTATATGAGAAACCTACAACTAATATATTCAATGAGCAAAAACTAAAACAATTTCCATTAAGAACAATTTCCACATTCATCACTCCTGTTCATTATGGTACTGAAAGTGGTAGCCATAGCAATCAGACAAGAAGAAAAAACGAAGGGCTTTCAAATTGGAAAAAAAGTAAAATTTTCATTATTTGCAAATGACATAATACTGTAAATAGGAAACCATAAAGGCCCCACCAAAATGATATTAGACTTAATAAATGAATTTGGCAAGGTAGCAGGATACAAAATTAACACCAAGAAATCTATGGCATTTCTATACATTTTTCAAGAGACTAAAAAAATCCCATTTACCATGATACCAAAAAAAAATTAAGATACTTAGGAATAAACTAAAGAGGTAAAAGATCTCTACTGATAAAACTATAAAACTATAGCACATTAGAAAAAGTTATAGAGGAAGACATAAAGAGATGTGAAACCCTACAGTGTTCATGGATTTGTAGAAGTGAGATGATTAAAATATCTATACTACCCAAAGCAAACTATAGATTCAATGCTCTCCCCATTAAAATGCCACTGGCATATTTCAGAGACTTAGAAAGAACCACCAAAATTTCATCTGGAATAAAAAATAAATTTTAAAAAAGACCTCAAAAGCTGGGGAAATCCTGAGAAACAAGAGCAACATAAGAGGAATCTCAATACCAGATATCAGGCTGTATTAAAAGTCACTGTCTTCACAACTGCCAGATACTGACAAAAGAGCAGACATATAGGCCAGTGGAACACAATGGAGAAGTCAGAAATCAACCTAACCCATTATGCTCAACTAATATTCCACAAACTAGGCAAGAACATACATTGGAGTCAAGACAGTCTCTTCTATAAATGGTGTTGGGAAAATTAGTCAGAAACATGCAAAAAAATTAAACTAGACCTCAAACTTACACTATACACAAAAATAAATTCAGAATGAATATAAGTTACTTAAATGTAAGGAGGAAATCAATAACAATATTAGATGAATCTATAAGCAGCAAAATCTCAGACATATGCCTATGCAATATTTTAACCAATACAGCTCCAATGCAAATAGAAACTAAAGAGAAAATTAACAAATGCCACAACATCAAAATAAAAATTTCTGCAGAGCAAAAGAAACTGTCAACAAAATAAAAGAAAGTCCATTGAAGAGAACATATATGCCAATGTTATTTCAGGTAAGGGTTTAACCAACATTTATAGGGAATTCATACAACATAAAAAAAGAAAGATAAATAACACAATCCAAAACTGGGCAATGGACTTAAATAGATACTTTTTTAAAGAGGACATAAGGAAGGCCAAGAGACATATGAAAACATGCTCAAAGTCACTAATTGTCCGAGAGATGCAAATCAAAACAACAATGGGATATCATCTTACACCTGTTAGACTGATTGTTTGCTGATTTTCTGATTTGGCATCAACAAATCAGAAAATTAGCAAATGACAAGAATGCAGAGAAAAAGGAACCCTTGTACACTGCTGTTGGGAATGCAGACTCAACCCCTTGTGATTCCACTCTGTTTGGAGATGTACTCTTAGAAAAGGAATTATCCAGACACAATAAATGTTCAATACATCTTTCTTTGTGTCCCACTTACATAGGAATGTCTTAGGAAGCAGCTAATGGGACTTTAAAAAGGAAAGGATAACAACAAAAATATCTTTCCCAACTTCAGCCCCTTTCTGAGCCCTTGTGGCCAGATATACTGAATGGCAAATGCCATGCTATGGTCCTACTCTTATCCTCCCTGCCCGGGTCATTACCAGGTTCCTGGATCCCTTCTGATCCAATTCATGATCCTTTAACTTCCTTCAGAATAGCATGTGTCACACAAAGTTGGGTGGACGATGAGAAAGGCTTTTTCTTCTTTGGAAGCAAGGTACACCTTTGGGCAGACCTCAGTCCATTTTAAGAGGCACAGAAAGCATCCTCGGCTACTGGTTTCTTCGCCTTGGGACTTAGAGATGGAACCCACCTTCATGCCCAGATAAGACCTCTGCCAGAGACTGGAACCCTGGACTCTCCACAAGTCTCTGAGTAATCAGAATCCCCATGGATTTATATTTAGCTAATAACCCTTGGTTCGCTTGACTTTTTAATGAATAAAAGTGTTGTCTGCTACCCCTACTAATTTTACCTAAATTACCACCCTATTTTCTTCTCAACATTATTGTGCATGGGACTTGCATGGAGCTTGACCTAGAGGTCAGGTCATGTCCAGCTATCCACAAGGCAGTAAACCAGGACAGTCAGGGTTGCTAACTTCTGGGTCCAGTTCCATGGATCCTGGTTTAGCAGTGAAGTAAACTTGAAAATTCACAGGTCTTCTGTCCAGACAAGGGTAAGTGTCTGAGAAAATTGGAAACAGGTGATTGTCCAAGTAAAGAATTTAGAACCTATGGGTGGGAGGTAATATCAGGCCCCTGTCCTCCTGAAGTGTACACAGTCCCTGTGTCCTGACCAAAGAATAACATGTCTCTTTTTCTTTCCATTTTTTCTTAGCAGTGTTATTATTTTTTAATCTTTATTGTGGGAAGTATTATGTCCATTTCCTTCCCCTTATGAACCCTTCCAGGCCATCCAAGCTCCCTGCACCAGATCCTCACTACCATCATTGCCTGCTTCTGTGGGTTATTCATACATGCATGCAAGGTCTTTGGTTGATTACCTCCCACCCACCACCCACTCACTTTCCCCTGCCTTTCCTCTGAGATTCCAAAGACAGTCCATGCTTCCATGTCTGGCCCCATTTTTGTTTATAACATTCCACATGTGAATGAGATCATGCAATATGTCTCTTTCTCTGACTGGCTTATTCACTTAGCATAATATTCTATAGATCCACCCATGCTTTGCAAATGGTAAGAGTTGTCCCGTTTTTTCTGCCTAGTAGTATTCCAATGTGTAACTGTACCACATTTTGTTTGTTTGTTCCTTTGGTTTTATTCATTCCCCTGCAATAGGCACTTAGGTGCTTTCCAAATCTTAGCTATTGTAAATTGTGCTACTATGAATACAGGGAGACATGCATTCTTTCTGATGAGTGTTTCAGGTTTCTTAAAAATATATTCCCACAACTGGGATCATGATGACAGGGTCATATTTAAGATCCATTTTAAATTTTCTGAGAACACTTCATACTGTTTTCCACAATGACTTCACCAATCTGCATTTCCACCATCAGTGGGCTAGGGTTTCCTTTTCTCTACATGCCTGCTAGCACTTTTCATTTGTTGATGATTCCCATTCTGACAGGTGTGAGGTGATTCCTCATGTCCTCTTGATCTGCTCAATTCCTTTTGGCAACTTTATATTGAAGGTACTCATTACACATTGACCCTTATAATTTACTTTCATCTTAAGGGTTTTGTAGAAGCTAAGAGTTGAATTTAGTTCATAATCTTTGTTGAATTCAGAGATCATTTGTTTGACTTAGGAAAAATAATTGATGGTTATCCTTTTTTTCCTATTGTCTAATGTAGTTAGACAGAACAAAACACAACAAAATGTAGTTTGTGTAGACATTATTCTTCAATTTCTTCTTCCAGCAGGTATTATGTGCATGCTTCCTCAGTGCTGACTAATGCCTCTGAATAAGACAAACTCCCTCTTTTATCGGGTAGTGATTTTTTTGGTACATATAACAGATGTTTAAGGAAAAGTAAGCACTATTATGCACAAGAATATTGAAAAGGAAAATGATTGTGGCAATTTATGTAAAATTAGTAGGGGTAGCAGACAACACTTTTATTCATTAAAAAATCAAGGGAACCAAAGGTTATTAACTAAATCTAGAATGTTGCAAATGAGGCAGTGGTGCGTAGATCTCTAGAAAAGATTTTGGACCCAGAGTACTCAGAGGGCTTTTATGGCTTTTGTTTTGTGTCAGGGCTCCTGAGTGGTAGAAATCTTATTGGGATTTGTTTACAAAAGTAATACCAGATTTGTTTACCAAAATTGTTTATGTGGGTCAATTACTATCCTCTGAGTTATGTTACACAACCAATGTTGACTTTGGGATAGAAGGGAATTTAAGCACTTATGATAACCAAAGTACTATCAGTATAAAAGTTATATTCATGGGCACATTTAAATATGAGTGATGTAAACATATTAAAGATTATGTAAAGATTCTACTTAAAATAAAAGAGATGAAATTCTTAAAACTATGTAAGTAAATACCTGGATTAATACTGAGAATTTTTACTTCAATCACTTTCATTGAAGAAATAATAAAAATAATACAGACTACGAGTAAAATAAACAATCCCTTTGAATTATTGAATGTATAAATAATTTCCAAAGTAGTAACATTTCTATGTTACCTAAGTACACTTTAAAAGAAATTTAAGCTGACAATACAAAGATAAATAAGAAAAAGTAATGCATGTAATTTCTCATCGTATAGGAGACATGTTTATTTATAACTTTGTTTATTTCTAGAGGGCATTTGAATAACTTTAAATAATCAACATATTTGGTTTTGTGTATGGAGTTAATGGAAGTCAGTGAGTGGTAAGTGGTTTTAGAAACTGAACCTGATGAAGGTATAACTAGTTTGTGAAGACAATTTATAGTTTGGAAAAAATTTTAAAAATTATCAATTTTGTTTTGGTTGCCATGATAAAGAGATTTATAAAAGTTGTGCATTGTTCCATTTAAATGTGCTGCAATTATGTGGATTTAATGCATAATCATTTTAATGTGTGGGTGGAAAAATAATGAAACTAGATCAAGCCAATCTAGCATATTGTGAATGTGGGGTGCATAGAGGTCATCACTTCCTTCAAGAAACAGAGGTGATATGAGATGTGGAAGAGGAGAAAGGGAAGAAGCAAGATGGCGTCCCTCAGGTGGAGAACACTTCTTAGGAAATGTTCTAAAATGCAAGGATGGAAGGAGATTTTGTTCAGAGTGGTGTAAAAAATACAATGTACAGATGGCATATTTTAGAATTGTACATTTCAAAGTTAGATCAAGGTATTTACAATGTCATAGCCATGAATTTAATAAAAGTAAAAAGACTGCCAGTGAGTCAAAAATGTTTTAAAATTTAGAGAACTAATGAAACATATCAGTAAGAAACTATATGAGTGAAACACAGTTATTTCCAAAGTGTAGAAAAACCACACGTGAAACTGATTTGATAATATTAAAGAATTATTGCAGTTATAAAAATTAATGGGATAAGTGATGTGCCAAACAATCATAGTCACCTTAGGGAAATGGCATGTACTTCAGCGTATATTTATTTTAGATTACCATTTTCAATATCGGTGTCCTCTTCAAGAGTTTTCTGCAGAAGTCATTTTTATTGACATATGTTAGAATGTTCCACTTTGGGGCCAAGAAATTTATATAGGCTTAAAGTGATGATTCATACAAACTGAACTATTAAGATTACATTAGATGATTGAATCATAAAAATAAAGTGGGGTTTTTTTTGTTTGTTTGTTTTCATCTGAAAAGAAAATCAGGGCATGTTGAAAACTCCACAATAAAATACAAGTTATAGGGGGAAGAACCAAGAGAGTGGCACAGATAAACACCAGTACTCCTCACTTCCCACATCACAATGATATATACAACACAGATCTGCTGAAATGAGGCAAGTCCTACAACTAGTGAAGTAAAGAGGAAAGGGCATCAGGATTGGTTGGAGACCAGAAGTGCAGAATGACTGGCCCCACACCTACATGTGCTGTGATTTTTAATCAGGAGGGATTTCTCACCTACAGAGGCCTCCCATGAGAAGAAAGGGGTCCTGGCTCACACTAGAAACCCCCAGCACATGGTTCCACAGGTGAGAAAGAAAGACCCTTTAATTTTACATTATGAAAACCAGGGGGGATGAGGCTGAGTGACATTGGAGGCTGCTGGAATCCCATGTTATCCTTATTGGGTAGTGCCGGGAGCCATAAGGAAAAAGTCCGGTCTCACTTCCTGGTCAGCCCCACTTCCTGGTTGAGCAAGAGCTCCAGAGATTCCCGGAGCCATAAAGAAAGTCCGGTCTCACTTCCTGGTCAGTTCCACTTCCTGGAGCGCCAAGACTATAACCCTCCCACCTTAGAACAATCAACCAGCTAAGTACGAGTACCCAGAACCAAGCCAATCACCTTGCAACAACTCTTTCTCCTGCCTCTCCCCTCCCCTCCTGAGCACTTATATACCGAGGTTCTTGAATAAAAATTTTGAGGCTTGATCAGAACTTTGTCTTGCCTCTGTTCTCCGTGTTCCTTGTTTGCTTCATTCTCTTAGGTGATTTCCACGTGCCCTCGTTGTTGCCCGGAGGGTCATGGCAAATTGGCGCCCAACGCGGGGTTCCGGGGATCCCCTACGAGAACGTCTACAGGAGGAGCCCCAGGCAGGTACCCCCCAGAGTCGCCACGAGGACCCGCGAGTGAAGACTCAGCATAGATCACCACAGTCCCGCCCACGGTGAGACAGATCGGAGTAAGGTAGGTAGACGATTTTTCAAACAAGATTTCAGAACATTTCACCCCTTTTTGCTCAATTGTTATTATTGGCTCTCTCGATCGTTTCCTTCCCGTCCACTAATAAGCTCTCACAACGCCGATTTGGGGAAGAGTGGAGGGTACCCATCTCCGGCTGTGAGAACTCTGATTCACTTGAAGGAGTACTGCCTTCCAGTTTTCCTGGCGGATATACTCTCCGATTAGGCCTACCTTTAGAAACCTTGAGCTTGCTATGAACTATTGGTCGTTCACCTCAAAGACTCAACAAAAGGAATTCCTACTCTTGAAGGCTAAGCCGGAGCGCAAAAGGGGTCTTCCTGTCTGCGAAGGTCCGTGTAGGAGGCTTATACCTACCAACTGTTTCACACAAGCAAGGAAGTAAAAGGCAGAACCAAAAAGAGAGGACTCCGCTAGATTCCTGGCTGGCAGGAAACCTCAGGCTACCTCGTGCGGGGATTTATATGTCCCGGAGGCTTACGTGGAGAACCAACCTCTTTGAAGAGCCATCCAATCGACTGATAATGGGGAATTCCTTAAGTTGTCATGAGATGTTCCTTGATGGTCTCAAGATTTCCCTCAGAACTCGAGGAATAAGGGTTAAGAGAAAAGATCTTAGAAATTTTTTTGAGTTTGTTCATGATACCTTCCCTTGGTTCCCCTAGAAGGAACTATTAATCAAAAATTCTGGGAACGGGTAGGGAATGCCCTACAAGATTTTTATTGGACCTTTGGTCCTGCGAAGGTCCCTGTTACTGCCTTTTCCTATTGGAATCTAATTCTTGATATACTTAAAATCCACTCCCAAGACATCAAAGATATCATTAAAACAGGAGAAGCAGTCCTCAGAGCAAACTCCCGTCTGCCCTCAGCGTGTCCTTCAGTCATTCTAGATGTCCCAGGAGACTCTACAGAGACCCTTGAGGAGGAAAAAGATCCAAAAACTCAGCCCCAAGAAAAAATGGAAGAGGCACCAAAGATACCTAATATCTACCCTTCATTTACCCTTAAGAAAGACCCTCCTGACCATTCAACCCCCGAGGAAGAGGAAACCCTAGAGGAACAAGCCACCCACTACCATGATGAAACCTGGCACTTAGCAGCCCAGGCCTTTTATAGGCCCCCTCTGTATAATCCCAAACCCTTACCACACCCTGATCTTACTCGAGATGTTAACTCCCGTTCATCTGACCCCATCAGACAAGCTAAAGTAACCCTTACTCGAGAAGTCTCATCTTTAAAAGAACTTCTACAGCAAAAGCGAGAACATGTCCAACTTATTAAAGAAATACAGGCCCTTGAGGTTGAGCTTTTCACCTTAAATCCTACCCAACCAACTACTCCCCCCTCAACAAAATCACCCAAACAGAACTAAAACCAAAACTCCATCCCAACTCCATCAACTAAAAACAAGCCCCCTCTCCTTGCCTTCCCGGTCACCCGCAGTCGAGGCCCTGAAAAAGAGATAGAAGAGGAGGAAGACAATTTCCTCGATGAAGATGAAACTTTCCCCGACTCCCAAAATCCTGATCAGGAGCCTACAGACAATGAATCTGAGACAGAAAGCCCCGACCCCGAACTTCAGCCAAAAAACCAAAAATACCGCCGCTTAAACCTTAAACATTTAAAAGAACTAAAGGCGGTGGTAAAGAATTATGGACCCACTGCTCCCTATACCTTGACTATACTTGAGAGTTTAAGTGACCGATGACTAACTCCTAACGATTGGATCTCCCTGGCTCAAGCAACACTCTTAGGGGGCGAGTATGTTCTTTGGAGAACAGACTTTGTAGAAAATTCCAAGAAACCGCCCAGCGCAATAGTGAAAGTTAAACCTCGCGCTCGTGGTAGAGAGATAAATTACTCGGCCGAAGTCCATATGACACCAATGAGGCACAGGCAGCCTTTCCCCCTGGATTATTAGCCCAAATTCAAAATGCAGGTCTAAAGGCTTGGTGCCGACTCCCTCCTAAAGGCTCAGCCACAACCTCCTTAGCTAAAGTTCGACAAGGCCTGGATGAGCCGTACAATGACTTCATCAGCCGCTTAACGGATGCCGCGGAACGGCTAATTGGAGAGGGCGAGACAGAAAGCACATTTATCAAACATCTTGCCTATGAAAATGCCAGTCCTACATGCCAAGAAACAATAAGACCGCATCGTTGTGGAAGCCTTTCCAATTATATTAAATTATGTTCTGGTATTGGCACTTCCCATGCCCTCGGTTTAACTATAGGAGCAGCTTTAAAAACTTTTACTCCGGAAAAACAACAAAAAACTTGCTATAACTGCAAACAACCTGGCCATTTTGCTCGCGAGTGCCCTACCAAGGAAATTCAAATCCCGGCTTTTAAGAACCCTCCCTCCTCTAGCGACATCACTCCTCGAGCACCTCCTAGAATCCCTTGTCCTCGCTGTAAACTCGGTCTTCACTGGGCCAATGAATGTTTCTCTAAAACAGACATAGAAGGCAAATCCTTAGCACTGAAACAGGGAAACTTCCAGAGGGGCCAGCCCTCGGCCCCGAATCAGGGACAGAACCAGGGGGCTCTCAGGTTCGTCCCACAGGCACCATCTCCTCAACAGATTCTCCACACTCAGGCATCAGCTCCCTCCTCCAGGCTACCCCTGGCAGTGCAGAATTGGACCTCTGTACCACCACCAATTCAATATTAATTCCTGAACAGGGCATCCAACTTCTCCCCAGGGAAACATTTGGACCTCTACCCTCCGATACATTCGGTTTAATATTAGGGCGAGGGAGCTCCGCATTGGCCAGTCTCCACATCACCCCTAGAATCATTGACAATGATTATACTGGCCAAATCACTCTTCTAGCCTCGGCCCCATCAGGGCCCATATCCATCCCCAAAGGAAAAAGAGTAGCTCAACTCACCTTACTTCCTCTAAACTCTACCAATAAGAGTCACTCCCAACGCCCCAGGCAAGAGTGGGTGGTCTGATACTTTTTGGATACAACAAATTACTCCAGAGAGACCTCTATTAACTCTACAATTAGACAGAAAAACCTTTGAATGCTTGGTAGATACAGGGGCCAATGCTACAGTAATTTCAGATCACCACTGGCCACCCAGTTGGCCTTGTGAGGCCTCCATAACTCACCTCAAGGGAATAGGACAATCTACCAACCCGAAACAAAGTTCAAAAATCTCAACTTGGAAAGACATCGAGGGTAAGGTACAGCCCTACATTGTCCCAGGTACAGCCCTACATTGTCCCAGGTACAGCCCTACATTGTCCCAGGTACAGCCCTACATTGTCCCAGGTACAGCCCTACATTGTCCCAGGCCTACCTGTCAACCTTTGGGGACGAGACATCTTATCCCAATTAAAGCTCATCATGTGTAGCCCCAATGAAGTTATAACTCAACAGATGCTCAACC
Organism: Pipistrellus nathusii; assembly: GCA_963693515.1. Taxonomy (NCBI): domain Eukaryota; kingdom Metazoa; phylum Chordata; class Mammalia; order Chiroptera; family Vespertilionidae; genus Pipistrellus; species Pipistrellus nathusii. The sequence continues at coordinate 183,250 of OY882880.1, read as the reverse complement.
AAGGATTTTTACCAGGGCAAGGATTAGGAAGAAACAAACAGAGAATAAAAGCCCCATTATTAATAACATCAAGAAACAATCGTTTAGCCTAGAGAGTGAACATTTTCCTTAACGGCCATTGACCTTCCTGTACCCCATGCAGACAAGATAAAATGGAAATCTGACTCCTCCGTTTTGGTAGATTAATGGCCTCTAAATAACGAAAAACTTACGGCTGCCACTAAGTTAGTACAGGAACAATTGGCTGCTGGACATCTAGAACCCACTACCTCCCCTTGGAGTACTCCCATATTCATAATTAAAAAAAAAAACAAAAAAAAAAAACCAGGAACATGGAGACTTCTCCAAGATCTCAGGGAAATCAACAAAACCATGTTCAGGATGGGAGCCCTCCAACCAGGCCTTCCCTCCCCTATTGCCATTCCTGCCAAGTACTACAAAATTATCGCTGACCTCAGGACTGTTTTTTCACCATCCCCCTACACCCCCTAGACAGGGAACGTTTTGCGTTGTCTTCCCGTTACTAATTTTAAAGAACCTATGCCCAGTACCAATGGAAAGTACGCCCTCGAGGCATGGCAAATAGTCCCACCCTATGTCAGAAATTTGTGGCCCAAGCTATAGACCCTCTTAGACCTTGCTGGCCTTCCATCTACATTATACATTACATGGATGATATTCTCCTAGCAGGAGCTCCATGCCTTGAAGTCCTCAAATGTAGCCAAGAACTGGCTGCCCGCCTTTCCTCTTTGGGGCTTCAAAAAGCTCCTAAAAAGATACAGCTTAAAGACCCTTATTACTATCTTGGTTTTGAACTAAATCAAAACAGCATTACCACTCAAAAAATTCAATTAAGGACTGATCAATTACAAACCCTCAATGATTTTCAGAAATTCTTAGGAGATATCAACTGGCTTACACCCTACTTAAAACTAACAACGGGAGATTTAAAACCCCTCTTTGACATCTTACAAGGAGATCCTGATCCCCTTTCCCCCCGTAAACTCTCTCCAGAGACCAAATCTTCCCTCTCCAAGGTTGAAATTGCCATCCAACAGCAACAAATTACCTTCCTATTCTATGATAAACCTTTTTCACTCACTATCTGTACTACTATCCACACACCTACAGGAGTCTTATGGCAGGACAACCCCCTACTCTGGATCCACTTGCCCTCATCTCCCTCCCGAGTTCTCATTCCGTATCCATCCTTGGTAACCAAAATCCTACGATTAGGACGGGAACGAAGCCGCCAATATTTTGGTCGAGACCCCAATCACATCATACTCCCCTATACAAAAGAACAAGTTAACTGGCTTTTCCAGCAGGATGATGATTGGGCCATTTCCCTTGCTTCATACCAAGGAACGATAGATAATCATTACCCTCCTCATAAATTGCTTCAATTTGTGCAGTCACACCCCTTTATATTCCCAAAGATCACATCCAAGAACCTCCTAAAAGGGGCATCCCTCATATTCACGGATTGATCTTCCAATGGCACAGCTGCATACACTATTGATAACCAAGAATTCACTCTCAAGTCCCCTTTCAAATCTGCACAGCTTGTTGAACTGTTTGCTGTTCTACAAGTCTTTTCAAAATTACCCACCACACCTTTTAACCTTTATACTGATAGCTCCTATCTAGCTTCCTCCATTCCCCTACTAGAAACTGTTCCTCACATTAAACCCACCACCAATGCAGTCCCCCTTTTTCAGCAATTACAAATGTTAATTACAAATAGACTAGCCCCCTTCTTCATTGGACACCTAAGAGCCCACTCAGACCTTCCTGGCCCCCTTTCCCAAGGCAATGCCACAGTAGACCGAAACACCCGACTTGTATACTCTCTTTCTTTAGATCCCCTTTCCCAGGCTCAACAGGCCCACAATATCCACCATCTCAACGCTAACACCCTCCGCCTCTTATTCAAAATCACCAGAGAACAGGCCCGACACATTAAGAACTGCCCTGGATGTGTTACTCTTTTACCCATCCCACACCAAGGAGTTAACCCTAGAGGTTTACTCTCTAATGAGATTTTGCAGATGGATGTCACCCACATCCCTGAATTTGGTAACCTCAGATATACCCACGTTACTATCGACACCTACAGTGGGTTCATCTTCGCCACCCTTCACAGCGGGGAAGCCTCTAAAAACATTATAGCTCATGTCCTCCAATGTCTTACTGTTATGGGAAAACCTCAAAAGATCAAAACTGACAATGGACCTGGATATACCTCTCAGGCATTCCAAAATTTCTGCCATCAATTCCACATTAAGCATACCATTGGCATCGCTGATAACCCCCAAGGACAGGGAATAGTAGAACGAGCTCATCAAACCCTAAAAAACACCATAAACAAACTAAAAACAAATGATATTTATCCCACTAGAGGCTCCCCCCGTAACCTTTTAAATCATGCGTTATTTATATTAAATTTCTTACAACTAGACAAAGAAGGAAACGCAGCTGCCGACCGATTTTGGCACCAGGAAACAAAAAATCAATATGCAAAAGTTATGTGGAAAGATCCATTGACCTCAAAATGGCATGGTCCAGACCCGGTCCTTATCTGGGGGCGGGGGTCCGCATGTGTCTACGACACACAAGAGGAAGGACCACGATGGCTGCCAGAATGCCTGATCAAACCCATTAACCCCCCTAAATAACTACCTCTCTTCCAGGGAACTATTCCCCCGAGAAAGACTCTCTCCCTTTCCTTCTGCAGATCATGGCAAATACTATCCTGACCCTGCTTTCAATCCTGATCCCCTTGACCAGCGGTGGACTAGGACCTCCAGTAAATAAGGATCAATTAATTCTAAAACTATTTGGCAACCCTTGTAGGTGTGACAGGGGTAGTACTGCAGGAGAGCCTCCCAGGTACACCGCATAGCTAATTGCGGCAGTTTCACTGCCTATCTTGTCTATGAACAATGTATTGATGGAATTAAACAAAGCTGGAAATGCCGTACCAAGCCCAAAATCATACCCCCAGTTGACGGCAATCCTGGGCCTTGTACCAGTGATTGCCAAACAGTCACAGAACTACACTCTACCTGTTATAGCAGTGTCCAACAGTGCTCCCATACAAATGGCAAGGTATACCTAACTGCCATTCTTGAGAAAACCTACCTTGGCTCCATTGGAGGCGAATACGACCATACCTCCAAAGGCCACTCTAAGTATGTCCAAGCCTCTTGCCGTGGCACAGTTGGCGAACACATTTGCTGGCCACCACGGGCTTCAGTCCATATATATGATGGCGGCGGACCATCAGATAGGGTAAGGGAAGCCAAGGTTCAAAAACAAATAGAAGAATTTATCAAATTTAAATACCCTCCACTACAATACCACCCTTTAGCTCTACCCAAACCCCGAGATATAGACTTAGAACCCAAATCTCAGATATTCTAGAAGCTACCTTAAAGGCCCTCAATGTCTCCAACCCGAAACTGGCAGAGAATTGCTGGCTATGCATGGCGCTTGGTACACCTATGCCCCTCGCCATCCCAGCCAATGTTACCAACTTCCTATCAGAAAATAATTGTAGTATTAGTCTTCCTTTTAGAATTCAACCTTTTGGGTTTAACTCCACGACATGCTTAGAAAGCCTTCCGCAGAATAATAGTTATGATGTAGATGTAGGATTCATTACCTTTTCCAACTGCTCTTCTACCATTAGTAAAACTTCATCCCTCTGCCCCGCTCCTGGACAAGTTTTTATATGTGGAGGAAACATGGCCTTCACGGCCTTGCCTATCAATTGGACCGAGCTATGTATATACGCTGTCCTCCCTGATATTGACATCGTCCCAGGAGATGAGCCCGTCCCCCTGCCCAGCCTTGAGTATATTAGTGGCCGCAGTAAGCACGCGGTTCAGTTCATCCCCCTACTCATAGGTCTAGGAGTCACAGGAGCCGTGGCCACCGGCTCGGCAGGTCTAGGAGTAGCGGTCAGCTCATATGTTAAATTTTCTAATCAGTTGATTGATGACGTTCAAACCCTTTCCGGAACCATCAATGACCTTCAGGATCAGTTAGACTCCCTAGTGGAGGTTGTCTTACAGAATAGAAGAGGCTTAGACTTACTCACGGCAGAACAGGGAGGAATATGCTTAGCCCTACAGGAACGCTGCTGTTTCTACGCCAACAAGTCCAGAATCATCTGGGACAAGATAAAAAAAACTTCAAGAAGATCTGATAAAACGACGAAGGGAACTGTTCGAGAACCCCCTTCTCCCCATCCTGGGTCCCCTCATAGACTTCTTATTAGTCCTATCCTTTGGCCCTTGGGCTTTCTGAAATTAACAGATCTTGTAAAACAATGACTTGATTCCATCCTAGCCAAACCCATCCAGGTACACTACCATCACCTAGATATCATTGACCACGAGCTGGACTACAATACTCGCCAGAGCTCCTTCCCTACGGGGACAGCATGATGACCAGAGGAATGCTTACCTACTCCACACCAGGAGAAAGGTATGGGTACCGATCTGGGTGCAGAGCAAAGCATTGCAAGGGAAGGTCCAAGAAATTTTCCGACCCCCTCTTCCCAAGGGAAGGTCACAGGAAAATTTCGTCCCCCTCTGGATTTCACTGTGAGTATGCTTGGTTTGCATAGAGGTTGGTATCAATACAAATCCAATCGGCTCTGCCTCTCCTCCCCAAAAGATACCAAGAGCAGCTATTAATACTGGGGGCTTGGGAAACCACAGGAGGAACCCAGTCACTACTGCCCCAATCAGTTAAGGCCCACCCTCATTAAAACAAAGAGGGAGGAGATGCTGGGAGCCATAAGAAAAAAGTCCGGTCTCACTTCCTGGTCAGTTCCACTTCCTGGAGTGCCAAAAAAGCCCTCACGCGCCAAGACTATAACCCTCCCACCTTAGAACAACCAACTAGCTAAGTACGAGTACCCAGGACCCAGCCAATCACCTTGAGACAACTCCTTCTCCTACCCCTCTCCTCCTCTACTGAGCGATTATATACCGATGTTCTTGAATAAAAATTTTGGGGCTTGATCAGAACTTTGTCTTGCCTCCGTTCTCCGTGTTCCTTGTTTGCTTCATTCTCTTAGGTGGTTTCCATGTGCCCTCGTTGTTGCCCCACGGGTTGGGGCAGGGTAGCTTTTGGGGATTCATGGCCAGTCAAGGAGGAACTGGATTGGCTGGCATTGGGGCAGGAACTAGGGGTCGGTTTGTTCCCCAATGAGGGTGCTCACAGGGCTCATTGATCCTGTGCTAGGATCTCTCTTTTCACAGAGCTGCTAGCATTCATACCTACGTTTCTACAAGATCAGTGTGGCCCCAACATTTTCCTCTAAATTGGTGGTTTTCTGACACCCTACCAAATCTAATTGGCAGCCCCAGCCAAACTGTTTGCAGCACTTTTCCAGATGAATGGCCTGACCTGGCTCAGGCTTCATACTTTTCTAAAACCTCTCCAACAAGCAGCAGCTAGGGTCAGCATGCCTCACATATATTAATAACAGCCCAAGTCCAGCGCTAGCAGCAATATGCCCTGCTTCATGTCTGGGTCTCTCCTGGGCAATTCCAAACCCAATAAAAATAGCAGCCATCTACAGGCAGCTCCATAGCTCCTGCTGAGCAGCCCCAGGATGAGGCTGACTGCACCTCCTGGGAACCAGGACACCAGCTAGGCAGCTTTAGAGCATACTAGGTTACACTCTACATACCCACAAGGGACACTCTCCAGGGGCAGACTCATGAGCACAAAAGCCCACAGAAACAAGTCCTGCTCCATAGGAATGTTTCATGCACAGCACTTCTCCCACTGTGGGTGCAGCTGGTCCTCACCATCAGTTTATTTGGACATTAGTTCCATCCACTGATGCCAACAGCAATCAAGGCTCAACTATAACAAGACCGAATGCACAGCACACACAGGTACACCTGGAGGGCCCAGCTCAGGTAACTGGGGAGGCTGAGCCACAGGAAAGGCTAATTAATAAGGAAGTATAGAAAATCTACCTCATGTCTAGAAACAAACCAGGAAGCAGCCAAGATGCAGAGAAAAAGAAATGGGATGGAAGCAAGCTAACTCCTGCATTCAGAGTTCAAAATAATGATTATAAGGTTGTTCAAGGATTTTGATGAGAGGGTCAAGGAGATAGTAAAAGAAGAATACTAGTGAGAAGGCCAAAGACATGAAAGAGCCTTAAAGAAGCTTGCCAGATGTTTCTGTCTCTGCATTGTTGGGAGCAGGAAACTGTAATGGTATTGAGCAGAAGCACTCACTGGGGGCTGTGGAAGCAGCCTCTCCTGCATTCCGGCCTGCCTGGAAAGAGGCAGGGCCAGAGAAGAGGAGACACCAGGCCTCAGAAGGCCTTCGGGTTTGGTTCCCTTCTTTCAGGGTGTTGCCTGGGAAGAGGAGGGAAGGGCGGGTGACTTCTGATAACCAGAGTTTTAGGACGGCCAAAGGACAGGAAAGGTGTTCACTACAGGAGGGCAGGGCCCAGATGTTAGCTCCTGATCCTTGGCAGGCTCCCTGTGTGTGGGGCAGGAGCTTTCAAGGAAGTGAGCAGGAGTGTGTCCTCACAGGGCAGGGAGGGTGCTAAGGCCTGGCTGTATAGAGGCTGGTGCACACTGCAGCACCCTGCATGGGTTGTCCTTGGGAAAGGGAAAAGGTCTAAACTGTGTCAACAGGCCAAAGGCTTCATGGTACACAGTCAGCCATATGGGCCAATCAGAATTTTCTAGGCCAGAGAGAAACCTCAACCCAGCAAAGTTCCTTTTTATGTCGAGCTAAGGGTGAAACATGACACGACAAGCACTTGGACACAACTTGCCTTTCGTTTAAGTTTGGGACTGGCCTGCCTTTCTCCATTCCAGTTTCTCACTCAGCTTTTGAAAAAGCTTCTGGAGTGTGAGAAATGAGCAGAGGATCAATGGCAGGTGGTAGGTGCTGGGTGTTGGCAAGGACTGCACCTGGTGTCTGAACTCTGCCTTGATCCTGGTTCAGTAGACCTGATGAGATGGGCACCATTCCACTCCTCCTGTTTTGAAAGCAGGGCTGCAAATGCACCAGCCGCTGACTGGGGCCTCTTTGTACAAATACTGCCTGGGCCACCGACCCGAGGAGCTTCCCTGTGTTGCCCAGGAGGAGACAGTTTCTCACTGGCATTCTCAAAGGAGCCAGCCAGGCTAAGTCTTATGCGCGCCTTCCCAGCCTCAGAGGAGACAGGGGTGTCTGTGAAGCATTAGGAAGGCACTGTTCGAACAGGGTCACCCACAAATACCCATATTTTATTGGTCACCTGCATGGGTGCCTGTGGGTAATGGGGACTTCTTTTATTTAGTAAGGTGGTCTTTGGGAAGAGGGATGTCTTTTTTAAAAACTGAATTTTGCTATATCTGACAGAAACCCCAAGTAGAGAAGTGAAGAGAGAGGGAGAGAGACAGGGAGGAGAGAAGGAAAGCCAGTGCAAATGAAGTGAGGTGTGGCTGGTACGGCAATGACCTGCAGGCCAGAGAAGTAGGTCTTTTCTTGGTCTTTGTTCTCCTCAGCCTTGGATCTGTAAGAATGGTGGGTACAGTCCTGTATACCCATAGGCCTTCCCTTTGGCTCCAGCATGGACCTCAGAGACTTTACAGGGTGCTCTGCCCTCTCTTGCCCAGATTCTATGGCCCAGTTATTAGCACATATTTTTGTTTCTTACCCCAGGCCATGTTTAATGCTGAGAGAGGAGGGGAGGAAAGGAACAAGGAGGAAGAAAGGGAGAGGGGGAGAGAGAGAGATCCCTTTCCTCTCCTAATCACCCTGACCAGGAATCCAACACAACCTCTGGTGTTTTGGACAAAGCTGTTGCTGTCCGTTTTGCCAGGGTAAATGTGGACCTGGGTATAAATGACAGAGAAAGCAAATTCGCCATGTGGAACCTCTGGCTGGTGCATCAATGGGAAGAGCAGGTGGTGAAGGCCAGGAAAAGTCCACATGATAGTTAAGAAGCAGGCCAGGGGGGACTTCGCAGGGAGGGCAGTGGCAGGCAGTGGTGCTGGGGAAGGGAGGGGTCCAGGGCAGTGTAGCTCACTGTTAGGAGTACATGAGGGAAGAGCTAATTGTGCATGTCCAGAACGACAAGGTGGCACCCAACCCGTTGCAGGGGAGAAGCACCCCTTGAACCAGGACTATGCCTCAAGGACCCGGATAAGGGCAACAGAAACAGGCAGAGAGATCCATGCACCGCCACCTGCTTTCTGGCAGCTGTCCAGCTCAGGGCCAGTGAGCCCTGGTGTTGGGAGTGGAGAAGGGTTGGTGGACCGTGGGGTTGGGGCAGGGTGTCCTGCTGGTCAGTAGACTGTGGGTCTCGCCAGCCTTTTGGATCGGGAGTTTCCTAAAAAACGGCCTTCCACTGAACACAGGGCTTGTGGGAACAGGTGCAGGGAAGGAATGTGGGAGGGACCACGCAGGCCAGGGCAGAAGCAGATGGCGAGGTGGCCTCCATGTTGAGCCTGACGCTATGCAGAAACCGAGGAGGCCTTAGGAGGCGAGGGCGCAGGTGCTGCTGAGGAGGAGCAGAGACTGGGCGTGGACCAACTCACCTGGGTGGTGGAAGTGCGGGCTGGCCACAAAATGAGTGCAGCAGAGGAGACAGAGTCCCAGGTGGAAGCGCAGGCGAAGCCTGAAGAGCAGCAGAGGGCAGAGCCAGGGCCGGGTGGGACAAGTGCCTGGCACACACTGGAGGCGCTGGAGGCCCTTCAAGTCCAGCTGAGCACTGAGAGTGCCCGAGCCCAACCAGCAGGGCCTACATGCAGGTGAGGAGCAAGACCTCTCCGCGTACGTAGAAAGCCCATTCTTGAGCGCAGAAGGGCCATCATTCTGTGAGTCCCACACTTCTGGGCCCAAGCTGTATCCTTGCCCAAGCCCTTCTGGCTTCCCTGTGGACAAAGACCATAGGGAATAAGTGGAGGAGGAGCCAGGAGGTGGTGAAGGGGAGGAGGGCAGAGGAAAGAGCCCCCCACTTCCAACCTCCAACCCTCCTCACCCTCACCCGGCAACCCATCCCCCCTCCAGTGGCACAGCACTGGCCAAAGCGAGGGCAGGCTTCTGCAGCTTTCCAACTTTCCTGCTGCAGGTCAGGAAGGGTGGGCACGAGATGCCACATCACAATCACATAGTGGAAGGGCACCTTCTCCGGGGCAATGGGAAGATCCTTTGAGATAGTGTTTTGCCTTTCTTCTTTTTTCACCAAAAAGCTCAGTGTAGCCACCCAGCTGGTAGTAGTAGCCAAGTTTAAGCTGCATGATTCCAGTGTCCTCTCTCAGACACATCTGATGCCCATATAAACTTGGGGCAGGCTTCCTCCCTCCTTCCTCAGTCACACACACACAGCAGAGGACACACACTCACATCCACACCCACACCAGTACACACTTACCCCCTTTTATTGCAGTTCGTGTGTTTGGCTTGGCTCCTTTGCAACTCAGAATGCAGCCTTTGTGACCCACAGGAATCTCTAAAGATGTGTGCTGCCACTGTTTCTGGAGACCACACACTCCTTCCTCAATGATCCCAAGGGACAATGTAGGAATCTCTTTCATGTCCCATGTGGAAAGGGTTCCAATTCAGGGCTTAGGTTCTGGAGAAGGGCCACACACAAATGAAAAGAGACTTGCAGAAACTCGATTTGACGATATGGGGGCCAGGCAGCAGTCCAACTCTCCTGGGAGAACTACCCCCTGCTCTGGGGCTGCCATCCCTTTTATGGAGGCTTTGGGGAAAACATCTTAGGTAAGATAAACAGACATTTACATTTAACCCTTAGGCAGGAAATAACAAACTTTCATGGGAGAAACCCATTGTTGCTTCAGCTAACAATGTCTCAAGTAAAGTCTGAGTGGTTAGAGCCTTTAAGGTTGTTGACCAGCCTTCCTGGCTTCCTGTCAACATCTCTCTTTTAGTGAAACTGATTGGTTTCCAGCAGGACAAGGCCAGGGTACCTGCAGACTTCCTAAGCACTGTGTCATCTTCACAGGCACAGGGAGGACTGTGTGTGTGTGTGTGTGTGTGTGTGTGTGTGTGTGTGTTTGTGTGTGTTGGGGGGGTGTTAGAGGGACCTAGGAAACATGTCTGGGAATGGACCCTCCCATTCTCAGAGCAGGAGCTCAGGCATACGAACCTGAACCCAAAAGGTACCATTGTTGTGAGCGTGTTGTGTGTGAAGGAAGGTAGGTGATGAGGAGGTAGGAACAGAGGCACTGTATGCTGTCCCTGGCCGATCGCCTTTGCCCCCAGGCATTTAGGTGCCCTTTTCACCACCTCCTGGAGCTCCTTGACCTGAAAGCAGATCCGGAACCACCCATAGATATCAGCCATCATCAGTGACCAAGATGAAGACCTGCTGGACTACTTGACCAATGTGGAGGTCCGAGTGGGAGGCAGAGTGGAGGCTGGGATGGGCGGCCCTGCGGTCTGGTGTGAAGTCTCTGAGCAGAAAAAAGAAGGGGAGGGCAGGGGGGGGGGTGGTTCCTGCAAGCAGGCTCACCCAGGAAGCTGGCGGACAAGACACTTAACTAGTTGCACCTCTTGGCAGGTGAAGGAAGGGAGCCCTCCCAAATACCTCTGCAGGTTGAAGTTTTTCTTCAGGAGCAACCCCTACTTCCTGAACAAAGTGATCATTAAGCAATATGAGGTCAGCCCTGCAGGTGAGTGACAGTTCCCGGGATGGGCCTTTGGGAGAACAGACAAATTCTGGATGTTGACTGGGGGGTGGGGGAGGAGGAGCAGGTAAGTGGGGTAGGGGGAGGGGAGCGAAGAATGAGAATGGCCCATGAGAACCCAGCCTTTCAACATTCTTCCTGCAGGGTACAGGGCCTCTGGTTCCACTCCAATCCTCTGGCAGGGGGATTATGAAGGAGGAGCCCCCAGCTGCCTGCAAGACACAAGCGGCTTCCGCTTCTTCAACTTGTTGTCTGAACCTACATGGTCACTTTTCAGCCTGTTGAAAAAGACATTCTGTTGATTAAGATTAGTTACTTAGTCTATGTATTTCCTCAGCAAGTATACAATATGTGTAAGCAAGCAATATATCTTTATTTATTTATGTGCTCATTTGAATGTTCCTCCAACCAATAATAATGCTTTGTCTTCATAAAGGGTTCTGGTGTTTTAATTGAATGTCCTAATAAGTTTTGGGGAAGGCACAATTTTATCAAGGTTTCCTCAAAAGAATACGTGCAGATATCCTTCCACACTCAAAACAAGAGCCTTAGTTTGGTTCCATCATGACCCAAACACAGAAAGAAACAGTAAGAGACATAGTAAGTTTCTATTATTATATGCCTATTGATCATGCCTCAAAACACATTTTCTAAATGAAATGAACAAAAGTGCCCCTGGCTAGTGATATGTATTTTACTGTAGAACTACTCATGCACTTCCCTGTCAAATATTTGACATTTAATACACTACAAAGGGTGTGCTCTCCTAAACATTAAGTTTCCTGAAGCCTCATTATATTTATCAGTGTATGTAAACAAACATCTCATTGGTAAGGTTTTTTAAAACTCACGTCTTTGCCTGTTGAGTGTATAGTTATCAACAACACTTCCAATGTGAATTTTAAAAGTTACCACAAAATGTGCGATTTCTTAAAAGTATTTTTATTACAACGGTGTATGTGAGGTTTGTTGAAAAATTTGAAAGCTTGAGCTCAGTTTTTTAAGTATTTTAAAATCCAGCATGTCAGTTGGGGGCAGTGAGGGAATAAGCCCTGTTGGGTTTGGCTCAGTAAGCCCCTTTTCATTGCCACCTGGTATGCTGCTGGCCTGATGAAACACTTAACAAATCCACTTGGATGTAACATTTAATCAGGTGAATTTTACCAATGCAGGTTTGAATTGATAGGACATTTGGTGCAGAGAAGTACAAGTGGGCAAACAATGCAAAACTTCCCAGTATAGGACACATTATATACAATTCTCTCAGCAAGTGGACTAGAAATGAAGATTAAAGAAGAAGGAAGAGCATAAAAATTTGACTATGACAAAGGGCTCCTTTTATTTCTTTTTGTATGCAGGCTGATGCTCTATCCACTGAGCCAAACCAGTTAGGCATGTATTTCTTAAATGAATAATATGGGTATCAAACTGTAAGTGTGTGTGTGTGTGTGTGTGTGTTTGTGTGTATTTATAATTTTTGTTAACACAGAGGATGGAAAGAGAAACATCAATAGTGAGAATCATTAATTTTCTGCTTTGTTCAAGGCATCTATTGGGCTTAGAGCTCAAACCTAAGCATGAACCCTATCCTCCTGGTTTACAGGTCAACACACAACCCCTGTGCCAAGCAGGCCATGCTTTGGGCTCTTTTTTATTCAGAGTTTTCCCTTTGACATCTGTCTCTCCCAGCTGCCCTAAATTCAACCTGCCTGACTGCAGTGCAGATTGGTGGAATCTGGGATACATTCAATAGTAAGCAACTGACTATTGTACCTTACTCTCTCTGCTTGCTATCCGATGACCTGGGGACCCCCATCCATACAGCCTTCATGTACAGGCTCCCTGTGCACCAGCAGTCACCACCTACCCAGCGCCCTTGTGTGCCCATCTTCACAAATGATATCTCTATCTAAACATGCAATTGCTAAGCCTCATTGCCCTGATACTATGCCATATTGAATATTTTGTTGGAAAAGCCCAGATTCTAATAAAAAAGTTTACTGGATTTCTCAGTTGTGTTTTCCAAAACAAGTAAAATGTTAAGTGCCAGACACCCTATGGAGAGACAACAGGGAGAAATGAGTTTTCTTTTATTTTGTCTAAATATGGTGAGTTTTAAATTGATTCTTTAGAGAGATTTGAATGGAGAGAGACAGAGAAGCAGGCAATCATGTGAACCAGAAATATTAATGGTTGCCTGGGGACCTGATCTGCTATCTGGACATGTGCCCTTACCAGGAATCAAACAGGTTATCTTTGTCATTCATAGGGCAATGCTTTGCCCCGCTAGCCAGAAGATTGCTTCAGACAGGACTGCAGACTGAAAGATAGTGTGTGAGTGAGAAAACAAAGGGAGAATGTGTGGTCCCATGGAAGTGTTTGTTGGTAAGTTGAATGACAGTTATACTTCACGAGACTGTGGGGGACTACTTGACAGGCCTTCCGTGAACAAACAGACCCCTCTGCTGCTGGGTTCCCGCCCAGAGTGACTAGCTAAGATGCAGAGACCATGCCATCTTGAAGGGGAAAGTGGATATTATGGGAAAGAGTGAAAAGCCCGGGGAAACTACAACTATGGCACCAACCTAACAGCTGTGAACCTGAGAATATGGACCCCCAAATGGAGCAAGCATGCGGATTCAGAGGAACTCTACACTCCCTCACAGAAGGTCAGATTTTTGCCTGGGATAAGATGAGGTCCATGGTCCTGACAGGAGAAAGAAACTCATGCACAGTGGCAGCTGGGAAACCTGGGGAAGTCTGTGCCTACAAAAATTCATAGCCTTTGGAGCTGGCAAGATCCCTGAATGTGGATTGGGGTCCTCACAGCTGCTATCAGAAGGAACTCTAAAAACAACCCATTTAGATCTGGACACAAAAGGACAGCCTAAATATTTTGAAAGTGTGACAGCTACTTAGACCAAAGGAGGGGAAAAGACTGCACAGACTTGCATACAGCCCTGGAGTTTGCACACTTACTCCGGCTCTTTTTTTCCCCCCTCTTCTGATTACTAAACACATTACATATGTTCACCCAATTGGGGGCACCAAAAGAGAAATCTGCAGGGGAAATCTGTTTTTTTTTGGAACCTGGGGATCAAAGCAGGGAATAACCAGCTCTTGGACAACCTATTCTCACAAACAAATATTAAGTGCTACAGGGAAAACAAATTCTAAACACCAGCTAAAGAGAACCTATAGACCCTGAAGACAATCCAGAAACACTGCCACCCAGAGGTTGAATTACAGTTAGACTCCTGTGTAATCCCAAAGAGAGGAACACAAGAAATAGAGATGTACTGCCTGTATAAAACTCAGAACTGGATGACAACATCGAGGAGCAGTGGAACTCAGGGAACCTCAATACTGTCCTGACTAGGATGCAGGTGAGCCAAACAGAAAGGTAGAGGAAGTGAATGACCTTCACTACTGCACAATTTTATTTTTATTTTTTTCTTCTTTTACTTAAGATACCATGTTTTTCTTTTCTCCTCCCTTAACTTTAACTTTTTAATTATTACATTTTTATTTTATATCAGTATTATTGCTACTATTATTTTACCTTGTTTTTAAAGTGTCATTTTATTTTCTCTTTATTTTACTTTAGGATTAGTGCTTTACATACTATTTTCATCTTTATCATCATTTTATTCTATTTCAACTTTATCTTTCTGCTAGCACTGTCTTCCTCACTTTTCCACTTTCATTGTCCTGTTTCTCTTACCCTATTCCTGCTTTAGGTTTTCTCTTCCACTTCTTTTTACCCCGGTTAAAATTTCACCCAACTTACATTCCAATTTCCTGCTCCAAGTCAATATACATGTCTCTCTTCTCTTTCTTCCCTATACACTAATTTTTCTCTCTTTGTTGTTGTTTGCTTGATTTTGGATTATATTGATTTTTATGCTTGTTTATGATATTGTTTTACATATTCCATTTGTTTGTTTGGGCTTCTTTTGCTCTTGTTTTCCCTTGCCTCACATACTGTTAGTCTTTGTAGTTTACATTCATCCCCAGATACTAGTTGCTGGCTTTTGTTGGGATTAGTGGCTGTACTATTCAAGTTTTCTCCCCATATGTATAATCTGTTCCCCTCTTCTTTCTTATTCTCCTTGTTTTCTCAGTTATTTTTTTATCCTTTTTTCAATTTCATTTTTGCTTCTGCCCTTTTACTTCTTTCTCTTTTATCCTCTAATTTGCCTTTGCCTTTTGGTCACCTTTTTTTGGGTTATTAATATCATGAATTTTAATGAACATTTTGTTCAGTGCCATGTAAATTATATATAGTTGTGTTGTATCTTGTGCCTTTCAATCAATGGAGAGAGAGAACACATAACCAGACACTCAGAGAAGTGAAAACATGGGGAGCCAAAGAAACAGCCCACATGTCAAGGAAAAGCAGGCTCATCAGAAAAGGAAGTACACAATGGAGGCAAGCAACCTGTCAGAGAAAGAATTCAGAGAAATGGTCATAAAGTGGCTGAAAAGAATGGAAGACAGATTTGATAATATGTGTAACAACCAAGAGGAAATGAAGAAGAAATGAAAAATGGCATCACTGCTGTAAAGAACTTAATAGAAAGCATCAAGAGTAGACTAGAAGAAGCAGAGGACTGCATCAGTGAGCAAGAAAACAAGGTAGGAAAAATACCCAAGTAGAGAAACATCTACAAAAAAATAAATAAATAAAAGCAGGTAGAGAGCCTAAGGGAACTTTGACACAGCAAGACACAAATCAACAGCCACATAATAAAAGTTACAGAAAAAGAGGAAATTCAGCAAGGAACAGAAAACCTGTCTGCAGAAATAATCACAGAAAACTTGTTTGATATAGGGTAGAAAATCCACATACAATCCAAGAATCTCACAGATTCTGAAGCAAAATGAACCCCAAAATAACAGCACCAAGGCACATTATAATTAAATTGGCTAACACTAATGACAAAGTAAGAATCTTAAAATTGGCCAGAGAGAAACAGAAAGTTACTTACAAAGGACCTCCAACAGAACAGTAACTGATTTCTCTACAGAAATATGGCAGGGCATAAGGGAATGGAATGACATACACAAAGATGCAAAGCAAAGATCATATTGAAAAATACTGATCACAGCTAGGCTATCAATCAAAATTGAAGGTGACATCAGGAGCTTCACAGACAAAACAGGCTAAGGGAATTTATTTCCACCAAACAAATAATATGAGATTGCTACAGGGTCTACTGAAGAAAAGAAGAGTAAAGAAAAGAAGAGAAAAGAAAAAAGGGAAGAGAAAAGGGAAGGGGAAGAGAAGAAACCGAAAGATAAGAAGAGAGAAGAGAAGGGAAGAGAAAAAAAAAGGGCAGAGAAGAGAAGTGTGAAGAGAAGAGTAGAGAAGAGTAGAGAAGAGTAGAGAGAGTAGAGAAGAGAAGAGAAGAGAAGAGAAGAGAAGAGAAGAGAAGAGAAGAGAAGAGAAGAGAAGAGAAGAGAGCAGAAGAGAGCAGAAGAGAATAGAGGAGAAGAGAAGAGATCTGAAGTGAAGAAGGAACACAGGAATAAAAAATAAAAATCAATGAATCTGGATTGACTCGGTGGATAGAGTGTCGGCTTACAGACTGAAAAGTCCCAGATTTGATATCAGTCAAGGGTATGTACCTTGGTTGCCGGCACATCCCCAGTAGGGGTTGTGCTAAACGCAGCTGATTGATGATTCGTTCTCATTGATGTTTCTAACTCTATTTCTCTCTCTTCCTCTCTGTAAAAAATTCAATAATTTTAAAATGGAATAAAAGTGGTGACAAACAAATATCTATCAATAATAACTTTAAATGTAAATGGATTAAATGCCCATATCAAAAGGCGTAGAGTAACGGATTGGATAAGAAAGCATGACTCATATATCTGCAGTCTAAAAGAAACCCACCTCAGAAAAGAGAAGCACACAGACTGAGGTTGAAGGGATATGAAAAGCTTTTTCATGTGAATGGAAATAAAAAAATAGCTAGGGTAGGAATACTTATATCTGACAAATTAGATCTCAAAATGAAGGACATAAAAATAGAAAAGGAAGGCCACTTCATAATACTCCAGGGAGCAATCCAACAAGAAGAAATAACTCTAGTAATGCAATCAATACAGAAGCAGCCAGATACATAAAAAGACTCCTGGAAGATATCAAGGGAGAGATTTACAACAATACAATCATAGTAGGAGACTATAATACCCCCTATCACCATTGGATAAATTCTTTAAACAAAAAAATCAGCAAAGAAACACAAATCCAAATTACTCACTAGACCAGATGGAATTAATTGACATCTTCAGAACATTTTGCCCCAAAGCCACAAAATATACATTCTTCTCAAGTACACATAGGTCATTTTGAAAGATAGACCAGATATTGGGTCACAGGCAAAGACTATTCAAATTCAAGAAAATATAATTCATGTCAAGCATCTTCTCAGATCACAGTGGCATAAAACTGAAAATCAACTACAATAAAAACAATAAAAAAATCAAAAAACAGGGGACTTAACAGCATGCAATTAAACAATGAAGGATTATCAGAGAGATCAAAAAAGAAATAAAAAACATCATGAAAACAAATGACAATGAAAACACAAATATCCCAAATCTATGTGACATAGCTCAAGCAGTCTTGAGAGGGAAATCCATAGCTCTATAAGTTCACTGCAAAAAACAAAAACAAAAAAAAACCCAAGAAACAATAGTAATAATTTAAGCCTACAACTCAAAAAGAAAAAGAGCAATAAGAAAAACCCAGTGTAATCTGAAGAAAATAATAAAGATCAGAGCAGACTCATATATCTGCAGTTTATAAGAAACCCACCTCAGGAAAAAAGATGCACACAGGCTTCTCATCACATAAATTGAGAGATAAAAATCATATAATTTTAACAATTGATTCAGAAAAAAGCATTTGACAAAATTCAACACCCTTTTTGGATAAACTCTCTCAACAAGATGGGAAAAGAAGGATCATACCTCAACATATTAAATGCTATTATATATAGTATAAACCCACAGCTAACATCATACCCAATGGGCAAACCCTAAAACCATTTTCTCTAAGAATGGGAACAAGACATGGATGCCCACTCTCACCACTCCTGTTTGACAGTACTGGAAGCATTAACCATTGCAATTACACAACAAGAAGAAATAAAAGGCATCCAAATTGGAAAAGAAGTAAAGCATGTCTATTTTCAGATGACATGATATTGTACATAAAATTCCTAAATGACTCCATCAAAAATGACTTAATAAATGAATCAGGGAATGTAGAAGGATACAAAATTAACGCCAAGAAATATATGGCATTTCTATTGACCAATAGCAAACTTACAGAAAGACTAAAGAAGCAATCTCACTTACCATCGCAACAACAACAACAAAATTAAGATACCTAGGAATAAACTTACCTAAGAAAGTAAAAGGCTTATAAGCTGAAACTACAGGACACTGGAAAAAAAAAGAGATACAGAAAGCTGTAAACAGATGGAAGATCATACCATGTTCATGGATTGGTAGTTTTCTGCTCTTTACATGGGATTTTCTCACATTGTACTAAGTTTCCCTACTACCCAAAGCAATCTATAGATTGCACTCCCCATTATAATACTAAATGCTTTTGTGACAGACCTAGAAAGAACTCTCCACAAATTTATCTGGAATAAAACAAAAAAAAATACCCTGAGTAGCCACAACAATCTTTAGAAAAAAGGATAAAGTAGGAATCTCAATACCAAATTTCAAACTGTATTATAAAGTCATTGTTCTCAAAACAACCTTGTACTAGCACAAGAATAGACTTATTGATAAATGGAATAGAATAGAGAATTGAGATATTTACCCAAACCACTATGCTCAATTAATATTTGACAAAAGTGGCATGAACATACAATGGAGTTAAGACAGTCTCTTCAATAAATGGTGTTGGAAAAATTGGACAGATACATCCAAAAAAATGAAACTGGGTCACCAACTTAGACCATACACAAAATAAACTCATAATTGATACAGGACTTAAACATAAGACAGGAAACTATAAAAATACTAGAGAAATCCATAGGCAACAAAATTTCAGACATATACTGAAAGTACCTCTTCATTTATACTACTCGTAGGCAATGGAAGCTAAAGATAAAATAAACAAACAGGACTATACCAAAATAAAAAGCTTTTGCACAGCAAAAGAAACATCAATAAAACAAAAAGAAAGCACACTAGATGGGAGAACATATTTGCAAATGTTATCACTAATAAAGTTATAATCTCCAACATCTGCAAGCAAATTATACAACTTAATAAAAGGAGGATAAATGATCAAAAAAAAAAAATGGGCAAGGGACCTAAATAGAATCTTCTTGAAAGATGATAGAAGCAGACCAAGAGACACATGAAACCATGCTCAAAGTCACTACTCAAGATGCAAATCAAATGTACAATGCAGTGCATCTAAAACTTGTCAGAATGGCTATCATCAACAAATTAACAAAATACAAATGTTGGCAAGGATTCAGAGAAAAAGGAACCCTTGTGCACTGCTGGTGAAATGGAGCCACTGTGGAGAACTGTATGGAGTTTCCTCAAAAAACTAAAAATGGAACTCTCATTTGACCCAGTAATTCCACTCCTAGGAATATATCCTAAGAAACTATGAACATCAATCATAAAAGTTATATGCACCCTTGTGTTCATAGAAGCACAATTTACAATAGCGAAGACTTGGAAAGAGCAAAGAATTACAATAGCTAAGATTTGGAAAGAGGTGCCCATCAGCAGATGACTGGGTCAGAAAACTACACAATGGAATACTATGCGGACACAAAAAAGAAGGAATTCTTACCATTAGCAGCAACCTAGATGGTACTGGAGAATGTTATGCTAAATGAAATAATCCAGTCAATGAAAGAAAACTGCATGATCCCACTCATTTGTGGATAATAAAAACCATTATAAACTAATGAACAAAAAGATAGATAGAGGCAGTAAAACATCAAATAGACTGTCAAATTACAGTGGGAAGGTTAGGGACAGGTGGGGGGAGATAAGAGATAAACCACTTATATTCATGAATATAAGCATTACCAATGGATGCAAACACTGGGGGGTGAGGACATGTAAGGGAGTGATTTGGGAGGGACAATATTAAGATATGTACACAAATAATACCTTCATTAAAAAATGAAAAAATTACATCATTCTCAATGTGAGCAAAGAGGGAAGAAAGAAGTTGGTGCAAAGTGAGAAAATCCCATGTAAAGAGCAGAAAGCACAGTCTACGTCAATCTAAGATATCACTGAGAAATTACTAAAGGATGCAATAAACTGTTGGAAATACAATGAAAAGATGTGTAAAGCATTTCTCTTTGTGAGGAAATGTTGAAGAAAGGTTTTTATACAATAATTGAAAATCCCTTCAAATAGAGCAGAAAGCACACACTACAGCACAGAGTTAACCTGTTAACCGGGAAGTTCCCTTTTTAATTACGCAAGGTACAACGGGCGCATACTCTTTCACTAGGACATGTCAGTACGTCATGTCCAGTGGACATAATTTTATATTATTATTTTTTATTTATATTTAATTAAAACAAATGAAATACATATTTTTGTTTATTTATATATAAAGCACAAAAGAAAAATACAAAATTACAAACAAATAGAAAAGAATACCAACAAAAAAATGGAAACATAGAATTAAAAAATTATAAATTTTACAAACAATTATAAAGATTACAAAAAATATATATTTTTATTTCTATACACAATAAAAATATTAAAAAGTTAATAATTACAGATCAATAAACAAAAGCACACAAATAAAATAGAAATATTGAGTTTAAAAAATTGAAATATAGATGTAAAAATTCAAAACTCAACTTCCATGTGATATATTTTAAAACAATTGTTGATACATAGTACTACCTTACAATACCTGATACCAGTATGTAGATTCTTTCCTAACACCTTTTTTGTAGCACACTCGGCATTTCCGGGATTTAGTTTTTCCTATATCGTTTTTCATTTATTCTTGAAAATGTCTTTCAACTAAGCATGATGGTTTAGATCTAGAGCTGCTTGTTGATGTATTTGGATGGGTTTTTACTATGTTGTTATCTACCAATTTCTCTACACACTCTATCAAAAACTGTAATCGATCCAAATGACCTTTATCTTTTTTGTATATAATATATGCATTGAAGCAGCACATATCAATTAATTGTAATTTTACCCTATTATGGGCAGCCGTGTAGGCCATCATAACTCTATCTCCCAAATCTACGCCGCCCATATTCTTGTTATAATCCAGGACAACATTCGGTTTTTCTTGCTTTCTTCCTCTATTTTCAATCATTGTCTTTTCGTCATTATGAATAATACTGAGCATCAATATGTCTTTATAATCCTTCCATTTTAAAACCATAAGTTTGTCTTTGATTCTTACATATGTTCATTTTTCTGTATTTTTTTGTTTTTATTTCACTGGGGATTCCGACTTGTTTATCCTCATTGTTCCAACAATGTCTGTGTTGTTTTGACACAAGAGTTCAGCCAAATCAATTGATGTATAGAAATTATCTAAGTAAATCCTTTACCCTTTATTCAGTAAGTCATGTGTTAACTCCAAAACAATTCTTGTTGATTGTTTTTCTTGTGGGTAGTTCGAACCATAATTTGTGACCTTGCCTGTGTATAAAATTATATTTTGTACATATCCAGATTGGCTTTCACTCAAAATAAACAACTTCATTCCAAATCTAGCTCTTTTTGTAGATATATATTGTTTCCAAGATAAATTCCCTTTCCATAATAAAAGAGATTCATCTACGCATATTTCTCGTTCACATACATAAAAACTTTTAAACTTTTCTGACAAATTATTGATGATTGGATCAATTTTATATTATTTTATTATACAAAGGTTGGAGAATTTAAAAAATATAAGTAAATAATATATAATACGAAAATAGGTAGGTAAGTGTAAATATGTACCTGTCACTGCTCACCCAGAACACGCCCACCACTCTCAATAGTGAAATTATACTGATTCCCTTCTTGTCTTAAATTCATGTCGAGACATGTATGGATGACTAATACCTTTGTTGTTCGGAAATATACATCCCACCCATTTCAGGGCACAAAATATATTTCAAGGATGTTCTACCCATACTCGATATTGTTTATGCTTGATGTATTTATAAGTCCCACTCGGTTAACAGGTTTTAAAAACCACCAGTAATTCTTTGGAAAGCAGCAGTAACTGATCCCATCTGGTTAGAAAACAGGTAAAACTCACCTCTATGTGAGTGAAGAATGTAGAAAGAAGTTAGTAAAATGTGGGAATATCCATGAAATAGAGCAGTTAGCATACTATAACTCTGTTAGAAACCACTCTGTATTAAACAAAATGCAAATGATTTAGTAATCGATACTAAATCGGTGGAAAACAAGTCTTCATCATATTTCACTGTGTGGAAAAAGGGAAGATAATTTCTATACAATACAAGAAAATCACATAAAGATAGGTCTAACCACAAATAGAGCCCAGTGAAGCCCAAAGATTTCACTGAAAATCAGCACTGATGTAACCGAATAGAGAGAAGACAAGGGAAAGTCACTTAGTAATGTGAGGAAAGAGTTTAGAAAGGAGTTTGTACAATGCAGTTGAATCAATAAGAGAGAGCAATATGCACAATATATTACATTAGAAACTATATTATCATTAGAAACCAATGATAATTCAATGAAAAGCAGAAATAAGTGACAATATAGTTAAAAAAAACGAGTGAAAATGACTTTGGAATTTTGGGAAAGAATGTAGAATGGTGTTTTAGCACTAGGAGATATGTGCTAAAGTGCAATACACAAATTAGAGCACATTTTTTATTAAAATATATTTTATTGATTTTTTTACAGAGAGAAAAAGAAAGGGATAGGGAGTTAGAAACATCGATGAGAGAGAATCATTAATCATCTGCCTTTGGAATACCCCCTACTGGGGATGTGCCTGCAACCAAGGTACATAACCTTGACCAGAATTGAACCAGGGACCTCCCAATTCATAGGCCTATGTTCTATCCACTGAGCCAAACCGATTTAGGCTAGAGTACATTTCTGAAAGCATTTGAAATCAGTGAATGGCAGCTGTATCTCTACAATACAGATCGGAAACATGAGGAAAGACTGTACAAAATGATTGACAATGTGGGTATTTCAGTGATAAAGAGCATAAGCACACCATAGCACAGTGGTACAAACCTTTAGTAACTGAATGAAAAATACCAGTAACTTATACAAAATGATTATGACAAGTATCGCTCTGTGAGGATAGAAAGTAAAAAGGTATTTGTAAAATGAATTGATACCCTGTTTCTCTGAAAATAAGACAGTGTCTTATATTAATTTTTGCTCCCAAAGATGCTCAAGGTCTTATTTTCAGGGAATGTCTTATTTTTCCATGAAGAAATAGAATATTAACATATTTATTGTTAAGTGAAAATAAAGGAAATGTATTACCTGTATAAGGTATTGTAGTACAGTAGTTGTCAAAACAAACCAGACAAACTGTGAATCCTATAGTATCAAGAATCCACCCATTTATTCAATGACAATCATGTCATCATCTTCTGGAACATCATGATAACAATCCAATTCTTGAATTTCGTGGTGAATTTCTTGTGACTCTATTTTTTCAGAATCAGTGAACCAAATATCTCGTGTGTAGCCTAGTGGGGCCTTATTTTTGGGGGGATGTCTTATATTTCACTCAGAAGGAAATCTGTAAGTAGGTCTTATTTTTGGAGGATGTCTTATTTTCGGGAAACATGGTATCCATAAAAGAGAGCAGATGCAACATGATCAGTGTTAGAATCCTCTGGGTACCCACTGAAAAGCAACAGTCAACTATAGAGAAGGATTCGAAAAGAAGAATAACTCACTTCCGCTGAGAGCACATAGGGAAGAAAGAAGTTGGTACAATTGGGGAAAATTCCAGGTAAGAAGCAAAAGTACAATATACCCCAATCTAAGAAACACTGGAAAATTATTGAGAAGCAGCAGTAAACTATAGGAAATGTTTGAAAAAGAAGTGTAAATCATTTCTCAATGTGAGAAAATGGTGAAGAAAGGAGTTTTTAAAATGTGTGACAATCCCTTAAGTAGAGCAGGAAGCCCACTATACATAGCACAGTGTTAAAAACCTGACGTGATTCACTGAAAAGGAGTAGTAACTTATGCAAATGGTTTCAAAACAAGTAACACATCTCTCTGTGAGGGAAAAATATTAAAAGGTGTTTGTGAAATGTGGTGATGTACATGAAATAGAGCAGTAAGGATTATCAAACGGTGCTAGAAAACCACTGTGGATTCACTTAAACTCCTCAGTAAGTGATACAAAATTCTTGGAAATACATGAACATCCTTTCACACGGTGAGCAAAGAGTGAAAAAAAAGATTTTTGTACAATGCGAACAAATCATTTAAAGACAGCTGTAACCACACTGGTGCACAATGTTTGAATCACTAGGAATTCAATGAAAATCAGCACTGATGTGCATCAAATAGAGAGAAGACAGCTGAAAGTCACTTTGAATGAGAGGAAAGAGTCCAGAAAGTTGATTATAAAAGTAGGTGAAATATGGTAACCATAAAAAAGAGCAGATGCAACATGGAAAAGAGGAATATGCACAATACAGCCAGTAATAGAAACCTAAGAGAATTCACTCAAAAGCAGCAGTAAATGAAAAATAGAAAACAAGTGAAAATCTCTTGAAAATGAGAAAAGACTCTAGAACACTTTTGGAGCATAAGGAGAAATCAGTGCTGAAATGCAATACACACATTAGAGCACACTTTTGAAAGTGTTTTAGAATCAGTGAACAACAGCTGTAATCTTTATAAGAAATCACCCAGAATTACCAAAAGCTTCAGTAAACTGTTGGAAATACTTTGAAAACAAGTTTACATTCTTGATACCAATGGTTAGAAAACAAAACTAAATTTTCTAACCATTTAGTTTAAAACAAAACTAAAAAATCATCACTTTAAGCCTCTATACTTTTCTTGGCCCCAAAGTAGAACATTCTAACATATGTCATTAAAAATGACTTCTGCAGAAACTCTCGAAGAGAACACCGATATTGAAAATGGTAATCTAAAATAAATATACGCTGAAATACATGCCATTTCTCTAAAGTGACTATGATTATTTGGCACATCACTTATCCCATTAATTTTTATAACTGCAGTAATTCCTTAATATTATCAAATCTGTTTCATGTGTGGTTTTTCTACACTTTGGAAATAACTGTGTTTCACTCATTTAGTTTCTTACTGATATGTTTCATTAGTTCTTTAAATTTTAAAATATTTTAAACTCACTGGCAATCTTTTTACTTTTATTAAATTCATGGCTATGACATTGTAAATACCTTGATCTAACTTTGAAATGTACAATTCTAAAATATGCCATCTGTACATTGTATTTTTTACACCACTCTGAACAAAATCTCCTTCCATCCTTGCATTTTAGAACATTTCCTAAGAAGTGTTCTCCACCTGAGGGACACCATCTTGCTCTTTCCCTTTCTCCTCTTCTACATCTCATATCACCTCTGTTTCTTGAAGGAAGTGATGACCTCCATGCACCCCCACTTTCACAATATGCTAGATTGACTTGATCTAGTTTCATTATTTTTCCACCCACACATTAAAATGATTATGCATTAAATCCACATATTTGCAGCGCATTTAAATGGAACAAGTGCACAACTTTTATAAATCTCTTTATCACGGCAACCAAAACAAAATTTTTTAAAAAAAATTTCCAAACTATAAATTGTCTTCACAAATTATTTATACCTTCAACATGTTCAGTTTATAAAACCACTTACCACTCACTGCCTTCCATTAACTTCACTAACACAAAACCAAATATGTTGATTATTTAAAGTTATTCAAATGCCCTCTAGAAATAAGCAAAGTTATAAATAAACATGTCTCCTATCTGATGAAAAATTACATGCATTACTTTCTCTTAATATTTTTGTATTGTCAGCTTTGATTTCTTTTAAAGTGTGCTCAGGTGACATGGAAATGTTACTACTTTGGAAATTATTTATACATTCAATAATTCAAAGGGATTGTTTATTTTACTCATAGTCTGTATTATTTTTATTATTTCTTCAATTAAAGTGATTGAAGTAAAAATTCTCAGTATTAATCCATGCATTTACTTACATAGTTTTAAGAATTTCATCTCTTTTATTTTTAAGTAGAATCTTTACATAATCTTTAATATGTTTACATCACTCGTCTGTTCATATTTAAATGTGCCCATGAATATAACTTTTATAATGATAGCACTTTGGTTGTCATAAGTGCTTAAATTCCCTGCTATCCCAAAGTCAACATTGGTTGTGTAACATAACTCAGGGGATAGTAATTGACCCACATAAACAATTTTGGTAAACAAATCTGGTATTACTTTTGTAAACAAATCCCAATAAGATTTCTGCCACTCAGGGGCTCTGACACAAAACAAAAGCCATAAGAGCCCTCTGAGTACTCTGGGTCCAAAATATTTTCTAGAGATCTATGCACCAGTGCCTTATTCACAACATTCTAGATTTAATTA
This sequence comes from Pipistrellus nathusii, assembly GCA_963693515.1. Taxonomy (NCBI): domain Eukaryota; kingdom Metazoa; phylum Chordata; class Mammalia; order Chiroptera; family Vespertilionidae; genus Pipistrellus; species Pipistrellus nathusii. The sequence continues at coordinate 156,919 of OY882880.1, read as the reverse complement.
ATAAACCTTGGTTCCCTTAATTTTTTAATGAATAAAAGTGTTGTCTGCTACCCCTACTAATTTTACATAAATTGCCACCATCATTTTCCTTTTCAATATTCTTGTGTGTAATAGTGCTTACTTTTCCTTAAACATCTGTTTTATGTACCAAAAAAAATCACTACCCGATAAAAGAGGGAGTTTGTCTTATTCAGAGGCATTACTTAGCACTCAGGAGGCATGCACATAATACCTGCTGGAAGAAGAAATTGAAGAATAATGTCTACACAAACTACGTTTTGTTGTGTTTTGTTGTGTCTAACTACATTAGACAATAGGAAAAAAGGGATAACCATCAATTATTCTTCCTAAGTCAAACAAATGGATCTCTGAACTCAACAAAGATTATGAGTCAAAACCAACTCTTAGCTTCTACAAAACCCTAAAGATAAAAGTAAATTATAAGTGTCAATGTGTAATGAGCACCTTCAATATAAAGAAGCCAAAAGGACATTGAGCAAATCAAAAGGACATGAGGAATCACCTCACACCTGTCAGAATGGGAATCATCAACAAATGAAAAGTGCTAGCAGGCATGTAGAGAAAAAGGAACTCTAGCACACTGTTGGTGGAAATGCAGATTGGTGCAGTCATTGTGGAAAACAGTATGAAGTGTTCTCAGGAAACTGAAAATGGATCTTAAATATGACACTGTCATCATGATCCCAGTTGTGGGAATATATTTTTAAGAAACCTGAAACATTCATCAGAAAGAATGCATGTCTCCCTGTATTCATAGTAGCACAATTTACAATAGCTAAGATTTCAAAAGCACCTAAGTGCCTATTGCAGTGGAGTGAATAAACACAAAGGAACAAACAAACAAAATGTGGTACAGTTACACATTGGAATTCTACTAGGCAGAAAAAAACGGGACAACTCTTACCATTTGCAAAGCATGGGTAGATCTATAGAATATTATGCTATGTGAATAAACCAGCCAGAGAAAGATACGTATTGCATGATCTCATTCACTTGTGGAATGTTATAAACAAAAATGGGGCCAGACATGGAAGCATGGACTGTCTTTGGAATCTTAGAGGAAAGGCAGGGGAAAGTGAGTGGGTGGTGGGTGGGAGGTAATCAACCAAGGACCTTGCATGCATGTATGAATAACCCACAGAAGCAGGCAATGGTGGTGGTGAGGATCTGGGGCAGGGAGCTGGGATGGCCTGAAAGGGTTGATAGGAGGAAGGAAATGGACATATGTAATACTTCCCACAATAAAGATTAAAAAAAAATAGCAATCCTAGAAAAAATGGAAAGAAAAAAAGACATGTTATTCTTTGGTCAGGGCATAGGGACTGATTTCATTTCAGAAGGCCAGGGGCCTGATATTACCTCCCACCTGTAGGTTCTCATTCTTTGACTTGGGCAGTCACCACATTCCAATTTTCTCAGACACCTACCCTGTCAGAACAGAAGACCTGTGACTTTTTCAAGTTTACTTCACTGCTAAACCAGAATCCATGGACCTGGACCCAGAAGTTAGCAACCCTGACTGTCCTGGTTTACTGCCTTGTGGAGAGCTGGACATGACCTGACCTCTAGGCCAAGCTCCATGTAAGTCCCATGTACAATAATGTTGAGAAGAAAATAGGGTGGTAATTTAGGTAAAATTAGTAGGGATAGCAGACGCTTTTATTCATTAAAAAATCAAGTGAACCAAGGGTTATTACCTAAATATAAATCCATGGGGATTCTGATTACCCAGAGACCTGTGGAGAGTCCAGGGTTCCAGTCTCTGGCAGAGGTCTTATCTGGGCACTGAAGGTGCCTTCCATCTCTAAGTCCCAAGGCAAAGAAACCATTAGCCGAGGATGCTCTCTGTGCCTCTCAAAATGGACTGAGGTCTGCCCAAAGCTGTATCTTGCTTCCAAAGAAGAAAAAGGGTTTCTCCTGGGCCACAAAACTTTGTGTGACACATGCGATTCTAAAGGAAGTTAAAGGATCATGAATTGGATCATGAATTGGATCCAGGGACCTGGTAATGGCCCCGGGCAGGGAGGATAGGAGTAGGATCATAGCATGGCGTTTGCCATTCAGTATATATGGCCATGAGGACTCAGAAAGGGCCTGTAGTTGGGAAAGATATTTTTGTTGTTATCCTTTCCTTTTTAAATTCCCATTTAAATAGCTGCTTCCTAAGCCATTCCTATGTAAGTGGGACACAAAGAAAGGTGTGTTGTACATTTATTGTGTCTGGAAAATTCCTTTTCTAGGAGTATATCTCCAAACAGAGTGGGATCAGAAGGGGTTGAGTCTGAATTCTCAACAGCAATGTACAAGGGTTCCTTTTTCTCTGCATTCTTGTCATTTGCTAATTTTCTGATTTGTTGATGCCAAATCAGAAAATCAGCAAACAATCAGTCTAACAGGTGTGAGATGATACCCCATTGTTGTTTTGATTTGCGTCACTCGGATAATTAGTGACTTTGAGCATGTTTTCATATGTCTCTTGGCCTTCCTTATGTACTCTTTTAAAAAGTATGTATTTATGTCCATTGCCCATTTTTTGATTGTGTTATTTATCTTTTTTTATGTTGTATGAATTCCCTATAAATGTTGGTTAAACCCTTATCTGAAATAACATTGGCATATATGATCTCTTCAATGAACTTCCTTTTATTTTGTTGATGTTTCTTTTGCTCTGCAGAAATTTTTATTTTGAGGTTGTGGCATTTGTTAATTTTCTCTTTACTTTCTATTTGCATAGGATCTGTATTGGTTAAAATATTGCTTAGGCATATGTCTGAGATTTTGCTGCCTATGGATTCATCTAATATTATTAATGTTTTCCACCTTACATTTAAGTAACTTATATTCATTTTGAATTTAGTTTTGTGTATAGTGTAAGTTTGTCGTCTAGTTTAATTTTTTTTGCATGTTTCTGACTAATTTTCCCAACACCATTTATTGAAGAGACGGTCTTGACTCCAGTGTATGTTCTTGCCTAGTTTGTGGAATATTAGTTGAGCATAATGGGTTAGGTTGATTTCTGACTTCTCCATTGTGTTCCACTGGCCTATATGTCTGCTCTTTTGTAAGTATCTGGCAGTTGTGAAGACAGTGACTTTTAATACAGCTTGATATCTGGTATTGAGATTGGTCCTATGTTGCTCTTGTTTCTCAGGATTTCTCCAGCTTTTGAGGTCTTTTTTTTTAATTTATTTTTTATTCCAGATGAAATTTTGGTGGTTCCTTTTAGGTCTGTGAAATATGCCAGTGGCATTTTAATGGGGAGAGCATTGAATCTATAGTTTGCTTTGGGTAGTATAGATATTTTAATGATCTCACTTCTACAAATCCATGAACACAGTAGGGTTTCCCATCTCTTTATGTCTTCCTCTGTCACTTTTTCTAATGTGCTATAGTTTTATAGTTTTATGAGTAGAGGTCTTTTACCTCCTTAGTTTATTCCTAGGTATCTTAATTTTTTTTTTTTTTTTTTTTTTTTGTATCATGGTAAATGGGATTTTTTTAGTCTCTTGAAAAGTGTATAGAAATGCCATAGATTTCTTGGTGTTAATTTTGTATCCTGCTACCGTGCCAAATTCATTTATTAAATCTAATATCATTTTGATGGGGCCTTTATGGTTTCCTATGTACAGTATTATGTCATTTGCAAATAATGAAAATTTTACTTTTTTTCCAATTTGAAAGCCCTTCGTTTTTTCTTCTTGTCTGAATGCTATGGCTACCACTTTCAGTACCAAAATGAATAGGAATGATGAATGTGGCAATAGTTCTTAATGCAAATTGTTTTAGTTTTTGCTCATTGAATATATTAGTTGTAGGTTTCTCATATAAGGCTTTTATTATATTGAAGTAGGATCCCTCTATTCAACTTTGCTGAGCATTTTTATCAGGAAAGGATTTTGGATTTTGTCAAATGCTTTTTCTGCATCAGTTGATCTGATTATGTGATTTTTGTCTCTCACTTTATTTTAGTGATGTATCACATTTATTGACTTGCACATATTGTACCAGCCTTGAATTCCTGTAATACATCCAATTTGGTCATGATATATGGTCTTTCTAATATAATGCTGGATTTGGTTTGCTAAAATGGAGTTTCCTTAACAACTAAAAATGTAACTCCCACTTGACCCTCTGATTCCAGTGCTAGGAATGTATCCCAAGAAACTGAAAACACCAATAAGGAAGTATATATGTACCCCTATGTTCATAACTGCACAATTTACAATAATTAATATTTGGAAACAGCTTATGTGCCCATCAGGAGATAAGTTAATTAGGAAATTGTGGTACATCTGTACACTGAAATAATGAGCTGCTGTGAAAAGGAAGGATCTACCATTTGCAACTGTATGGAAGGAACTAGAGAACATTATGCTTAGTGAAATATCACATGATTCATTTGCAGCTTATAATGAACTACATAAACTGATTAATAGAAATAGATATGGAGACAGAGAAACATCAATCAGATGATCAAATCTCAGAGGAAAGGTAGGAGAGGGGAGGAATAAGAGGGAGAGATCACCCAAAAGACTTATATGCATTCATTTAAACATAAGCATTGGACAGAGACAGCAAGGGGTGAAGACATCTATGCCAGGGGGCAATGGGGAAATATGGACTCATACGTAATACCTTAATTTATTAAAAATGAGAAAAAATTAAAGAAGTGGTTGAGAGGACATTATGAAAATCCAGCTCTGCTCTTGGTCCCTGAGAAAGGCATTAAGTAGATTTCCCAAACCTTAGCCAGCCTGGGATGTGGGATGTTTCCACCTTGTCCCACACAACAATGAGTGAATGTCCTAGGATTCCTCATTGAACACTGAGACTTCTGCAATAAGAAGGTAAGGACACCCCAAAGAGGGCTTGATTCCATCATCTCTGTCATTGAGCTCATTCTGTCCTAACTGAGAAAATTCTTGGTATGGGGTGAATGCAGATTCACAGTTGTGAATATGTGAAAAGAGTTTAAAACTCAATTATCATTTATTAGCTAGTGGCCTGAGCACCTTCTCTGATATGGTACTCCTTAGGGGATATAAAACTGCCTGTTTAGGCAAGATCTCCCATTTGATCATCCCTCTTGCAATCTGGGACAACTGGCTCCTAAACTAAAGTGACCAGACATCCCACTTTTGGCAGGACAGTCTCAATTTTTAACAATTTGTCCCAAGTCTGCGGCTTTTTAAAGAAGTCCAGATTTTTGGAAAGAATGCACAACAAGTTAGGGAACAGCGGGAGAACAGGAAGGGAATATACAGTTTTCAGAGGCCATGTGGCCATTTAACCAGGATATGAGTTTTATATTATTTATATTAATTTTATAATATTAAACTTTAATAATAACAAATAATTGTTGAGAACTAATTATTAAGAACTGCTTATCAAGTTTGCATTGTTGATCAATTGTTAGAATTTGACCACCATTGTTTGGACTTAATGAATAATGGCATTTTTTGGTATTGGCAATGATGAAAACATTTTGTAACTGTCTCTCAGATGATACACATCATACTGAGTGCTAGTAAGCTAGTGAAACAAGTGATGTCATTACAAGTCAGCTATTCAAATAATTTAGGTAAGTTATTTATTTCATAAATTCATAAATTTTCTTGAATTTAGCAGAGAGTAGTTATATTATTTATATTTTATAGTGGTGTCAAAAAGCCTAGTGGCAGCCTTGAAAGTGACATGACTTTACATAATTTTTATTTATTATATTTGTAAATTGTACTTATGTTGAAATTTAAAATATATATTACAATACTATTTTTGCATTGTATGAAAATTTTTGTTGCTCTATATATAATCAAGAACTCCCTCCCCCATCCATGGTGTCCTACTTTACCAATGTTTAAATCTGGTCACCTTATCCTAAACTCCTACCTGCCTGCCTGATTGCCCCACAGGCCTGCTCACCCCAAACTGTCCCCACATACTATCTTGATCACCCTCAATCTGCTGGCCTGCTAACCCAAAGCTGATTCCCCTGCCAGCCTGGTTGCTCCCAACTGCTCCTCCCCACCCACAACTGACCTGCTCACTTTCAACTGCTCCCCCGATGACCTGCTCATTCCTAGTGCCCCCCTCTGCTGGCTTGTTTGCCCCTAACTGCCTCTGCCTTGGCCATGCCATCTTGGTTTGTCAGAAAGGTTTCCCAGTCTAATTAATGTATAACCCTTTCATTAGTATAGATTATTACTATAGATTATTGTATTCTTTTCCATATGAACAATTATAAACAAACCACTTCCCTCCCCTTCAAATATATGCCCAGCCTTTCTGAGGAATTGGCTCTCACATGATTATTGATTATTGATTATTGATTATTGATTATTGAGGCATGGAAGTCCCATGTCTAGAGAGCCAGTATTGCTGGTGTTGCCATTCAGTTTCACTGAAAATGCCTGAGAACCAGGGGAGATGATCATGTAAATTTCATTCTGAGGGCAGTAGAAGGTGAGATGAGATGTTCCAGTTCAATCCCTGAAACTAAAGTGGAGATGAGTTTCTGCTTCCCTGGGCTTTTGTTTTACTCAGACCCTCAATGGGTCGTGTGCTTCCCATTAAAATATGCCTACTGTAAACCGAAGAAAACAATATCCTTCTACAATCAAAGCCATTTGAGAAAGTCCCCTATGAATTCCCACAGTGGTAACCATGTGATTTTTGTTGTTGTCGTTGTTGTTGTTTGTTGTTTTTTGTTTTTGTTTTATTTTTAAGAGATTCCTTTCTCCCATCCCGGACAGGAAGCTGCTTTCAGTGTGGAGCCTTGATGACATTCAGTGGTAACTGTTGATGACTGAGGAAGCATGGGGCCCAGCCCCTAGTTAGCATTAAAGAAATGAAGAACAGGTGATCAGTGTGTGATTCCACATGAGAGAGGAGAGAACTCCCACTAGTCCCTGGGAGGCACTGCTTCAGGAGGGAGGAAGGAAAAGCATAAAGTGTTGACTGATGGCTGCACTCTGGGTTTGGGAAAGTACTGAAGGAAGAAGAGGGGTACACTGGACTCCAGAAGCACAAGCCCAAATTTGTTCAGAAGTTCTACACTAGACTGAACATTCATGCTGCCTGTGTGTGGATTAATCTCTTCATGCTGTTGTCTAGTCCTCTTAGGTGGAGGCAGTTAGGAGGAAGTTGGCTCACCAGACAAACCCCCATCATATTATTTGAGGAGCAGGACAGCAGAGCCAATTGGGAAACATTTCATCAAGATGGAAAGGGAACTGTGCCAAGCTTGGTACAAGGGCAGTGGGTTGGGCCTTAGTCAACTCTCTACAGAGCACAGGTTTTTTCCCTCCAGAACTCCTCCAACTCAGTCCCCATGAAATACTGATTGAGTGTTGTGTCAAAGGAGACAGTGAGCCTAATGGAAGCTCTCATCTGTGCTCCTCTCTCTTCCTTCATCCCACCAATTCTTCAAGGCTTCCCTCAGTTACCAGGGTTTCAGCAATAGGCTGCATAAGCAAGGCCCCAGAAAAGGAGAATGCTGACTAGATTCCAGGGGAACCAAGTTTAATATCCGGTGATCTCTGTGGTACACTTGTTTTCCCAGTGAACACCAAACTGGAGTAGGTTCCTCATGTCCATGATGAAAGACGAGAGGAGTTCAGAGCGCACTCCAGCCACAGAGACATAAATGTCCCTGCTCACAGGGAAGCAGGAAGTGAGCAAGCAGGATCCTGTGAGCTCAGGGCAGGTTTACCGGATCCAGCTGACATCACAGGTCCAGCATCACAGGTCCTGGAGGTAGGGCTAGGAGGTTTTAAGAGAAATAAAGACAAGAGAAAGCGGGACTTCAGGAGGACTGCTAGTCCATGATGAGACTGCAGTAATTTTATTAGTTGCAGGAGTGCATTTATGCGGCTTTTCTGGGCATTTCTACAAGTGCCCCTTTCCCAGGACAAAGCCGCCCGTCAGCTCCTCAAGACATTCTTGGAAAAGATACATAGAGCAAGCGTCTGGTTAGATATCATTGAGAACAGCCTAACTGAGAACATCCAGATAAGTCGTGCATCACGCGCACTCTCTAACAATGGGGCTGTGGTCTGCCCTGTCCCTAGTTGACCCTGAAGGCTTAGGGGAGATCAGGTAGGCGTCCCTACCCTATGCTCCATCCTTGCCCTTGGGCCCCACAGAACACGGCTTCCCACATAGGTTAGCTTTCATTTTCCCATGGGGCTTGCTGCACTGTGCTAAGGTCCACAGATGGGATATAAAACAGTGACATCCATCCCCTTCTCAGACTGGAGCCTAAAGATGGTGAGGGAGGCTGGGTGCCGAACCTACAGCCAGAGGATCAGTGTGATATCCCTGAAGGTTAAGAACTGACAGCATCCTTCAGGAGTTGAGCGGGAGTGTCCAGGTCTTATTGGTGTGAGTCCACCTCGTTATAATCCCACACACACTGCCCCCAACCCCACTGTCACTGCCTCCTCCACAGCTTCTGTCCCAAAGCCCGGAATGGTGAGAGGTTGATTCAGGACAGACAGAGTTCATGAACTTGGGAGTGAGAACAAGGCACAAATGGACTGGAAAGTCCAGAACTATGGCTCCTGGTGAATCACAATAAAATAACTGGTCACCCAAGAACCCAAGGAATGGTATCTCACCTGGGTGGTGAGGAGCACAGGAGTCCAGCCATGCTAGTGGCACTCCGAGTGCCTCCGAGTAACCCATACATAGGCAGCCTATGCATGGGTTACTGTTCATAGCAGGCTGACCTGCATTGAGAGTGGGGTTGGGAAAGTGGTTATGCCTATTCATTCACAGGCCTTCTCTGAACATGGACTGTCTTCCCTGTCTCCTCTCACTTCAGACCCCTATGGATGGGTCTTCAAGAGTGACCTTTCTTCTTGGGATAAGGCCAATGGGGTATGGCTGGTATGTATGTTTAAAATGAGATCTGTGATTGATTCCTCATGAAAACAGGTCCCCTGAGCAGAATTATTCAAGGGAAAAGTGTTAAGACCAGAGTTCTCCATAACTGTGAGCCAAGGTTTGTTCCATAGTTCCACAACAGTCTAAACAAATGATCATGATAACTATGCATAGGTCACTCTCCCACCGATTGGTGCAATTGGAATCTCAGTTAAGGGAAGTTTGGGGCACCTGGAGCCTTTCACACAGCTTATACCCCACACCCTACACCTTCCTTGGAGATTTGGCAGAACCCACAGACCTCTGCTCAGCACAAACTTAGTGAGCCCTGGACTGAAGTTCTGGACACTGGAGTCCAAACAAAGGCTCTGTGCTGTGTCCCTTATTGTGGCTTCAGCTGCCACACAGGAAAACAGAGTTGCAGTGTCTCCCCTTGAACCAGTGCTTGTGGTGTTTCCCCTTGGACCAGTCCCCTCAACACAGCTGTTCTCCAACCTTGGAAACAACTCACTCAGCTTTGTAGTACCTGTTGTGCTGAACATAGCAGATAGTCAGGCCTCCCTGTCCAGTATGGTAGCCACCAGCAACATGTGATGAGTTATCTTTTGAAATGTATCTAGTGAACTTGAAAAGTTGAGTTTTTATTTTAATCTGTCAATGTAACACATTTTTCAGTTATTGTTTGGAGCACTTTGGCTGTATAAGGGAATTTATTTTTTTAAATGTTGGGGAATGCAAATAAAGACCCAGCATTTTTTATTAAAAAGGATTAAAATTAGGACACAATATTTAATGAGATGGCCTTTGAGAGCCATCAAAATAAAAAGACTTTTTGAAAAACATGAAAATAAAATATTCATTAATATCTTTGTGTTGGTTAAGTTCTTCTAGGCTGGGCTAATAGCCAACCAGCAAAGAAAGATTAATAGGCGAACATCAGGGTTTACTACATGTGCAAGGAGGTTTCACATAGATATAATAAATGCATAAACATTTTAAAGACACTGTGGCAATATAAGACATTAAAAAAATTTTTAAAACATATTTTATTGACTTCCTCAATAAATATTGATAAAATATTTATAAAACACTGATAAAAATTGATATTTTTATCTCCTTCCTCAATAAAAATAAACATTTTTATTGAGGAAGGAGAGGGAGATAGAAGTAGCAAAATCAATAATGAGAGAGAATCCTTGACCTGCTGCATCATTCTGGGGAAGCAGCCTGAATTCTGGCATGTCCCCTGATGGAATATCCAATGGTGACCTCATGGCTTTATAGGGCAACCCTCAACCACTAAGACAGGACAGATAGACTGTATATGGCATATTTGAATAAAGAAGAAAGGGGGTAATGGGATATTACTTTCCTGAAGTGAGAATGGGAGATTTGCATGCAGTCGAGGAAGAACAGAAGACATGTGTCAGGAAAATTAAGAAACCATATGACAGGTTATGTAGCTGACAGATACCTGCTTGAATCCTCATGTCACATATCATTGAGAATTAAAGGACCAAGACTCGACCACCCTTAAGCTGCTGTGGGGATATTGATTTTTCAGCTGTTAATTAAGAGGCAAAAGTCTCAGAGAGAACCTTTGGACACCCTCAGCCCCCTCCTGCCCAAAAGATTCAGAGAGCGAAACCTGCTTGAGGAAGTTAGTTGCCTTTGCCTGGTTTGAGTGAAACATCTTACACAAGAGGGCTTCAGCAGGTGTCTATAGCTAGAATACCCTGCCATCCAATGAAGTATCAATCAGGTGTGGGGGGGAGCTTCCCAGACACTGTTGTTCCCAGGAGGAAGGGTTATACATTCCATAGTGGCTGCTGGGACCGGTGCTGGAGATGGTGGCAGTTCAGCTCACCCAGAACACCTTCTGTGCCCAGAGCTGGACAGGGAAGAGGTGGTTTCTGGTAGGCTGTGCTCAGGAACTAGAGAAGAGTGGGAAGGCAGGGAGGGGTGACTCAGGTGAACCTGGAGGGGAGGGAGAGGAGTCAGTCCAGGTAGCCACATAAACTGTCCTTGGGAACTGTCTCTTGGATCCTGAGTGAGGACAGAAAGGGGAGTAGAGCCCAGGCCTTGGGAGAGACCCCGCAGGGCTCTGCCTCCTGAGACTCTGACACTTGTACAGGACACCCACGACTGACTCTCTCAACCTCTCCTCAGCCAGCTTCTCAGGTGAGGAGGGATCGCCATGCAAATTTGTTCCTGAGCTCTGAGGATTCTAAGTTGTTTTGTTCCAAGCTGGGAGGCTTAGCAACCAGGAGAGCAACCAATGGACACTCAGTTCCAGGCAGGACTGGACCAGGACTGGTGGGGCAGCCTACATCCTGTCCTCTTCCCAAAAAGTTGCTTTGAGGCTAGTCCCAAGGCCTGGAGCTGTGGGAGCCCTTCCTGTCAGTGAGCTGCTGGCCTTCAGGTGAGTGTACCTCTCTACACACCAGACCTCTCCCCCAACAGTCACACACTTGAGAGGGCCACTAGATCTTTCCCCCAACAGTCACACACCTGGGAGGGCCCTAACTTCTTCAAGTCCAGTCTCTCAGAGTCCTGAATCTGGGAAAGATGCTGCCCACAGGAGAAGATCGCTGCTTTTCGCTCAGAGTCCTGAATCTGGGAAAGATGCTGCCCACAGGAGAAGATCGCTGCTTTTCCCTCCTGGATACTTCTCTAAAAGGATTTTCAAAAGGTATGGTTCACCCAAATCTGAACTCACATCCTAGGGAATGCACAAGAGCCACCCTGAGTGCTCCCTAAGATCTATTAAATAGGCTACCTCTGCAGCGGACTGGCCATCCACAGGCCATTGCAAGTGCCAGTTACTAAATCAGGAGGCTATTGTACAGGGGGTGTCATGGAAGCACATGTCAGCCACAGATTCCTTCCTGATTAGCCCACACTGCTCTTACTCCTGTCTTAAACTGGACAGGAGTCTCAGTGTCTTTACCAGAAAGAAACAACTGCCAGCATGAAACTTCAAAGTGTCCTGTCTGGCTAGAAAATCACCTTCCAGTGATGCATCCTCTGCCCTCTCTGTCACTTATCATCTCCTTTGTACCCTGGTCTCTCTTATGTTCTCATATTGGCCAAGCGCTTCATTCTTCTAGCATTTGTGCAGTCTGTCTCCACACCAGAACTGGATCCTTCCAAGCCCTCCAATGGCCCCTTCTTGCTCAGGCCTCAGGCAGAAGTAGTCTGTCTCTGTAAGTGTCCATACCAGCCCCTGTGTTTCTTGACAGAATTACAAAGAGCCAATTGTAGACAATGATATCCATTATCCCAGTGTTTGTGTGTGTGTGTGTGTGTGTGTGTGTGTGTGTGTGTGTGTGTGTTTGTTCTATTCTATCCTAAATCTTGTGAGGGGAGACTGTGTGTAGCTCTGAGCATGGCATTTGCAGCCACCTTAGGGCAAATACATGCCAAAAGCATCTAGAAGAGAGGAGGGAGAGTAGGCTAGTTCCCAGGTGAAGCAATTGAGGTTTATGGTGTGGTTGTTGTTTTCTATCTGCTCTGCTCTTGGTGACAGTCCCAGAACCACGGGGGATGAGTGCAGTGGCCTCATTTGTACTCATCCATTCATCCATGTAGCTGGAAACCTAAAACTCTGCTAGTCCATAGGCATGGGGAACTTCTGGAGGAATTACAGACAAAGGCAGCCTCACCACCCTGCCCGTTACTCTCAGACCCATGACCTCCACACACCCTATGGTCAAGAGATGCAGGGCCACCTGCATGGCAGGGACACAGGGCCCAGTGCCACTATCCCTCCCAGGAAATGTCTCACAGTTTGAGGAGTCTGAGTATTCCCCAGGCCTGAGTGAGGAAGTGAAAGGGACACAATGTGTCTGAGGCTGCCTGACACTACTTGAGCCAAAATAAGCAGAGACATAGTTGAAGCACAGGTTAGTGTTTACCCCTACAATGCAGTCAGTGGTAGCTCTCCCTGGCAATGCTGCTCTGACCCCCTGGGGAGAAGATAGCTACCTTTAGCTGCCAGCTACAAGTGTAACAGGGAGAGGGGAGGGGAGCGCCTGCATTCAGCCTTCAGGAGGCAAACTCTACAACATGGTAGCTAATCTTCTATCACCCTAGCAACAGCTCAGCCCCTTCCTGGGAAGAAAGAATGGTGGGTGAGCTTTCCTGAGAAAGACCTCCGTTGGACCTCCCCCCAATACAGGGTCAAAGCATGCCCTGTCCTTGGACTGTTTCCAAAATGCAATCCCTTTCTGAATAATGGGCACATGGAGGCAGCTTATGTTTTTATACAGCCTGGTTCATCCCCCAGTATCCAGGGTCTCTTATTCATAGTCTGTTAGGTGAGTAATGATTAAACAACTGTGGCTTTGTTCTTCTTACCTTTCCTTCCCCCCATGCCAGAAGCTCATTTCAAAAGACCCCAGGGAGATGCCTCAGGCCAGTTTGAATGACAGGTATCAGCCCCATAGAGGAGCCACCCCAGAAGAGAGCCCAGGTTCAGGTTAATCTGAGGGCTGCACTGCCAGAACCTGTGCATCAGGGGTGGCAAGTGAGAGGTAACCTGGAGGTCCAGCCCATTTCTCCCTCCCAGGTCTCCTCAGCTTTGTTGGCCTGCTCCCTCCTCAGGGGCCTCCTGCCTGACTTTCTGTTTTCAGGCCCAGTTACCACTCAGCCTAAAGGCATTTGTTGGGGAGAAGAAGGCCAGGGGAAGGTGAGCAGAGGAAAGGGAGGGGCGGGGGCTTCCGACAGAGTTCTGGTAACCCAAACCCCAGGGGAAGATGAGGAGAGCAGCTGTGGAGAGAGAATTGCATGTGGCCAGCTCTCCTCTGCCTAGGGGGCTACAACAATGTCCCTGGGGTCAGACAGTAGGAACAGTGGAGTAGCCGGGGGCAGGGAGCAGTTTTCTAGACACAGGCCTGCGGAGGGGATGGGAAAAGGGTCCAAGCCTTGCTCAGGGACCCCGGGAGGTGAGTGGCAGCCTAAACCTCAGAGGGAAAGGGGCCCTAGGGCCCCAGGGAAACACAGACCGGGGGTGGCGCTTGGGAGGTAAGCTGGGGGTCAGGGCCTCCCCTTTCTCCCTCCCAGTGAGTCCACTCCACCCATCCACCCACCCACCCTCATACCGGAAGCACCGGGTCCCCTACACAGCCACCCACCCGTTCCGGTTCCCTCCCTTGCAGTTGGTGTGGAAAAGTTACTGGATAGTAAAGAAATAGAAGAGAGGTGTGTATGTATTTGCATCAGGGGATTGGAATATAAATAGTGTGAAATTTTAAGAGTGAAGAAAGTGAAAGGGAAAATCTAAGGCTGGAACAGGGTATGAGAAAAAGGACAACAAAAGGGGAAAATGAGGAAGAGAGTGTTGGCACAAAGGGAAAGTTCAAAGAGTAAAACGATGCTAAAGGAAAGATGAAAATGGAATGTAGAATACTATTCTCAAATTAAATAAAGAAAATAAAATGACAATTTTTTAAAAAGGCATAAAAATAGTAGTAATAATATTGATGGAAAATAAAAATTTAATAATTAAAAAGATAAAATCAAGTGAGGAAAAAAATAGTTTATTAAGTAACATATTTTTAAAAAATTAGAATGTGCAGTCATGAAGGCCATTCACTTTCTCTACCTTTCTGTTTGGCACACCTGTTTCCTAGTCAGGACAGTATTGAAGTTTTATAAGTTCCACTGCTCATAGGTATTGTCATCCAGTCCTGAATTTTAAACAGGCAGTACATCTCTATTTCTTGTGTTAATTTCTTGGTGTTTACACAGGAGTCTAATTGTAATTCAACCTCTGGGTGGCAGTGTTTCTGGATTGACCTCAGGGTCTATAGGTTCTCTTTACCTGGTGTGTAGAATTTGTTTCCCTGTGGCACTTAATACTTGCTGGTGGGAATGGATTGCCCAAGAGCTAGTTCTCTGCTCTGATCCCCAGGTTCCAGAAAAACAGATTCCCCCTGCAGTCTCCTTGGGTGCCCCCAATTGGGTGAACCTATGTAACGTGTTTAGTAATCAGAAGCAAGGATTTAAAGAGGGGGGAAAAAAGCAAACAAACAAAAAACAAAAAAAACGAGCAAGAGTAAGTGTGCAAACTCCAGGGCTGTATGCAAGTCTGTGCAGTCTTTTTCCCCGCCTTGGGTCTAAGCAGCTGTCACTTTCAAAATATTTAGGCTGTCCTTTTGTGTCCAGATGTAAATGGGTTGCTTTTTAGAGTTCCATCTGGTAGCAGCTGTGAGGGCCGACTTCCACATTCAGGGATCATGCCAGCCCCAAGGGCCACGGATTTTTCTAGGTGGAGACTTCCCCAGGTTCTCCAGCTCCCATGGTTCACGAGTTTCTCTCTCCTATTGGGACCATGAGCCTCAACTTTTCCCAGGCAAAATCAGACCTTCTGTGAGGGAGTGTAGAGTTCCTCTGAATCTACATGCTTGCGCCATTTTGGGATCCATATTCTCAGGTCCACAGCTGTTAGGTGGGTGCCATAGTTGTAGATTCTCTGGGCTTTTCACGCTTTCCCATAATATCCACTTTCCCCTTCAAGATGGCATGGTCTCTGCATCCTAGCCAGTCATTCTGGGGGGGAACCCAGCAGCAGAGGGGTCTGTGTGTTCAGGGAAGCCCTGTCCAGTAGTCCCCGCACAGACTCCTGAAATATAACTGTCCCTCAACTCACCAACAAATACTCCCATGCGACCACACACTCTCCATTTGTTTTCCCACTCGCACACTATCTTGTAGTCTGCAGTCCTGACAGCAGCCATCTTCTGTATCTCTTTCAGCATCTTGTAGTTTTATGAGTAGTGGTCTTTTACCGCCTTAGTTAAGTTTATTCCTAGGTATCTTAATTTTATGATGCAATGGTAAATGGGCTTGTGTTTTTAAATTTCTGTTCTGTAAACATGTGTATAAAAATGTCATAGATTTTATGGTGTTAATTTTGTATCCTGCTACATTTATTATCTAATAATTATTGGTGTACTCTTCAGGGTTTTCTATGTAGAGTATCATGTCCTCTCCAAATAATTTTACTTTTTTTGTTTTATCAATTTGGGTGACATGCCATTTATTTCTTTTTCTAGTCTGATTAGTGTGGCAATCACTTCTAGTACTGTGTGGAACAGAAGTGGGGAAAGTAGCATCTTTGTTTTGTTCCTGTTCCTGAGAACAGGACTTTAATTTTTGACTTTAGTTTTTACCCATTGAGTTAAGGTTGTCCATAGGTTTGTCATATAGGATCCTTCTACTCCCACTTTGCCGAGCAAGATTATCAGGAAAGAGTGTTGGGTTTGTCAAATGCCTTTTCTGCATGAATGATATCATTATGTGATTTTTGTTTCTCTGTTTATTTGATGTATCACATTTTTTCACTTGTGGTTATTGTAAACACCTTGCATCCATAGAATAAATGCTACTTGCTCATGGTTCATGATCTTTTGGAAGTAATGTTGGATCCAAATTGCTAAAATTTTTCTGTGGATTTTAGCATCTATGTTCATCTGAGATATAGGTTTGTAATTATTTTTCTTTGTGGTGTCTTTATGTGGTTTTGGTATTAAAATAATGCTATAATTATAGAAATTTTTCGGAAGTATGTCTCTCTCTTGCATTTTTTGGAATAATTGAGAAGTATTTATTTTAGTTCTTCTTTGGTGTTTCATAAAGTTCCACTGTGAAGCCATCTGGTCCAGAGCTTTTGTTTGCTGGAAGCTTTTTGATTACTATTTGAATTTAATAGGTAGTTGTGGATCTTTTCATGTTTTTTTTTTTTCTTCCTGATTGAGTTTTGGAAGCTTAGATTTTCTAGGAATGTGTTTATTTGTCCAGTTTGTCCAGTTTGGTGGATGCATGTCTGTTCAAATGCTGGGCAAAGAGAGCTGAATGTGGGAAAGCCCATCCATGGGGACTTATCCCCAGGTACTTAGAAGGTTCACAGATGCAGGGCCTTTTCTGGAACACAGGAAGGGCTTCTTCCAGCCTCTCTGGTGTCTCGAAGGATCCAGGAAAATATCTGGGAAGTTGTTTTCCCTTTTGCAGATTACAGCATGTCATGTTCTCCAAAAGAGCTCAGATGAATTGGAGAGATCTCCTGATTTCTGTCCTAAGCTGGTGTCTCAGCATCAGAATCATGAGAGGTTGGCTGACAACCCAGGGATGCATAATGAGGGCTTCCAGCCTTGGAAGCACATTCTAAGGACCACCCTCCCAACTCAAAAACTAAACAAAAAATAAAGATCAGAAGGGCAAATGCTTTGGGATCTCAGTAGGAATCATGTGCTCAAAGGCTGCTGTGGCCTGCACATAAGTGAGAGCCATGATGAGAGCAGGAGGAAGGGGACCAGGATGTGGTAAAAACATCCCCAGATCCATGTGTGGGTGCTGGGAGTTGGCAGGTCCTCTCCTATACTGGGCAGGAAGGACAGCTCTTGATGCAGATGTGCTCCTGCCTCCAGTGACCCAGCTCATGCCACCGGAAAACAGGATCTGCATGGGAAGAGGAGAGGTTCTTGCTCTTGAAGAAGACAAGTTCAGCTCAGACTTTGTTTCCTGGTCATTCTAAGTGGTCGTTCCTGCCTCCTTGTAACTTCTGGACACTGGGATCTCATAGAAGCTGCCAGAGCTTGGGCTCCTATAATTTTCCAGGTTCTTTCTAGTTCATGTATTGTCAGTGTTAAAGAGAAATGCAGCCCCCATGTGGCACCGCTCCTACTAAAAGCCCAGGAACAAGTCTAGATTAACTTCCTGAACTCATTACAATTTGAAACTCTTCAAGAAATCTATTCAATCATTCTGTAATTTTTGGTGAACACCACTGTGGTAATGTCACATGGTCTCTCTCCCTGGAATAAGAGAGTTGTTTAAGCATCACATTGCAGGAGGTAAAGACCCTGCAGAAAAGTGGTCTCTCTCTTTCTCTCTTTCTCTCTGTCTCTCTCTAGTCTCAATTTCAAAAGATCCAATTTGTGACTCAATGCATCATGGGAAATCCTATAATATCGCATAGATTTACCAAATATGCCAAATACTACTACACTTTCCAATCTTTGAAGGGGAAAGTGTATCTCTGCACTCTGCTTAATCCTGAGAGATGACACTCTTCCCTCACAATCTGAGTGAGAGTTTTAGGCCTAGATGGAACTTTTTGAAGCCAAATAGCATGTGTTGTTCCCTGGGATTGAGCAAACATTAATTATCTATATATTCTTTGGCAGTAATATTTAGTGGCAGAATCCTGGAACTAGCCTGAACCTAATCTGCTACCTGTGGAAGATCAGGGTGTGAAATAGGAGGCCTGAGCTAAAGAGAATGCCCTCTGGGAGCAGCTCTTTGATAAGGATACTTATCAGGTTGCACTAAACACCTCTCCTCTGGCCTCTGCATAGCCTATATTTTTACATTTAATTTTCTCAAGCCAGTTTGCTGAACTCATCTGGTTCTTCTGGAGGAAATGGCCTTTACCTCCACAGAGGGAGGGTGATTGAACCTCCTGCCTGTACTCCCATAAGCGTGGGTTTAAGGGATACACCCATTTCCTTCTTAACCACCAGCCTTTTCAGTTCTCTAGTTTACCCAGTCAGAGTCTGTGAGTTTTCTAAGGGTGCACTTTGTTTTGGCTCACTATCTTGGTCCCATTGCAAATTTGCACCCCTCCCTTCTCCTGATCAATCCCTAGATGTGATTTTGGCCCTTCCTCCTTTGGGGAAGGTTTGATCCTCAAAATCTGAAACAACAACTGTCCCTCTGTTAATCTTTGAATAGGCAAGAGTTTGCAGCTGAGGTAACATCATGTGTCAGGGACTGTTTGGTACTCAATGCTTTTGCATTGTATTCCTTTTTTCTCTTGAGAGGATACCTTGTCTGTCTAATGGTGTATTACCAGGAATACTAGGGAATTTTTATGTGGTACCAACAACCTATCAAGTCTACTTCCAGATTGGTTTCGTTTTCTTTTCCTATCATGAAAGGACCTAGGATTCATTTGGAGGTGTGCAGAGTGCAAAACCCAATCAGGTAAACTGCCTGGAGAACTAGTACTAAGGTTCAGCTTTCAGTTGGAAGTTGCCATTTCAGCTAGGATGTCAACAGGAAGGTGTGGCCAGATGGGGTATAATAGTTTCTGAGGAGGCTGAGGGACCAGAGGCAAGAGCATGAGAGAGACTGCCCAGGTTGGAGAAGAGGGCTCTTGCATCATACCCAGTCTGGTGAATCATAAACCTAAGGTGGTTCCCCAGGTCCCACAGATAATTGTGGTTTATTTCCTCATAAATGAACTGACGTTGCCTTTGCCAGTATATGCAGGTTAGACTTAATCCAAAAGGTTTTTATTTCTGTTTCGATGTGTGCCATTCATAAAGCTTTTCAAGGCAAGTTTCCATGGTGTCTGAAAGAAGAGTATTCCCAAGGAACCTATTGCAACCAAAGTGGGAATATCCCTTTGGGATTTTTTGGAGGCCAGGCTATGTGTCTAACAACAGGTCTTAAAGGAGTTCTTTAATAAAAGCCACGTGATGTTTAGAAAGAGAGGAAGGGAGAAAGAGAGAGAGAAACATTGATTGGATAATCATCCATCAACTGGCTCCTGCCTACTCTGTATGGAGTTTGAAATGGAACTTGCAAATGAGCTTTGGGTGCAAGGGGGAATGCCCAACCAACTGAGCAACACTGACCAGGGCTTGCATTCTCTTTTGGGAGGAGGCTTAGTTGTGGTAGGTGAGCCCTCTGTTTTCATGGATAAAGTGGTCATTCTAATATTCATAAAAGGGACACACAATAGATGTACATCTCAAATTAATGGTCATTTTTCTCATCTCTAGGTCCCCTATTCTATGAAAACTTTTTTTCTGCTTTTACTCTTTTAAAATATATCAGAAGACACAAGGTATGCATTGTGTGGGTGTTCTTCAATCTTTCCCATCCATTTAATTTATTGTAGCTTAGGAAGAAATGTGATGGACCTGGGGCTGCTGCCTATTCCAGGGGCTTTCAGTCCTTCAGCAATAATAAGAAATATTTCTCTGAAAATGGTGGGACCATCTCTCTGGTTTCACAGTACTCATTGCACAGCAGAATTACAGGTAGGCAGTGAGTAGATGTGGGAGGGGTGCAGTGGTAACCTCACCACCCCTTGGGGCCTGATGAGGTTTATATCCTGCCACCAGCCTAGGAGAGGCAGGGCTGAGTGGACTTGTGGCTCCTAAGCAGAAGATGGGATTGCGGGAATTTGGGATGCTCCAGTAGTTGCCAGAACAGTGCCTTTGGCCCTCAGCTGGTTCCTCTGAATGGAGAGGGAATGGGGTTGCTCATGCTTAGCCTGACATGATGCCTTGCTCCTGACCGTTTCCCAGGATCTCTTTCAGAGCCACTTCATCAGGATGAACAGTGAGGCTCCACTCAGACTCCTGGACCTGGCATGCCAGAGCATGCTGAGGGATGAAGCCTCGGCCATTGCTGCAGTGGAGTGGCTGCCTATGAAGCTCTTCCCACCTCTGTTCACAGCAGCCTTGGCTTGGAGGCACAGCAATGTCCTGAAGGTTCTGGTATAGGCTTGGCCCTTCCCCTGCTTCCCTCTGGGGGCCTTGTTGAACCATCAGCAGCCTTACCATGTTATCTTGCAGGCTGTGCTTGATGGGCTTGATGCCCTGCTTGCCAAGGAGACTCAACCCAGGTGAGGGGGATTCAGTGGACTGGTTGGGCCTTGGGGGTCTGAGCAGTTACAGCTTGGATATAGGAGTGTACAGAGCCACAGGGAGAACTCAGGCAGGCCTTGGAGACACTACTGGGGTCATTCTGGGAACAGGCTTCAGATATATAGGGCTGATGAAGATGAGAGAGTGACAGGAAGGACATGAAACCCCCTCCCTGGTGGCACCGAAAGGTACCAGAAATGGGGACCACGAAGGATCCCAGTAGTGCAAGGAGCATCTGATTTCTGGGGTAAGGAGTAAAAGTCCCATCGGGTGTCTGGCCAGCTGTCAAAATTCCCAGACTCATAGCCATGGTCTTATTCCCTGATATCTTCTCCACAGAAGGTGGAAAATGCAGATGCTGAATTTACAGAAGGAAGCTCATCAGGAGTTCTGGATTGTGTGGGCAGGAACCAGAGCTGATGTGTACTCACTGCTGGATCCTGAGGCTCCACAGCCCATGAGGAAGAAGGAGAAACTGGACAGCTCAAGGATGGGTCCAAAGCCACCCTTGGCCCCCTTGGAGGTGTTCGTAGACCTTTGCCTCAAGAGAAGTGTTCTTGATGAATCCCTCAATTACCTTATTAAGAAAGTCAGCCAGAGGAGAGGTTTGCTGCACCTTTGCTGTAAGAAGCTGAAGGTTTATGCTGTGTCAAAGGAAAACATTAACATCCTGGGTATGGTGCAGCTCAACTCTGTCCAGGATTTGAAGTTAAATTGTACCTGGAAGCTGTCCACTTTGAGGAAGTTCACTCCTTTCCTGCGCCAGATTGGCAATCTGCGTCAGTTCCTCCTCTCCCATGTCTTCTCACACCACCTTGGAGCAGGAGGAGCATTGTGTTAGCCTGTTCACCGCTCAGTTCCGCAGGCTTTCCTGCCTCCAGGAGCTCTATTTGGATGATGTCTCCATCCTCAAAGGCCGCTTGGACCAGATCCTCAGGTGAGGGATGGCGAGGTTTCTCTGCAGACCAGAGCAAGCCCCTTCTCATTTCATTCCACAGTGACAGGACCTCCTATGTACTATTCATCAGCATTGCTACAGGGCTTGAGACACTAGAGGGTCCACACAGTGTCTTGTTCATTGCTCTGTCCCCTTGCAAGTTGTCAAGTAAATTCACCCTCTCCTTTCTGAGCTCCTCTCACCTCTACCTCCCATCATTCATGCTCACAACACCTGAGTGTCTGAGGTTGGGTGTATGGTGACAGATGAACAAATGAAGGGTCTGATGTTTCATGGAGCTGAATACATCGCAGAGCAGGTAGGAGATGGAGAAAGGATTCCACTCAAATTTGCCCTGACTGAATCACACTGTGCAAGGTCCTGGGTTTGATCATCTGGAAGACCTTACACTAAGGTGACAGGCCTCTTTACCTTAAGGCCTGTCTCATGCTCATTTCCCTCTGTCTAACCATTCCAATCCCCCTCACCTAACTGGTCTGTGTCTCCCCAGCTGCCTGAAGACCCCCTTGGAAACACTGTCCATCATTAGCTGCATGCTCTTAGAAAGTGACTTCAGACATCTCTCCCAGCATCTGAATGTCAGCCAGCTGAAAGTCCTGAATTTATGGAGGCTCAACCTGACCAACATCAATTCTGGACCCCTCCAATTGCTGTTAGAGAGAGCCTCCCCCACCTTGCAGGACTTGTAGTTGGATGAGTGTGGGATCATGAACTCCCAGTTCAAGGACCTCCTGCCTGCCCTGAGCCACTGCTCTCAGCTCATGACCCTGAGCTTCTGTGAAAACACCATCTCCATGACCATCCTGGAGGACCTGCTTCGCCCCACCATCAGACTGAGTGGGCTGAATTGTATACTGTATCCTGCCCCCCTGGAGAGTTACAGGAAAGGAGCAACAACATCATCTTCCTGGGCCTACTTGCCGAGGTGCATAAGGGGCTGAAGCATATGCTGCAGGAGTTGGGGCGCCCAGGCATGTTCTGGTTCTGTGCTTACCCCTGTCCTCCTAGTGTCTATAGACCCTGTTACATGCCTGTCTAGCTGGGTGCACATCTCATAGGCTTTTCTCTGGGCCCTTGAACCTTGAAGCCAGGACCTAAGTGAATCTTAAAAGTACCCAGCAGCCATTTTCACACAACTACTCAGTGGTGGGGGAGATGCAGACTGGGGGCAGATGTTTTCTTTGTGGATATGGGTCCTAAGGAGTTAGAGATGTGCACCTGAATCTCTAGGGAGGTGGGATTCAGGCTTGGCAGGTAGAAGCAAGATTACCTTTGTTTGAATGGTTGTGAATAAATGTCAGTAATAAAGGAAACCGAATGTGAACCATTTGGGGTCCCCAATGATATGTTAACCCAATTCTGCCATCAGCAGTTGCTGGTCCAATAAGAGGGCATGAGCATCTGTGATGCACAGACACTAGTGTGGTGAGGTTGGTTCCAGCAGCTCCATCACCACTTATCCTTTCTGGTTTGGTGGTTCTTCTGGGGCACCTCTTCCCTTAGCTCTGTGACTGTTGAGTGGATCAGCCCACAGAAGCTGCATCCACATGGACTGGAACAAGTGGCCTCCCATTAGCCCCACTGAACTACAACTTTTTAGTGACCATGTTTTAAAACACTCCTCCCCACTGAGAGTCTCCATCACTGGCCTGTGGTCACTCCATGGTAGAGCTTCCCTGTGCACAAGTCAGGTCCCCATACTGAAAGGGACATCATCCTGTCATCTAGTCAGAGGCCTGACCTTCCAAATCCAAACCTGTCATCCCCCTGGATCCAGCCCCTGCTTGAATTCCAATACTTGTGGCCAGTAAACAGAGTTACATTCCTTTCACCAAAATGCTAAGCTGGCATAAACCTTTGCTTAATATCTGTGTCCCTTACTAATATGAAACCCTTTGTGGAGGCTAGGTCATAATATGAGAAGGCTCTCTCCATATGATCTTCATTACTATCAGTCAAGGCTGTGGTAAACCAACTCTGAGCAGTGACAGGCCTTGAGTTTTGTGTTTGATGAGTGGCCTACCCCAAGCCATTTCTGGGAGAGCACTTAAGTGGACACAGGTGAAGGTCACTCTGGGAAGTTGGAGGTTTGGAGGGCCAATTCAACCAAGTGAAAGGAAGAAGTCATACTCTGCGGTTGGGTTCCCCGAGTCAAAGGACAGTCAGCTGCCCAGCAAGAATCAGGCGTTCTGCCCACATGCCACTGCATTTTGGTCCTGGGATGGCTCATTTGGCTCACTTAGTGCTCAGCCATAGAAGCACCTGGGGAGAAGGCCACACACCTAGGCCCAGGGGCAGGGCTCCACGTGTATCTCTCATCTTCCTTAATGTGCTATTTCTGTCTCTCTCAATGCCAGCCACTCATGTGCTTGCTGCTCTCTGCTGGGTATCAGCAGCTTCACAGCTTGCCACACACAGCACATGGCCCTCCTTTCTTTTTTTGCCATTACTTTATTTTCTTCTTCCTTCCTCTCTTCTAGTGTGGGCCCATCATCTTGGAAACATATATTACCACTTCTTACAGTACAGTTCTTAATAATTTCAGAGAGAAAGGGAAAGGGAGAGATGGATAGAAACCGCAATAATGAGACACAATCATTAGTTGGCTGTCTTCTGTATGTCCCCTGGGATCAAGGCCTAAACTTGGGAGCCTACTCCATCTGAGAATTGAAATATATCCTCTTGGATTATAGGTCTAATAAGCCACACCGGCAAGGCACTATATGCTACCTCTATAGAGGAGAGAAAGTGCTGAGATAACTGTAATGGACAGTGAGTCTCCCAAACCCCATGAAAGAGGATTAGAGAAGATTATCTCTTATTCAAATACTCTCTTTATCTGCTTGCACCTTGTCATCCTATCCCCACTTGACAGGGAACAGTGTCCATAATTGGGATCAAAATCTCTGGAATTTGATGAAAAGTATAAAAATGGGCAGGTTTGGGGGATGGAAAGGCATGGGCTAAACATCTCATGATCTGGGTGTTGGTTCCTCAGCACACGTAGAGACCATGCCCCATTACATTGTGGTGAGATTCACCTGTGGGGCTAACTTATGTAAAGCACTTGTCAACATGTCCTGTTCTGGACTTGTCCACTGTTATTAGCATTAATAGTGATTATTAACCACTTATAGTGATTATTAGCCATGATAAGGAAGAAAACTGAAAATTAGTGACTCTGGCCACTGGGGCTAAGCATTGTCCTGTGAATGACAAAGGTCACCGTTTGACTCCTGGTCAG
This sequence comes from Pipistrellus nathusii, assembly GCA_963693515.1. NCBI lineage: Eukaryota > Metazoa > Chordata > Mammalia > Chiroptera > Vespertilionidae > Pipistrellus > Pipistrellus nathusii. Next base: position 132,147 of record OY882880.1, on the reverse strand, counting down.
TGCACATATCCAGGTGGCAGTCAGGTCCCCAGGAAACCATTAATATTTCTGGCTCAAATGAATGCATGCTTCTCTGTTCGTTTCTCTCCATTCATCTCTCTTTAATGAATGAATTTAAAAACAGACCAAAAAACAAGGCAAAACAAATGAATACTCATTGCAGCATGTTGTCTCTTAACAGGTCTCTTGCACTTGACACCTCATTTGTTCTGGAGACCACTACTGGTTAATCCAGCAAAATTATTTATTTTGATGAACTTTTCCATCAAAATGCACAAAAAGGCATAGTATCAGGGCAAGGAGGCTTAGCAAGTGTATGTTTATATAGAGACATCATCTGTGAAGATGGGCACTCAAGGGCCCTAGGTAGGTGGTGACTGCTGGTGCATAGGGAGCCTGTACATGAAGGCTATATGGATGAGGGTCTCCAGGCCATTGAAAAGCAAGCAGGGAGAGTAAGGCACAATAGTCAGTTGCTTACTATTGAATTTATCCCAGATTCTACCAATCTGCACTGTGGTAAGGCAGATTGGATTTAGGACATCTGGGGGACAGAGATGATAAAGAGAAAACTCTGAATAAAAAAGATAAATCTAGTCCACTTGGCTCAGGGGTTCAGTTTTGACCTGTGAATCAAGAGGTCATGGTTCAATGCCTAGGTTTTGGGCTCCAAGCCCAGCAAGTGTCTTTTAGGAGGCAGCCAACCCATGATTCTCTCTCACCATTGGTGGTTCTAACAATTTCTTTCCTTTCTGAAAAGAAATAAAAATAAATATATTAAAAAGTATGTAAATAGCTGGATTTGATTCCACAATATTCATTTAAGAAATAGAAGGAGGAGCCCTTTTCCTTGGTCAGAATTTTTATGCTTTTGCTCCTCCTTAATCTTCCTTTCTAGCCAATTCCCTATAGGATTTATATAATGTGATCTATTCTGTGCGGGGAAGTTTTGCATTGTTTTCCTTCTTGTACTTCTCTGCACCAAATGTCCTATCAATTCAAACCTACATTGGTAAAATTCACCTGAGTAAATGTTACATCCAAGTGGCTTTATTAAGTGTTTTATCAGCATACCAGGTCTCAATGAAAAGAGGCTTACTGAGCCAAACCCAACAGGGCTTATTCCCTCACTGCCCCAAATCTTACATGCTGGACTTTAAAGTCCTTAAAAAAACTGAGGCTCCAGCTTTCAAATTTTTCAACGAACTTCAAATACACCATTCTAATAAAAGTACTTTTAAGAATTGGCACATTTTGTGTTAATTTTTAAAATTCACATTGGAAGTGTTGTTGATAACTATACATGCAACAGGCAAAAACGTGAGTTTTAAAAAACCTTACCAATGAGATGTTTGTTTACATACACTGATAAATATAACGAGACTTCAGGTAATTTGATATTTAGGAGAGCACACCCTTTGTAGTACATTAAATGTCAAACAGTTGAAGGGAAGTGCATGAGTAGTTCAATAGTAAAATAATTATCACTACCAAGGGGCACTTTTGTTCATGTCATTCAGAGGGATACTCAGGAAAGATAACTGGTTCAGTTTAATTGACAATTTCTGTTTCAATATTATTATTCCCATTTCAGAAAGGTGTTGACGCCATTCAATAAGCAAAAGGATGCTTACATTAAGACTTCTTCAAACATTTATTTCATTCTGTATGTAATTTTTCTCTCTACTTTATTCCTTTAAATTTTGAGGGCATACAAAATGCCATAGGAAGGAGGCAAACAATTGTTTTGCAGCCTTGTTGGAGATTCCTCAATCCTTTTATCCATTTAGGTTTTCCAAAGAAAATGTGATTTATTTGCTCTACCTAACTGGAAAACAAGGCAGTATGCCATAAAAAAGTAACACACTGCTTCATTCTGTATGCAGTTCTTTCAAAATCTGGTATGCAGTATGGTCAAAGACAGATTGGGGAATTTAGGGCCATGAATTCAATTCACCTTCCAAACACAGTGCTTCTACGTGTTTTGAGTAAAATCAGACAAGAAATCCCATTTTGTTGAAAACTTTATTCTGAATATTTTAACAATACAAATGTTCAATTTAAATATTTAAGTATATTGTAATTGACATAAATGCTTATGAAATAACCTTGAATAATTCAAACTTTGCACCTTATGCAGAAACATCATAGGATGTGAAGGCACCTGCAATTCTTGTTTCTTCCCCAATCCTACCATTAGCCTTTGGTCATTCTTAAATAACAGAAGACAATTTAAAAAAATTAAATGTCATCAATAGCTTAGCATCATTTTTAATTTCAGTGTCTACTTCCTCTGTCACAGGAGCTTCCCTCCTGACTCTCCCAGAGGAGCTTGATAAGTTGAGCTGCTGTACTGCATGAGTAGACGGTGAATCTTATGATCTCTGCCAACACCAGGACCCCTTATAGAGATTACCCATATTCTGCTGCATTAATTATCATGCCCCACATCATAAACATCTCATCTGTGCCTATATTTATCATCTCAGTGACTGCTTCCACCATAAGTTAGAAGAGACCTTTGTGCAGGAGGTGTTCCATCTGAGCCTCCTGTCAAAGCAGTGACAAAATAACAATACTTGAACCTCTTTTTAAATTTTTTTTTATTTTATTTATTTTTACATATTTTATTGATTTTTTTTGCCCCCCTCCTTACCTCCTACATAGCCCCTCCCTCCCAAGAGTTTTATGTCCATTGGTTGTACTTATATGCATGTATACAAGTCCTTGGATTGATTTATTATCTCCCCCAGACCTTCCTCCCCTCCCCACTGTAATTTGACAATCTGCTTTTTGCTTTACTGTCTCTATATCTATCTTTTGGTTCATCAGTTTATAATGATCTTTATTATCCACAAATGAGTGGGGTCATGTGGTGTTTCTCTTTCATTGATTGGCTTTTTTTACTCAGCATGATGTTCTCCAATTCCATCCAGGTTGCTGCAAATGATGAGAATTCCCTCTTTTTTATGGCAGCATAGTATTCCATTGTGTAGATGTACCAAAGTTTTTGGATCCAATCATCAACTGACGGGCACCTAGGCTGTTTCCAGATTCTGGCTATTGTAGATTGTGCTGCTATGAACATAGGGGTTCATATATCCTTTCTGATTGGTGTTTCTAGTTTCTTGGGATATATTCCTAGAAGTGGGATTACTGGGTCAAATGGGAGTTCCATTTTCAGTTTTTTGAGGAAACTTCACACTGTTCTCCACAGTGGTTGCACCAGTCTGCATTCCCACCAGCAGTGCACGAGGGTTCCTTTTTCTCCGCAACCTCGCCAACACTTGTCGTTTGTTGATTTGTTGATGTTGGCCATTCTGACAGGTGTGAGATGGTACCGCATTGTTGTTTTGATTTGCATCTCTCGGATAATTAGTGACTTTGAGCATGTTTTCATGTGCCTTTTGGCCTTCCTTCTGTCTTCTTTTGTTAATATTCTATTTAGGTCCATTGCCTATTTTTTAATTGGATCATTCATCTTACTTTTATTTACTTGTATCAGCTGTCTGTAGATGTTGGAGATTAAACCTTTATCAGTGGTGTTATTTGCAAATATGTTCTCCCACACCGTGGGCTTTCTTGTTGTTTTGTTGATGGTTTCTTTTGTTGTAAAAAAAAAAACTTTTTATTTTGATGTAGTCCCATTTGTTTATTTTCTCTTTAGCTTCCATTGCCCTAGGGGCAGTATCAGTGAAGAAGTTCTTTTGGCATACGTCTGAGATTTTGCTGCCTGTGGATGCTTCTAGTATTTTTATGGTTTCCCATCTGATGTTTAAGTCCTGTATCCATTTTGAGTTTATTTTTGTGTATGGTGTAAGTTGGTGATCTAGTTTCATTCTTTTGCATGTGTATGCCCAATTTTCCCAACACCATTTATTGAAGAAACTGTCTTGACTCCATTGTATATTCGTGCCTCCTTTGTCAAATATTGAGCATAGTGATTTGGGTTGATATCTGGGTTCTCGATTCTATTCCATTGATCTATATGTCTGTTCTTGTGCCAGTACCAGGCTGTTTTGAGAACAGTGGCTTTGTAATACAGTTTGAAGTCTGGTATTGAGATCCCTCCTACTTTACTCTTCTTACTCAGGATTTCTGTGGCTATTCAGGGTCTTTTATTGTTCCAAATGAACTTTTGGAGAGTTCTTTCTAGGTCGGTGAAATATGCCATTGGTATTTTAATGGGGAGTGCATTGAACCTATAGATTGCTTTAGGAAGTATGGACATTTTAATGATGTTGATTCTACCAATCCATGAACATGGTATGTTCTTCCATCTCCTTACATCTTCCTCTATCTCTTTTTTAAGTGTCGTGTAGTTTTCTGCATATAGGTACTTTACTTCTTTAGTTAAATTTATTCCTAGGTATCTTAATTTTTTTGTGCGATGGTAAATGGAATTGCTTTTTTAGTCTCTGTTTCTATAATTTCGCTGTTGGTGTATAGAAATGCCATGGATTTCTTGGCATTAATTTTGTATCCTGCTACATTGCCAAATTCATTTATTAAGTCAATTACTTTTTTTCATGGAGTCTTTTGGGTTTTTTATGTACAATATCACGTCGTCTGCAGATAAGGATAGCTTTAGTTTTTCATTTCCAATTTGGATGCCTTTTATTTCCTCCTCTTCTCTAATTGCAATGGCTCGTACTTCCAGTACTATGTCAAACAGGAGTGGCGAGAGTGAGCATCCCTGTCTTGTTCCTGTTCTTAGAGGGAATGGTTTTAGTTTTTGCCCATTGAATATAATGCTGGCTCTGGGTTTATCATATATAGCTTTTATTATGTTGAGGTATGATACTTGTACTCCCACCTTGTTAAGAGTTTTTATCAGGAAAGGGTGCTGGATTTTATCAAATGCTTTTTCTGCATCAATTGATATGACTATATGATTTTTATCTTTCAGTTTATTTATGTGATGTATCATGTTTATTGATTTGCAGATATTGTACCATCCTTCCATTCCTGGAATAAATCTTACTTGGTCATGGTGTTTGATCTTTGTGATGTTCATCTGGAGCCTATTTGCAAGAATTTTGTTGAGGATTTTGGCATCTGTGTTCATGAGGGATATTAGCCTGTAATTCTCTTCATTGAATTGTCTTATCTGGTTTTGTTATTAGGGTGATGCTGGCTTCATAGAAGGAGTTTGGAAGTGTTCCTTTCTCTTGGATTTTTTGGAATAGTCTGAGGAGGATAGGTTTTAGTTCTTCCTTGAATGTTTGGTAAAACTTTCCTGTGAAGCCATCTGGCCCTGGGCTTTTGTTTGCTGGAAGCTTTTTGATGACTGATTCAATTTCTTCCCAAGTCACTGGTCGATTGAGATTTTTATATTCTTCCTGATTGAGTTTTGGAAGGTTGTATTTTTCTTGGAATATGTCCATTTCCTTCAGGTTGTTCAGTTTGTTGGAATAGAGTTGTTTGTAGTATTTTGTAACAATCCGTTGTATTTCGGTGGGGTCTGTTGTTATTTCACCTCTTTCATTTCTGATTTTGTTTATTTGGGTCCTCTCTCTTTGTTTCTTGGTTAGCCTGGCTAGAGGTTCATATATCTTGTTTATTCTTTCAAAAAACCAGCTCTTGGTTTTGTTGATCTTATGTATTGTTTTTTTGGTCTCTATGTCATTTATCTGTGCTCTGATTTTTGTTATTTCCTTACTTCTGCTTACACTGGGCTTTTCTTGTTGCTCCTTTTCTAACTCTTTGAGTTGTAGAGTTAGATCATCTGTTACCCTTTTTTCTAGTTTTTTTCAATAAGCTTGTAAGGATATGAATTTCCCTCTCAAAACTGCTTTTGCTGTGTCCCATAGATTTTGGATTGTTGTGTTTTCATTGTCATTTGTTTCCAGGATGTCTTTAATTTCTTCCTTGATTTATCTGGTAACCCAGTCCTTGTTTAATAGCATGCTGTTTAATCTCCATGTGTTTGATTTCTTTAGATTATTTTTATTGTAGTTAATTTCCAGTTTTATGCCATTATGGTCTGAGAAGATACTTGATACGATTTCTATCTTCTTGAATTTGAAGAGACTTTGCCTATGTCCCAAAATGTGGTCTATTTTTGAGAATGTCCCATGTGCACTTGAGAAGAATGTATATTCTGCGGCTTTGGGGCGGAGTGTTCTGAAGATGTCAATTAATTCCATCTGGTCTATTTAGTCATTTAGCATTGATATTTCTTTGCTGATTTTTTGTTTAGATGATTTGTCGAAGGGTGACAGTGGAGTATTAAAATCTCCTACTATGATTGTATCGCTATTAATCTCTCCCTTAATGTCCTCCAGCAGTTTTTTTTTTAATGTATTTGGTTGCTCCCTTATTGGATGCATATATATTTACCAGGATAATTTCTTCTTGTTGGATTGTTCCCTTTAGTTTTATGAAGTGGCCTTCATTATCTCTTATTATGTCCTTCACTCTGAGATCTAATTTTTCAGACATAAGTATTGCTACCCCAGCTTTTTTTTCATTTCCATTTGCCTGGAAAACTTTTTTCCATCCCTTCACCCTCAGTCTGTGTGCATCTTTTTTTCTGAGGTTGGTTTCTTGTAGACAACAGATGTATGGGTCTTGTTTTCTTATCCAATCTGTTACCCTATGTCTTTTTATTGGAGCATTTAAACCATTTACATTTAATGTTATTAATGATAGGTACTCATTTGACGCCATTTTTAATCTATACCCATGTTCCTTCTTCACTTAATATTTCTTTATTTTTACAGTAGACCCCTTAGCATTTCTTGCATTGCTGGTTTGGTGGAGATAAATTCCTTTCGTCTTTTTTTGTCTGTGAAGCTCCTGAATTCTCCTTTAATTTTGATTGATAGCCTTGCTGGGTACAGTATTCTTGGATTCAGACCCTTCCTTTGCATGACTTTGTATATTTCATCCCATTCCCTTCTGGCCTGATAAGTTTCCGTTGAGAAATCAGTTGCTAGTCTGATGGCGGTTCCTTTGTATGTAACTTTCTGCCTCTCTCTGGCTGCTTTTAAGATTCTTACTTTGTCGTTGTTGTTTGCCAATTTAATTATAATGTGCCTTGGAGTCTGTTTTCTGGGATTCATTTTGCTTGGGACTCTGCGAGCATCTTGGATTTGTGTGGGTTTTTTCTTCTCTATTTCAGGAAAGTTTTCTGTCATTATTTCTTGAAATACTTTTTCCATGTCTACCTCAGTTTCCTTTCCTTCTGGAACCCCTATTATTCGAATATTATTTTGTTTTATTGTCCCAAAGCTCCCGTATGCTCTCCTCCTGCTTTTTAATCTTTTTTTCTAGAAGTTGCTCTACTTGGGTATTTTTTTCCATCTTATCTTCTAGCTCACTGATGCGGTCCTCTGCTTCATCTAGTCTACTCTTGATGCTTCTATTGAGTTCTTCATGGTAGCGATGTCATTTTTCATTTCTTCTTGGTTCTTCTTCAATTCCTCTTGGTTCTTCTTCAATTCCTTTTGGTTCTCCTTCAATTCCTCATGGTTCTTCCTCATTTCTTCTTGGTTATTGTCAAATTTCTCTTCCATTCTTTTTAGCCATCCTATGGTCATTATTCTGAATTCTTGCTCTGGTAGGCTGGTTGCCACTGACTCTACTTCCTTTTCTGGTGATGCCTGCTTTTCTTTTATGTGCGGACTATGTTTTTGTCTCCCCTGGCCTCTCTTTTTAGGATGTCTGGTTATGTGGTGTTCCTTCTCCTGTGTTGATATAAAGGTACAAAATACAACACTACCAGATATAACACAAGAGACACTTAACAGGAATATATTTACAATATTAATAACCTCTAATAAAGTTGACCACTAGAGAAAGGCAACTTAGGGGCTAGGGGAGAAGGAAGAAAGGTAAAAATAAAATAAAGAAAACTTTTTATAAAATTAAAATTAAAATTAAAAAATTAAGTAAATAAAATAAAAAAAGAAGGATAAAGAGATAGAAAAAGAAGAAAAAGTAATGTCAAAATAAAGTTGGATATCAGGGAAAAAAAGAAAGGAGAGAGAGAGAGAGAGAGAGAGAGAGAGAGAGAGAGAAAGGGAGAGAACAAGCAAACTAAAAGAGAAATGGGAAACAAACTATATATATGTGGAGAAATATTGCCAACCACTGAACCCAGCCAATGCCAGTAACAATACTTGGAGATTAATACAAACTACAATATCCACTATTATTAAGTAAGGCTATGATATACAGAAGTAATAGAAACAAACAAAAACAGAGGATTTTTTTTAAAAAAAGAAAAACAAAGAAACAATAACAACACAGGAATAAGCATAACAATTTCACTAAAAAGCATAAAATTCACAATAATCAACCCTCACACAAACAATGCGAAAAGGATAGAGGGGAGAACAGTTTTTTTAACTAGTTAATATAGTACAGAAATTGGTATTTATACACTTGTATCAGGGGTTGGAACTTAGGTCTATAAGTATTGTGAGAGCTTTACCAAGGGGTATACAGAAAGAATAGAGGAAAAACTAAAGCTGGAAAGGGATAGGATAAACTGTCGACTAAAAGGGTAAAGTTTAGTAAGAGAGTGATGGTGTAAAGGTCAAGTTGAAATAGGGTTGAATGATGCTATAGTAGTGATTAAAATAGAATGGAGATTATTCCCAATGTAAAATAAAGAATAAATAAAATGGTACTGGAGAGGAAACAAACAGACAAACAAACAAAAAAGAAAGAAAGAAAAATTGCAAAATAGCAGTAAAAATAGTGATGATAGAGATTGAAAAATGTAATAATTTAAAGGTAAAATGAAGTAAGGAAAACAATAGAAAAAATTTTTCTTAAGTAAATGCTATAAAAAGTGAAAATTAAATAAAAGATGTAAAAAATGAAAATAAAATAAAGAATAGTAAAATTAGCATAAAAATGTCCAGTAGTGGTCATTCACTTCCTCTGTTAATGTATTTGGCACTCCTGATTCTCGGGCCAGACAGTGTTGCAGTCCCCAGCATTCCACTGCACCTCAGTTTTGTAAGGTAAACCTTAATTTTAAGCAGGCTATATCTTAGTTATTTGTGTCCATTTATTTTTGATTAATTAAAAGAAAACAGAAAAGAAAAAAAAGAAAAGAAAAAAAAAGGCAGTTTGTAATTCAGCTCTTAGGTGTCAGTGTTTCCGCTTTGACCTCCCAGTCTTTTTGGTTACTCTGGCCTTCTTTCTCTATGGCTCTAGTGGGCAGAGTGCCTGCTGGTTCCCAGACTATGTCTTCTGGCTCCGATCCCTTGTTTCCAGAAGGCAAATTCCCCCTGCAATTTCCCCGGCTATGCCCAACTGGGCAGTCCTTCCCTAGTATTCAGAGGCAAGGGGGTGAATGGGAACCGGTGCCAAGGTATCCAGATGTTCCGCCCTTGGCGGGACAGCCGTGATTCTTAACACTCTGTCCCGTGTCCCCTGGCATTTTAAAAAAGTCCCGCTTCTGGGGGGATTACTTCAAACCCAGCACTAGGTGTCGCTGCAGCTTTCTTTGGGCTCCGCTCCGCCTCCACGGGCGGTGGTGCGGCGCTCCGGCTACCGTGGAGGCAGGGCCGGAGCTCCCTGGCTGCATAGCTGCCGCTGCCGCGGGACCCAGACCCCTCAGGCTATCCCCGCAAACTCTGACCTTTCCGTGGGTGACTGAAGATCTCCCCTGAATCCACGTGTTTGCGCAGCTCCGGGAGTCTCAGCTGCTCGATGGACCTCCCGGCTGTGCGTTTTCCACACCTCAGAGAAGCTCTTCCCTTCCTGGCAAGACGATTTAGCCCTTCCTCCAGGCCTGCAGTCCACAGCTCGCTGCCGCCGCTGCTGCCGCCACTGCCACAGCCATACTGGCCACCTGGTTAGGAAATCCTGTCCAGCGGACCCTTCCTTACCCTCCTTGAGAACTCCGCTGTCCCTTAGCTGCCAATCAACATTCCTGAGCGACTCAGAAGACACCTTTATCCGTTCTGGGACCAGAGTCAGAACAAGTCCGACTGTTCGGTTGCAATCTTCAAGCTCGAACCTCTTATTGGATAATTTTGCATCAGTATGGCATTACCCCATAAAGTCTTAAGTATTAGGGAAACCTATAAGTTTATCTGCCTGTGCTGAAAATAAAATAGTAATGCTGAGGTAGGCAATGGAGCTTGCAATTATTTAAAAGACAGCTGACGAATAATGTTTTAACTTAAATAATTGATTGTGAATAAATGTGAATACATGCTTTTTCTGAAACAGGCTGAAATTCTTACCATTGTATTGTTCCCATGCTTCACTCTGTCAACTTCTCTCTCTGATTAAAAGATGTTAAAAACAAACAAACCAACAAACAAACAAGACAAAAAAAAACCCTGACTGGTATGCATAAGTGGTAAGAATACCAGCCTTGGCCCTGCAGGATTTGTTTGCAGGACTTGACCAAGGCATGCCCCTGGGCTGCAGGGTCCCTTCCTGGACCAGGTTGAGGGTTGTACATGAGGAAAAAATCAAGGTATTTCTCTCCCCTTGATGTAGCTCTATCTCATCCTCACTCCCTCCATTCCACTCCCCAAGAGCAATTGGAGAAAATATCATCAGGTGAGGAACAACAAAAAAAGAAATGTAGAATTTTGTTTCTTTAATAAGGAAGATGAATGAGTGTGGTCCCTCATCCCTGAAAGCAAGTACTGTTCCAAATGAATTATAAGAAAAGAACACAAGATCTCCAAAATAATACAATACCCATACTCCCTTTGGCAACTGGAAGTGAACTTAGAGTAACAAAAGGAAGGCAATTTAATCCAATCCTATCTCTCACACACAGTATATCCAGACACATAAACGGCTTTAAGAGCTAAAGCCAATTTGACACAGTGGATAGAGCATCGGCCTGTGGACTTTAGAGTCCCTGGTTCAATTCCAGTCAAGAGCAGGTACCTATGTTCAGGGCACATCCCAAGTGAGGGGTGTTCAGGAGGCAGCTGATCGATGTTTTTAACTTTCTATCTCTTCTTCTTCCTCTCTGTAAAAAAATAAAATATAAAAAATAAAAACCATCCTTAAGAGCCTCTAGTTTGACATTCAGAATAATCTCTACCAGGACAGCTGCCACAGCCATCACAATCACTACAGTAAAAAACACGAATTAATTGTGTCCATGATACAGCTGTAGCAAGTTATTGGATAATAGAGTGAAACACTTTTATTTTTTTTAACTTTTTATATTTTTCAATTTTTAATTGATGAAAGTATCACATGTATACATATCTTCCTATTGCCCCCCCATCCCACTTCCATGCATGCCCTCACTGCTACCCCCAGTGTTTTCCATCCATTGGTTATGCTTATTTTCATGCATACAAATCCTTAGATTGATTTCTTACCTCACGCCCCCTCCCAAACCTTCCTGCCGTAATTTGACAGAAAGAGGAGAACACTTTTAAACACCCTTGTCTTCAATAGCAGCGCACATCTCTAGAACCTGCAATGCCATGGTCACGGTGTGCCTCCTCCCTAGATTGTGGGACATAATGCTTGCTGAATCACAAACCTGAATCATCTGTGCAGGAATAACTTAAGGAAATAAAGCAGTATTTTGCAATCACCTTCTAAGATATGGAAAAGTACACACCCTGACTACAAAAATAGGAAAATGGAAATGGACAGAAGGCTTCAAGTGTCATTTCTCCAAAGAAGATGCACAAACAGCAAGCTCATGAAAAGATGATCAACATAATGGGTCATTAGTGAAATGCCAATCGAAATCAAAATGAGATGCTACTTTATTCCTAAGGAGACTCCAATGTGTGAAGAGGAAAATATCAGAGTTTGTTGAAAGATTTAGAAAAAACTGGAGTCCTGTGCACAAAGAACAGAAAGGTGACAAGGTGCTAACTGCTGGGGAAAACAATGGAAATTCCTTCAACAAACATTTATCACAGACTCATAATATAACTCAGGATTTCCACTCTAAGTTATGCACCCCAAATCACTGGAGACTTCTACTGAAATACCAGTCCAAGAATGCTCACAGCAGTCCTCTGGTGGAAATGATCCCAACAGATGAAGAGATAAATGAGCTGAGTGACTAGAGTTGCAATGGAATATTTAATCAGCCATAAATGTGGCTGAGGACTGATTACTGGCATGTGGATGACCCTTGGAAACATTTATGCTAACAGAAACAAGCCAGACACAAAATGCCCTCTCCTGTTTCATTCCCATTCTATGATCTGTGGGAAATAGGCAAATCAGTAGAGACAGAATACTGGTTGTTGTTTAATAGAAGCTGCTGGGTCGGGGATGAGAATGATAGTGCAGAGCTCTTATTTAGGGGCAATAAAGATGTTTTGGACCTACACAGATGTGGTGGTGGCATAAGACTCTGAATAAACTGCATGCTACTTACTTGCTCAGTGGTAAATAGTTAGTATGATGATGGATGAATTTCACCTCCACAACAAACAGTATCTAGTATACATTAGGTGACCTTATGTTTTGTTGCCCATTACCTATAACTAGTACTGAAATCATCATCTCTAGGAGAGACATGGTAATTTCTCCTGGAAGAGATTGGTTGTTTGTACAGAGAACCTACATAATTCTGTCTACCATGTGACAGTAGTCCTGAAAATAAAAATAAAATAAAATAAAAAAACACTTAGATGAGGATATCTCAATGGAGAGCAATGTTTTAAGGAAATGTAAAAATTCAAAACATCACTTAATTTTTTCTTTTCATGACAATGTTTAAATTTACTCTAAGACTCCATTTGGGCTCCTGATTGTATGTGTTGTAAAATATTACTCTGGAATGTATTTTCTGACATCTTGTCGTCCATGTGCATCATCCTTAATTTCTTAAATTACCATCAGTGGGAAAAACTTGTCCACTTCTGAACAAAGTGCAAGCAATTTACAATATACCCACATACATATTTGTCAGTTCCTACCTATAGCTTAACTAGCATCTGCCAGCTTTTCCCCTTCTCTACTTTACACTCTTTCTCACATCAGTTGTCAATATTTGTGTAAAGCTTCTTTATTTTTAACTTTTTTTTCCAGTTCTTAATATATTTTATTGATTTTCTACAGAGAGGAAGGGAGAGGGACAACCAGAAACATCGATGAGAGAAACATCGACCAGCAGCCTCCTGGACATTCCCCACTGGGGATGTGCCTTCAACCAATGTACATGCCCCTGACCGGAATTGAACCCGGGACCCTTCAGTCCGCAGACCAACGCTCTATCCACTGAGCCAAACCGGTTTTGGCTGTGTGAAGCTTCTTAATCTTAACATTATACTCACTGCTCCATGCTCTTTCCCTAAGAACTAATAATTCTTTTGCTATACAATTGTTGAATTACTAGGATCTTTGTTAAAACACTTTCAATTGCTCTCAGAATCCCACAATTTTGAGTCATGTAACGTCCATTTAATTTAAAAAGAAACTTTCTCACTTACCTTAGAACTTTCAACTACATTTTGGACTAAGTAAAAGCCACAGGCTCTTGTTGTGCTCTTACATATGTTTATGTGTATACATATACATATACATATACATATACATATACATATACATATACATATATATACATATACATATACATATACATATATATACATATACATATACTTATATATATACCTATACATTTATATCCTATTAAATTAAAGATTAATATGCAAATTAACCATCACTCTCCTACATCCACAATAGATGCCCATAAGCCACACACAACAGCCAATCAGGAGCAAATATGCAAATAAATCCAACCAAGATGTCTGAGGCCAGAGAGAGGAAGGAGGCTTGGGGTTTTCCAGTGATGGAGGAAGCCAAGCTTTCTGCCTTCCCTTGCTGCCCAAGCCTTGACTTAAGTCTACAAAGTTTCCATGATAGAAGGTAAGTAAATTCCAACAGAAATGGCTGCAGCCATGGAGTGAGCAGAAGGTTTGGTTCTGCTACAAGTGATGAAGTTTCAATTGTAGAAGATAAATAAACCCCAGATACCAGGGCCTCTAATTGGGTCGCTTGAGGGCATGGCTGGCCAGAAAACCACCAGAAGTCCCTTGTCCAGGGTGCTCCATTCCCTAAGGGAACCCCCACCCTGATCCAGAACACCCTTTAGAGCATACTAGCTGGCCCCCACCTAAGCACCAGGCCTCTATCCTATCTAATAAAAGTATAACGTGCAGATTGACCCTCACTCCAATATACAAGATGTCTGCTCCTATGTGATCAAAGATTCTTCTACCATGTGTACACAAGATGACCACCATAAGATGGCCAGCAGGAGTGGACAGTTGGAAGAGATCAGGCCTACAAGGAAGGGCAGTTAGCAATGACCAGGCCTGCAGGGTAGGACACTTAGGGGTGACCAGGCCAGCAGGGGAGGGCAGTTAGGGGAAAATAAGCTGGCAGGGAGTGGTTAGGGAGTGATCATCCTGGCAGGCAGAAGCATTTGGAGCAATCAGGAAGGTAAGCAATTGAACAATTGGGAGTCAGCAGTCCTGGATTGTGAGAGGAATGTCCCACAGTCCAGTGGGATGTGGCCTACACAGGCAGTCTGACTTCCTCAAGGGGTCCCAGATTGGAGAGGTTGTAGGCTGGGCTGAGAGTCATCCCCCTCCCCATGCACAAATTTTGTGCACCTGTCCTCTAGTCTACACTAATAAAAGAAAAAGATGATAATTGTACCTTTGCTATGCCCACAGCCAATAGGAAATGATATGTAAATTAAGCCAACAAAGATTGGGGGTAATTTGCATATTCAGGAATGGCAGGATTCTCCTGATGCTGCCAGCTGGAATCAGACCACCATCAGGTTCCAACAGGCCAAGTGGAAAATGACTGACAATTTATGATGAGCTCAGAGGTAAGCAGGTGGGGTAGGCAGAGCACCTGATTCTGCCCACGGGGTCCAGGCAGCCATTGGGATTGAGCAGGCCTGGAGGGCAGTGCCTGATGCCACTTGCTGGTAAGGTCATGATAGGTAATGGGGCAGTGGGTCAGGGCAACGCTGGACTCCACCCTCTGTGTCTATGCCATCAGAGTTGGGTAGGCCTAGTGGATAGCATCTGACTCCACCTGTGGTGTTCAGGAAGCCATTGGGGACCAGGAAGACCAAGCAGCCAGCACCTGACTCTGCCTGCGATTCCAGGTCGCCATTGGGGACCTGGCAGGCAGGGCGGGTTGCACCTGATGCCACCAGTGGTGTCCAGTCCACCATGGGACACCAGGCAGGCCATGTGGGCAGCACGTGACGCAGCTTGTGGTGTCCATGCTGCCATCAGGGACCAGGCATGCTGGGTGTGCAGCACTTGATGCAGCCAGCAGGGTCCAGGCAGCCTGGGGACCCTGGGTAGGCTGGGTGACCAGGTACCACTGTATGCCCCTGGTCACCTGTGGACAAAGTAGAGCAGGCCAGGGTTGAACATTTTAATGAAAATGGGATGCCTATGCCTCAGCCCAGTGCACTGATCTCTGGCTAGGAGAAGTCAATGGGCTGTTAGCAGGCACCAGGGCTTGGAAGGGACTGAGAGCAAATTGCAAGCATGCTACCAGGAAGAGGTGCTGAACCATGATGACGCAGAGGGCTGGCTGATGGAGGCATGCAAAGATTTAGATGAAGTGGCTCCCCCTGACACTGAGCCTGAAAAGCACACCAACAGCCTGAAGGACTAAATCGCCTTTCTGAAGAAGGTTCATGAAGAGGAGATCACTGAGCTGCAGGTGCAGATCCAGTACGCCCAGATCTCAGTGGAGATGGACATGTTCTCCAAGTCTGACCTCTCTGCACTGCTCAAGACATTGGGGTTCAGGAAGAGAATCTGGTTGCCAAGGACATGCAGAATGCAGAAGAATGGTACAAGAGTTGCACACCGTATAGACCTAGAGCTCTGCCAAGAAAACCTATAAGATGTGCGCTGCCAAGGACGAGGTGTCTGAAAGCTGCCGCCTGCTCAAGGCAAAGATCCTGGAGATCAAAGCATGCCAGGGCATGAACTAAGCTCTGGGAACTCAGCTGCAGGAGCTGAAGGGTAAGCAGAACACTGATGTTGGTGCTATGTAGGACACAATCAACAAATTAGAAAAAGAGTTGAGAACTACAAATAGTAAAATGGCTTGATATTTAAGAGAATACCAGGACCTCCTCTATGTGGCTTTGGACATTGACATTGCAGCTTACAGGAAACTCTTGGAAAGTGAGGAGACCCAGCTCAGTTGTTGCCAGGACTTTGGTCAATCTGCCTAAAGCAGTTTACAGACTAGCTTTTACTTGATGTCTGCTCGCTCCTTCCCTTCTTAATACACTAGCCACATCTAGGGGGAACTGATTGAAACAGAGGAGACCATTGCAGCTGCTAAAGCCGAGGGAGCTAAGGATGAACACCCACTCTGAAGGAGAAAGATTAAAGCAGGTAGGCAGATGAGCAGTTAGGTGCCAGCAGTCCCTGTTGTGAGCAGGCAATCCAAATGCCAGTTTAGGCCGAATGCCACAGGGTTCTCAAATTAGAGAGGATGCAGGCCAGGCTGACACCTCTCGTCCCATGCAAGGATTTTGTGCACTGGGCAACTAGTGTGTGTGTATATGTATATATATATATATATATATATATATATATATATATATATATATATATATATGGCTAAATGAACACCCACTCTGAAGGAGAAGCTGAAGAGGAGAAGGAGTAGGAAGTGGCTGATAAAGAGGAAGGAGCGGAAGAGAGAGAATGTGCCAAGGAAGAATTTGAGGATGCAAAGGGGGTGAAGGTGAAGACAAAGATGCCCAAGAAGTTGAGGATGAGAAGAAAGATTAAAGTGCTGGGGAGGAGCAAGCAACCAAGAAAAGACTGATCCCCCTTCTCCTCAATTATTTGAGGAATAATCCTCCTGCAACCAGATCAACCCTGTCACCAACCAAGCAGTTGAGTTCCCTATACTATATGAATTAAGAAGTCCATATATGTAACATTCTGAGGAGACTCAGGTTGGACATTAAAGGTTGTGCTATGACTTTTCTCGCCATGCAGAGTATCTGTTTGCTTGCAGAGTGGCTTCCTGGCTTGCTGCCAGCCTGTGCATGGTCCATGCCTATGAGTTCAGGATTTATTCCCAAATCAGAAAGGGAAGTCACAGGGTGTATATTATTGCTATGAATACAGTATTTGCTACTACTTACCACATATACAATGTAATGTCCTATCACATGAAGTATGTATTCTCATAGAGTAATACTGGTACATGTGTTATAGTTATGGCAGTATGTCATATCCTATCTATATTAATAAAAGGGTAATGTGCTAAGTAGACCATGAGACCTTCCAGAAGTCCTTCCATACAAATCCATGGTGGTGGGGCTGAGACACAGGTGGTTAGGGGTGATCAGGCCAGGAGGGAATGGCAACTGGTGGAGATCAGGCCAAGAAGGGAGTGGCAATTGGGCATGAGCCGGCCAGCAGAGGAACCAGTTGCAGGTCAGCAAGCCGGCAGGGGGGTGCAGTTGGGGAAAATCAAGCTAGCAGGAAGAGTAGTTAGGGTTAATCAAGCAGGTAGGCAGATGAGCAGTTAGGTGCCAGCAGTCCCTGATTGTGAGCGGGCAATCCAAATGCTAGTTTAGGCTGAATGCCACAGGGTTCTCAAATTAGAGAGGATGCAGGCCAGGCTGACACCTCTCATCCCATGCAAGGATTTTGTGCACTGGGCAACTAGTGTATATATATATATATATATATATATATATATATATATATATAAAGCTAAATGACCAACTATATGTCCATGTGACCATCCAACCATAAGCCAGTACATATGACGTGCACTGCTAATATTTATATATATATATAAATACACTATATAAATATATATATATTTATATATGTATTTACACATAATAAATATTTATATATATAAATACACTATATATTTATATATATATAAATATATAGTGTATTCTGTGTGTGTATATATAAATGTGTATATGTATACATATGTGTATATCTACATATGTATACACACACACACACACGTGCACACAGACACACATGGCTAATAGAGTAAGTGTCCCTTTTTGGGTAATGACATTAAGTAGCAATGCCCAGCTTCCTTTTCCTAGCGACTAACCTCCTTGCAGTTTCTTCAGCCCAGGAGCATGACTTGCTTTATAGCCAGGGGGAAACATTTTACCCTAACCTAATGTCTGTGAAGCATTCTCCAGTGCTTCATCTCAATTGATCCTCACAGAAATCCTGGAATAGGTAGAAAGGAGTCCCGGTGGAATCCTCTTTTCTCTTCATTAGACAGAATACAGAGATTGAGAAAGCTTAGAAATGTGACTGAAAATAAGAAAGAAATGGTGGAACTTGAAAATAACTTCAGGGTTTCTCACTGCACAGAATAGTCAAGCACTATTGGTGTTAAATATTTTACCCTTTGTTCTACCCATTATATTTAATGTTACATTAAATATCTGTTACATTAATAATCTGTTTTGTATTAATATTTACTGCTGTGTTACTGACAATTACCTGAAAGTGAAGTCAGGGTACTTTACTGGGCTGGGACAAGTTCAGCTAAATCAGAGAGTAGATCTAATTAATCAAGTTTATTCTCTCCATATACATATGGCTAAGTTGACTCATGCATGTCCAATACATAACATACAAAACTCTCACTGCAACCAATTGCATGCATGTGTTTCAATCTGTCACTGTCAATCATGAAATTTGTTGATGTTTTTATTATAAGGGGAAAATAGTGATATTAAAATATTTCCTCTAATTAACTTCCTTTCTATGTCTACAAATCCTTGCACCACACCAGTAGTATTCTAATACTGGCAAGATATCATTTTATTGGGCTAGGACATGCCAATTAGTAGCACACACAGGGGTAACAGGTGCAGTGGGATTAGGATGAGCAGAAATAGCAAGGTTCCTGGCTCCATCTCGGGCTCCTCCCTGGCTGCTTGCCATTTTGTGCACTGCCACATCACTCAGGAGATGTAAGACCTACAGCAGCAGTCGGGTATCCCCCAAAGAGTCCCGAATTGCAAGAGGGCACAGGCCAGGCTTGTGGATCCACTGGTGTTTGAATTTCAAGGGCTAGGCCTCTAGCAATTTTAGAATATTATAAATTTGTAATTTATTACCTCGTGTCCTTGGCGACCAGCCTATCTCCAACTTAAGTCACAATTGCCTCTTCTTCACCTGGCAACATTCCTTGTTGACATGACTGCCTTCAGCTGTTGCCTGGCCCTGCCCCCTCATTGACTTGATTGCCTTCAGCTCTGAACCTGGCCCCGCCCCCTTGTCCAGAAACCCCGCCTCCTCATGCATTGTACAAATGAGCAAGCACCACTGGCCAGGCTGCCCTGCTCCTCACACTCAGGGGCCTACTGACCCACCTCTGGAAGTGTTGTTCGGTACCTGAAAGACCCAACTGCAGATGGCCTTCTGCTCACAGGTTGCCTTCTACCCAGGGCCTAGATACAAAAGCATGGGCAGACCAGCCCCCCCTTTTGGACAGCCATGGACCTCCATGAGATTCGGAGGACCTACCACCCCTACCACAGGGCATATCACAATGGAGTGTCCTGCGACCCCCACTGTCCTGTCTATGGGCTTTGACATCTGGGAGAGAGCTGTGTCAAGTCCCCAAAAATCACTTTCCACTTTGGGAGCAGTGACCCGTCCCTCCTGAGTTACTCTATTCCCTCTGTGCTCCAGCATCCTTTAGCCAGCTACTGTGCACCAGCCACTCTATTGCAGCCCCTGTGCACCAGACTCTGGATGTCACCTACTGTATAGCAGCCACAGTTCGCCAGCCATTGTGTGATCCCACTGTGCGCCAGCCTCTGTGCTCCAGCCACTGTGCGCCAGCCTCTGTGCACCAGATACTGTGCACCACCACTGTGCACAAGCTATTGTTTGTCAGCCACTGTATTGCAGCAATTGTGCGCCAACCACTATGCGCCACTCCTGTGCACCAGCATCTGTGCAGCACCACTGTGGGCCAGCCACTCTGCGCCAGCCACTTTGTGCCAGCTCTTGGAGGCCAGCAACTGTTTTGCAGCCAGTTTTTGCCAGCCTCTGGATGCCAGCTTCTGTATTGAGGACCCTGTACAACAGCCACTGTACACAAACAGTGTGCACCAGCCCCTGTACGCCAGCCACTGTGTGCTACCACTATGTACAAGCCACTTTGCGCCAGCAACTGTGCTCAGGCCACTGTGCGCTGCTCCTGTGCACCAGCCACTGTGCAACAGCCATGTGCCAGACACCATGTGCCAGCCTCTGTGTGCCAGCCAGTGTGCGCAAACCACTGTATTGCAGCCCCTGTGCATCAGCCATTTTGCGCCCCTACTGTGCACCAACCTCTGGGGACCGGCCACTGTGCACCAGCCTCTGTGCACCAGCCTCTGTGCACCAGCCACTGTGCACCACCACTGTGCACCAGCCACTTTGTGCCACCCACTGTGCGCAAGCCACTGTGTGACAATACTGTGCGCCAGCCACTTTGCTACAGCCAATGTATTCCAGCCACTGTGCATCAGACTCTGTATGCCAGCCACTGTATTGCAGTCTCTGTGCAAGAACCACTGTGCACAAATACTATTAACCATTCACAGCTCGCCAGCCACTGTGTGCCAGCCACTTTGTGCCAGCCACTGTGCAGCAGCATGTGAGCATCAGCCTCTGTGCGCCAGCCACTGTATTGCAGCCCATGTGCACCAGCATCTGGAGGCCAGCTACTGTATTGCAGCCACTTTGCAACAGCCACTGTATGCTCCCACTGTGCACCAGCCACTGTGCGCCAGCCACTGTGCGCAACCACTGTATGCCAGAAACTGTATACCAGCAACTGTGTGACAGCCTCTATGTGCCAGCTGTTTTGTGCTACACTCCATGTGCCAGCCACTGTATTCCATCACTTTGCGCCAGCCACTGTGCATAACCTCTGTGCTGCAGGCACTGTGTGCCAGCCAGTGTGCACCAGCCGCTGTACGCCAGCCACTGTGTGCTACCACTGTGCGCCAGCAACTACGTGTCACCACTGGGTGCCAGCCACTGTGCGCCGGCCACTGTGTGCCAGCCAATATATTCCAGCAACTGTGCGCCAGCCTCTGACCCAGCCACTTTGTGCCACCAACTGTGCACCAGCCACTGTGTGACAATACTTTGCGCCAGCCATTGTGCGACAGCCCTGTGCCAGCAACTATATTCCAGCCACTTTGCGCCCGCCTCTGTGTGCCAGCCACTGTACTGTAGCCACTGTATGCCAGCCACTGTGCTCTGCCACAGCGCCAGCCATTGTGTGCCAGCCGCTGTATTGCAGCCATAGTACATCAGGCACTGTGTGCCACTCCAGTGTGCCAGCATCTGTGTGCCACCATTGTGCGCCAGCCACTGTGCGCCACCTCTTTGTGACCGCTCATGGACGCCAGCCACTGTTTTGCAGCCATTGTGCACCAGCCTCTGGACTACAGCTATAGTTTTGCAACAACTATGTGCCAGCCACTGTGCACTGCCTCTGTGCGCCAGCCTCTAGGCTCCAGCCACTGTGAGCCAGCCACTATGCGCAAACACTGTGCACCAGCCACTGTACTCCAGCTCAGTGCGCTACAACTGAGCACCAGCCACTTTGCGTCAGCTACAATGCTCAAGCCACTGTGCGCTACTCCTGTGCGCCAGACTCTGGGTTCCAGCCATTGTATTTCAGACACTGTGTGACACCCCTGTGCGCCAGGTATTGTGCGCCAGGTATTGTGCACCAACACTGTGTGTCAGCCACTTTGCTGCCACTCCTGGACACTAGCCACTGTTTTGCATCAAGTGTGTGCCAACCTCTGAATGCCAGCTACCTAATGCAACCATTGTGCACCAGCCTCTGGGCTCCAGCCACTGTGCACCAGCATCTGTGTGCCAGCATCTATGCGCCCCACTGTCCGCCAGCCTCTAGGCTCCAGCTACTGTGCTCATGCATCTGTGCGCCTGCCACAGTATTCCAGGCATTGTGCGCCATACTCTGTGTGCCAGCGGCTGGTGCACAGTTTTGGCACACAGTGGTTGGCACAAAGAGCCTGGTGCACAGTGGCTGGAGCCCAGAGTCTGGCGCACAGTGGCTGCAATACAGTGGCGAGCATCCAGGAGCTGGCACAATGTGGTTATCGTACAGTAGCACGCGCACTGATGTGTGGCACAGTCTGGAACATAATGGCTGGCGCACAGAGGTGGTGCACAGTGTCTGGAACACAATGCCTGGCACACAGAGGTGGCGCAAAGTGCATGGCGCTAAGTGGCTGGCACACAGTGTTGGCGCACAGTGGCAGGTACTCAGAGGCTGGCACACAATGACTGGCGCCCAGAAACTGGCGCATATTGGGGGCACACAGTGGTCACACACAGTGGCTGCAATACAGTGGCTGGCGACCAGGAACTGGCGCTTAGTGGTTGGCGCACAGTGGTGCCGCACAGTAGATGCCGCAAGAGGTGTTGAACAGTGTCTGGAACACAGTGGCTGGCACACAGTGGCTGGCACACAGTACCTGCACAATGGCTGCAATACAGTGGCTGGTGACCAGGAACTGGTGCTAAGTGGCGCACAGTGTTGCCGCTCCTTAGTTGGCGCACAGAGGTCTTGCACACTGGCTGGCACACAGTTCCGGCAGCAAAGAGGTTGCGCACAGTGGCTAGGGGACAGTGGTTGTGCAGTGTTGCTGGTGCACAGTGGTGGCGCACAGTGGCTGACGCAAACTGGCTGGCGCACAGAGGCTGGCACACACTGGTGGCACACAGTGGCTGGAACATAGTGGCTGGCGCACAATTGGTGGCACTCAGTATTGTCTCACAGTGGCTGGTGCACAGTGGGTGACACAAAGTTGCTGGTGCACAGTAGTAGAGCACAGTGGCTGGCTCACAATGACTACAATACAGTGGCTGGCGTAAATAGGCTGGCTCACACTGCCTGGAATACAGTGGCTGGTACACTGTGGCTACAATACAGTAGCTGGCACACAGAGGCTGTCGCACAGTGGCTGGCTCAGAGTGGTGGCGCACAGTGGCTGGTGCAACGAGGCTGGCACACAGTTTTGGTGCACAGTGGCTCATGCACCATGGCAGGTGCATAGTGTTGTGCACAGTGACTGGCGCACAATGGTGGCGCACACAGGCTGGTGCCCAGCAGTCACACACAGTGGCTTGAGCACACTGGCTGAAGCACAATGGCTGGCGCACAGTATTTTCACACAGTGGCTGGTGCACAGTGGGTGGATTAAAGTGGCTGGCACACAGAGGCTGGAGCACAGTGGCTGAATTCCAGAGGCTGGTGTACAGGGGGGGCGCACAATGATTGGCACACAGTACTGTCACACAGTAACTGGCGCACAGTGGGTGGCACAATTTGGCTGGCACATAGAGGCTGGTGCACAATTGCTGGAATACAGTGGCTGGCTCAGAGTGGCTGGCGCTCAGGGGCTGGCGCAGAGTGGTGGCGCACAGTGGCTTGCGCAAACTGGCTGGCGCATAGTGGCTGGCGCACAGTGGCTGGTGCACAGAGACTGGTGTACAGAGGCTGGTGCAAAGTGGCTGCAGCCTAGAGGTTGGAGCACAGTAGGGGCTCACAGTGGCTGGTGCACAGTGGCTGCAATACAGTAGCTGGTGTCCAGAGGCTGGCGCACATAGGCTGAAATACAGTTGCTGGCGCACATTGGCCAGCGCACAGAAGCTGGTGTACAGTAGCTGACAAAAAGTGGCTGGTGCATAGTGGCTGGCACACAGTGGTTTCCACAGAGGCTGGCGCACATAAATGGAGTGCAGTTGCTAGAACACAGTGCCTGGCACAAAGTGGCGGGCGCAAACAACTGGCGCACAGTGCTGGTGAGCAGTGGCTGGTGCATAGTGTATGTGCAAAGTGGCTGGCGCACGGATGCTGGCACACAGTGGCTGACACACAGTGCCTGGAGCACAGAGTCTGGCACACAGTGGTGGGGCACACAGGCTGGCTCAAAGTGGCTTGAATACAGTGGCTGGCACACAATGGCTGGCACATAGTACTGTCACACAGTGGCTGACGCACAGTGGGTGTCACAAAGTGGCTGCCACATAGATTCTGGTGCATAGTTGCTAGAATACAGTGGCTTGTGCACAGTGGGGGCACACATTAGTTGGTGCACAGTGGCTGCAATACAGAGCTGGCATCCAGAGTTTGGTGCACAGTGGCTGCAATACAGTGGCTGGTGCACAGTGGTGGATCCTGGTCACAGTGGGGGTGCACAATCGCTGGCGCACAGTGGCTGCAATACAAGAGCTGTTGCACAGAGGCTAGCGTACAGGGGCTGGAATACAATGGCCAGTGCACAGTGTCTGGCGCAGAATGACTGGCGCACTGTTGTGGCGCAACATGCTGGTGCACATTGTGGCGCACATTGGCTGGTCACAATGGCTGGTGCACTGTAGTGGAGCACAGTAGCTAACACACAGTGGCTGGCTTTCAGGGGCTGGCGCACAGTGGCTGGCGCAAAATGGCTGGCACACAGTATTGTCACACAGTGGTTGGTGCACAGAGGGTGGTGTACAGTTGCTGTGCATAGAGGCTGGCACACAGTTGCTGGAATACAGTGGCTAGTGCACAGAGGCTGACACACAGTTGCTGGCGCACAGTGGTGGCGCACTATGGTTGGTGCAAAGTGGCTGGCATACAGTGCTGGCGCACAGTGGCTGGCGCACAGTGGCTGGTGCATAGTGTTTGTGAACAGTGGCTGGCTCCAGAGGGTGGTGCACAGTGGGTGGTGCACAGTGGTGGTGCACACAGGCTGGCACACAGCAGGCACACAAAGTGACTTGAAGTGAGCACAGTCACTTGAATACAGTGGCTGGCGCACAGTGGGTGGCACAAAGTTGCTGGTGCACAGTGGCTGAATCCCAGAGGCTGGTGCACAGTGGGTGCACACAGTGGATGGCATACAGTAGCTAAAATATAGCGGCTGGTGCACAGTGGCTGGTGCACAATGGCTGGCACACAGTATTGTCACACAGTGACTGGCGCAATTTGGCTGGCAGTTAGAGGCTGGCGCACAGTTGCTGGGATACAGTGGCTGGAGCACAGTGGTTGGCCCTCAGTGGCTGGCATACAGTGGTGGCGCACAGAGGCTTGTGCAAACTGGCTGGTGCACAGGCTCATGCACAGTGGCTGGTGAATATTGTTGGCGCACAGTGGCTGGCACACAGTGTCTGCAATACAGTAGCTGGCATCCAGAGGCTGGCACACATGGGCTGCAATACAGTGGTGCACAGTGTCTGGCGCTCAGAGGCTGGCACACAGTGGCTGGTGCAAAGTGGATCGCATATAGTGGCGAGCGCGCAGTGGCTGATGCATAGTGTTTGTGCACAGTGGCTGGCGCACAGCGGTGGCACACAATGGCTTGCGCAAACTGGATAGTGCACAGTGGATGGCGCACAGTGGTTGGTGCACAGCAGTGGCACACAGTGGCTTGCGCAAACTGGCTAGCACACAGTGGCTGGCACATAGTAGCTGGTGCACATTGCTGGAGCACAGTGGCTGGTGAGCAGTGGCTTGTGCATAGTGTTTGTGCACAGTAGCTGGCGCACAGAGGCTGGCGCACAGTGGGTGGTGCACCATGGTGAAGAACAGTGGCTGGCACACAGTATTGTCACACACTGGCTGGCGCACAGTGGGTGGCACTAAGTGGCTGGAGAATAGAGGCTGGTGCACAGTTGTTGGCGCACAGTGGCTACAATACAGTGGCTGTTGCACAGAGGCTGGCGCACAGTGGTTGGAATACAGTGGCTAGCACACAGTGGCTGAAGTACAATGTCTCGAGCACAGTATTGTCACATAGTGGCTGGAGCACAGTGGGTGGCACAAAGTGGCTTCGCGTAAAGGCTGTCGCTCTGTGGCTGGTGCACAGCAGCTACAATAAAGTGGCTGGGACACAAAGGCTGGCTCAAAGTTGCTGGAATACACTGGCTGACGCACAGTATTGTCACACAGTGGCTAACGCACAGTGGGTGGCACAAAGTAGCTGCCACATAGAGTCTGGCACACAGAAGCTGGAATGCAGAGGCTTGCGCACAGTGGGGGCCTACATTGGCTGGTGCCCAGTGGCTGCAATACAGAGCTGGCATCTAGAGGTTGGCGCACAGTGGCTGCAATACAGTGGCTGGTGGACAATGGTGGGCACAGTGGCTGGCACACAGAGCCTGGTCACAGTGGGGGTGCACAGTCGCTGGCGCACAGTGGCTGCAATACAAGAGCTGTCGCACAGTGGCTGGCGCACTGTCGGTGTGCACAGTAGCTGGCACACTGTAGCTTCAATAAAGTGGCTGGCCCACAGAGGCTAGCGCACAGTGGTTGGAATACAGTGGCTGGCGCACAGTGTCTGACGCACAATGACTGGCAGGCTGTTGTGGTGCAAAGTGCTGGTGCATTGTGGTGGTACATATTGGCTGACACACAATGGCTGACACAATATGGTGACGCACAGTTGCTGTCTCACAATGGTGGCGCACAGTGGTGGGGCACACAGGCTGGCGCACAGGAGTAGGGCACAGTGGCTGGCTCAAATTGGCTACAGTATAGTGGCTGGCTTAAAGATGCTGGAGCACAGTGCCTGGAATACAGTGTCTGGAGTACAGAGGCTGGAGCACGGTGGATGGTGTACAGAGGCTGTCGCACACTGGCTGGTGCAAAGAGGCTGGAATACAGAGGCTAGCACACAGAGGCTGGAATACAGTGGCTGGCGTACAGTGTCTGACGCACAATGACTGGTGCACTGTTGTGGTGCAAAGTGCTGGTGCACAGTGGTGGCGCACATTGGCTGGAGTACAATGGCTGGCACAATGTGGTGACGCACAGTTGCTGGCTCACAATGGTGGCACACAGTTGTGGCACACAGTG
Source organism: Pipistrellus nathusii (assembly GCA_963693515.1). Classification (NCBI taxonomy): domain Eukaryota; kingdom Metazoa; phylum Chordata; class Mammalia; order Chiroptera; family Vespertilionidae; genus Pipistrellus; species Pipistrellus nathusii. The sequence continues at coordinate 105,288 of OY882880.1, read as the reverse complement.
GCTAATGCACAGAGGTTGGCGCACACTGGTGGCACACAGTGCTTGGAACACAGTGGCTGGCACACAATGGCTGGCACACAGTATTGTCTCACAGTGACTGGTGCACAGTGAGTGACATAAAGTGGCTGGAGCACAGTGGTAAGGCACACAGACTGGCGCATAGGAGTAGCGCACAGTGGCTGGCTCACAGTGGCTACAATACAGTGGCTGGCGTAAAGAGGCTGGCACACAGTGCCTGGAATACAGTGGCTGGTACACAATGGATGGAGCACAGAGGCTATCACACAGTGGCTGTGGCTACAATACAGTGGCTGGTGCTCAATGGCTGGCTCACAGTATTGTCACACAGTGGCTGGTGCACAGAGGGTGGCGCACAGTGGCTGGTGCATAGAGGCTGGCTCTCAGTGGCTGTCGCAAACTGGCTAGCACAGAGTGGTGGCGCACACTGTCTGGTGCACAGTGTCGGGTGCATAATGTTTGTGCACAGTGGCTGGCGCACAGAGGGTGGTGCACAGTGGGTGGCGTACAGTGGTGGTGCACAAAGGCTGGTACACAGCAATCGCACACAGTATCTGGCACACAGTGGCTTGAATACAGTGGCTAGCACACAGTGACTGTGGCACAATGGCTGGCGCTCATTATTGTCACACAGTGACTGGTGCATGGTGGGTGGCACAAAGTGCTGGTGCACAGTGGTGGCTCACAATGGCTAAATCCCAGAGGCTGGCGCACAGTGGGGGCGCACAGTGGATGGTAGCCAGTAGCTAAAATAAAATGGCTAGTCCACCGTGGCTGGCGCACAATGGCTGGCACAAAATATTGTCACACAGTGGCTGGTGCACAGTGGGTGGCACAATTTGGCTGGCCCAAAAAGGCTGGCTCACAGTTGCTGGAATATAATGGCTGGCACACAGTGGCTGGTGCTAAGTGGCTGGCGCACAGATTTGGCGCACAGTGGCTTGTACAAACTTGCTGGTGCACAGAGGCTGGCGCACAGTGGTGGTGCACAAAGGCTGGCACACAACAGTCGCACACAGTGGCTGGCACACAGTGACTTGAATACAGTGGCTAGCGCACAGTGACTGAGGCACAATGGCTGGCGCTCATTATTGTCACACAGTGGCTGGTACACGGTGGATGGCACGAAGTGCTGGTGCACAGTGGTGGTGCACAATGGCTAAATCCCAGGCTGGTGCACAGTGGGGGTGCACAGTGGATGGCATACAGTAGCTAAAATAAAATGGCTAGTCCACAATGGCTGGCACACAATGACTGGCACACAGTATTGACACCCAGTGGCTGGTGCACAGTGGGAGACACTTTTGGGCTGGCACATAGAGGCTGGCTCACAGTTGCTGGAATATAGTGGCTGGCGCACAGTGGCTTGTACAAACTTACTGGTGCACAGAGGCTGGCACACAGTGGCTACAGAACAGAAACTGGTGTACAGTGGGGGCACACATTGGCTGGCACACAGTTGTTGAAATACAGTAGCTGGCGTCCAGAGACTGGCACACATAGGCTGCAATACAGTGGCTGGCGCACAGTGGCTGGTGCACAGAGGCTGGAGCAAAGTGGCTGGCATATAGTGGCTGGTGCACTGTTGTTTCCACAGAGGCTGGTGCACAGGAGTGGCAAACAGTGGCTAGAACACAGTGCCTGGCCACAGTGGCTTGAGCAAAGTGCCTGGCGAGCAGTGGCCGGTTCATAATGTTTGTGCACAGTGGCTGGCGCACAGAGCTATGTGCTCAGTGGCTGGTGCACAGTGGCTTTCACAAACTGGCTGGAGCACAGTGGCTGGCACACAGTGTCTGGTTCACAGTGGTGGAGCACAGTGGCTGGCGAGCAGTGGCTGGTGCATAGTGTTTGTGCACAGTGGCTGGCGCATAATGCCTGGATCACAGAGTCTGGCGTACTGTGGTGGCAAACCGGGGCTGGCACGGTGGTTAGTGCAAAGTCGTGGTGCACACAGGCTTTTGAACAGGAGTGGCGCACCGAGCCTGGCGCTCAGTGGGTGGCACAAAGTGGCTGGCGCATAGAGGCTGGTGCATAGAGGCTGGCCCACAGTTGCTGAAATACATAGGCTGGTGAACAGTTGCTGGCGCACAGTGGTTGTGCACAGTGGCTCACGCAAACTGGCTGGCACACAGATGCTGGCGCACACTGGTGGTGCACAGTGGCTGGAGTACAGTGGCTGGCACACAATGGCTGGCACACAGTATTGTCTCACAGTGGCTGGTGCATAGTGGGTGGCACAAAGTGGCTAGAGCACACTGGTGGCGCACAGTGGCTGGCGCAGTGGTGGGCACACAGGGTGGCATACAGGAGTAGTGCACTGTGGCTGGCTCACAGTGGCTACAATACAGAGGCCGGTGTCAAGAGGATGGCGCACAATGGCTGGAATACAGTGGCTGGTACACAGAGGCTGGCGCACAAGGCTGGCACACTGTGGATGAAGCACAGAGGTTGTCGCACAGTGGCTGGTGCAAAGAGCCTGGCGCAAAGTGGCTAGAATACAGAGGCTGGAGCACAGAGGCTGGAATACAGTGGCTGTGGATTCTAGCTCTCTATTGCAGCCACTGTGCACCAGCCAATCTGTGCCCCCACTTTGCACAAGCCTCTGGGCTCCAGCCACTTTGAGCCAGTCTCTTTGAGCCAGTCACTGTGCGACAGTCTCTGTGTCCATCCACTGTGTGCCAGCCTCTGTGCGCCAGCCACTGTATTGTAGCCACTGTGAGTCAATACAGTGTTCCAGCCACTGTGCGCCACCACTATGCACCAGCCATTGTATTGCAGCCACAGTACACCAGCCTCAGTGTGCTGCCATTGTGCATGAGCCATTTTGCGCCAGCCTCTGTGCTCCAGCCACTGTACACAAGCCACTGTGCAACAGCAAGTGTGTGCCGCCTCTGTACTCCAACCAGTTTGCACCAGCCACTGTGCACCACCACTGCGCGCCAGCCTCTAGGATCCAGCCTCTATGAGCCACTCACTGTGCGCCAGCCAGTGTGTGACAATACTTTGCGCCAACCATTGTGTTCAGCCACTGTATTCCAGCCTCTGTGCGCCAGCCACTCTGCACGACTCCTATGTGCCAACCTGTGTGCACCACGACTGTGCACCAATCACTGTGTGCCAGCCCTGGTTTGCCACCACAGTGCACCAGATTCCATGCTCCAGGCACTGTGTGCAAACCATTTTGCTCCACCACTGTGTGCCAACCATTTTGCTCCACCACTGTGTGCCACCCACTGTGCACCAGCCTCTGGGATTCAGCCACTGTGCTCCAGCCACTATGCGACAGACACTGTATTCCAGCAACTGTGCGCCAGCCTCTATGCACCAGCCACTTTGTGCCATCCATGGTGTGCCAGGCACTGTGTGACAATACTGTTTGCCAGCCATTGTGTGCCACCACTGTGCTTCAGCCATTTTGTGCCACTCACTGTGCACCAGCCACTGTGAGAAAATACTGTGTGACAGCCATTGTGTGCCAGCCACTGTATTCCAGATTGTATGCCAGCCTCTGTGCGCCAGCCACTGTATTCCAGCAACTGTGTGCCAACCACTTTGTGCCACCAACTGTGCGCCAGCCATTGTGTGACAATACTGTGCGCCAGTTATTGTGCACCAGCTACTGTGCGCCAGCCTCTGTGTGCCACTCCTGTGCGCCAGCCTGTGTGCACCACGACTATGAGCCAACCATTGAGCACCAGCCCCGGTTACCCACCACAGTGCTCTAGACTCTGTACTCCAGGCACTGTGCATCACCGTCTGTGTCCAACCACTGTACACAAGCCACTGTGCACCAGCAAGTGTGTGCCGCAAACTGTGTGCCAGCCACTGTGTTCTAGCCACTGTATTCAAGCCACTGTGTGCCAGGCACTGTGTGCGACTGCTGTGCGCCTCCCTGTGTACAACACCACTGTGCGCTACCCACTGTGCACCAGCCTCTGTGTGTCAGCCACTGTATTCCAGCAACTGTGCGTCAGCCTCTATGCACCAGCCACTTTGTGCAACCCATTGTGCACCAGCCACTGTGTGACAATACTGTGTGCCAGCCTCTGTGCGCCAGTGTATTCCAGCAACTGTGTGCCAGCCACTTTGTGCCACCCACTATGTGCTAGCCACTGTGTGACAATACTGTCCGCCAGCCACTGTGCGCCACCACTATGCTTCAGCCACTTTGTGCCACCCACTGTGCATCAGCCACTGTGAGAAAATATTATGTGCAAGCCATTGTGCGTGAACCACTGTGTGCCAGCCACTGTGTGCCAGCCTCTGTGAGCCAGCCACTGTATTCCAGCAACTGTGCGCCAGTCACTTTGTGCCACCCAGTGTGTGCCAGCCATTGTGCTTAAGGCACTGTGTGACAATACTGTGTGCCACCCATTGTGGGCCAGCCAGTATGTCACAATACTGTGCGCCAGCCATTGCGCTTCAGCCACTGTGCGCTGTTATGCTCAAGTGTCATCAATCCCAAAGACTACCAGGGAGCCAAATCCAATGCAATTGCAGAAAGCCTGTATTTATTTCGCTCTAGTCCGAACTCAGTCTCACTTACACCAATGAGGGCATGGCGAGAAAGAGAAAGAACTTAACACATCAATGGGTTTTATAGGGAGGGTGGTACTGCTACTTTGGCTGACCTGATTGGTTAGGTTAGGCCTAGCATCCAGTTACCTGGAGCTGGATCCACCCCACCCTGCCTCTCACCCCGCCCTGCCCCCTCACCCTGCCCTGACTTCTCATTCCCCACTTGTCTTGAGACTTAACAGGCCCAATCATGGGACCTTTTGCACTTCTGAAGGGTGCATAAAGTTCCTCCTTCCCAGTGCCCTAATCTGACATTTTGGGGGAGTTCATGAGATGTGTCCAGTGGAGACACAAGACTACACTGCGGGGTCGGAGTGTCCAGGGCAGAAGTGAGTTTTTCCCCCCAAACCTGTGTATAGGATGTGGGGACTCCTGTAGCCGGAGTGTCCGCAAACTGAGTTTCCAGTATCAGGTAGGTTGACTATGCCATAACTTGAGCTTGAGGGGGTTGTCTCGGTCTCGGTCGATGCTCCATCCATTGGCGAAATCTTCCCGGATCGCAGAGGAGTCAGCTGGCCGAACATGGGTGTGGTGGACCCAGGTCGCAATGCTGTCCACTTTGAGGGCGGTGGGAGTCGTCAGCACCACGATGTATGGTCTTTTCCAACGTGGTTCAAGCGTCTCCAGGCGGTGTCTTTTGACAAAGACCCAGTCCCCTGGCCGGTACTGCTGGGGCGTCAGGATTGGGCCAGCCTTATAGGTGGCCTGTAGGCGTGGCCAAATGTCCTCATGCGCCCTCTGGAGCCGTCGTAAAGATCTTTAGAACTGATCTTTAGAACAGTTTCTTTTCTGGCATCTGACAACCACCGCTGTCCGCCCTCCAAGATGTACCCCAGATAACTTACCCTCTCTCTGCATATCTGGGCCTTCTTTACAGATGCCCAATACCCCAAGGCCCCCAGGGTGACCAGCAAATCCTGGGTTCCTTGTTCACAGTCCTCGGCTGTGTCGGCAGCAATCAGGATGTCATCTACGTACTGTAGGAGGGTGAGGCCAGGGTGCTCCCTTCTGAACTCACCCAGGTCTTCGTGTAGTGCCTCATTAAAGATGGTGGGCAAATTCTTGAACCCCTGAGGCAGTCGTGTCCAGGTGAGTTGTCCGCTGTAGCTCTCCTCTGGATCATGCCACTCGAAGACAAACAAGGGTTGGCTCCTGGGTGCTAGCGGCAGACTGAAGAAGACGTCCTTTAAATCTAATACAGTATACCAGATTCTGGTGGGCACCAGGGAGCTCAAGAGAGTGTACGGATTGGGGACAGTTGCGTGTATGTCCATGACTTTTTTATTTACTTCCCAGAGGTCTTGCACCGGTCGGTAATCATTTGTGTGAGGCTTCTTGACTGGCAGTAGGGGGGTGTTCCAGGCAGATTGGCAGGGAACCAGCACCCCTAGACTCCGCAGTCTCTGGATGTGTAGCTGAATTCCCTCCCGGGCCTCCTGAGACATGGGGTACTGTTTGATCCTTACCGGACCTTCTCCTGGCTTTAGCTCCACTAGGTCAGGGGACCTGTGAGCAGCTAGTCCTACCCCTCCTGTCTCTGCCCAGGCTGTGGGGAATTCTCGTAGCCATCTATCCATGTTATCACCCCTTGGGAGTGCCTCCTGGTGGAGGCGGTACTCATCCTCTAGCCTCAGAGTCAGAACATGGATGGGGTGGCCCTCGCCATCGGTGACCTGAGGCCCCCCTTGTCTGAAAGTTATCTGAGCTCCAATCTTGGTCAGTAAGTCCCGTCCTAACAGTGGGTAGGGGCATTCTGGTATTACCATGAAGGAGTGGGTTACCCGGCCCATCCCTAAATCCACTGTTCTTCAGGTAGTCCATGAATACTGGTTCATACCAGTGCCCCTTGCACCCAGGACTTTTTGCTAGTTAGTTTTCCTTCTGGAGTGCAGAGGACCAAATGCTGTGCTCCGGTGTCAACAAGGAAGTCCACAGAGGTCCCCTCAACTCTAAGAGTTACCCTGGGCTTGGGGAGTGGGTCTGAACCCTGACTCCCCTAATCACTTAGTTCATCAAGCCCCAAGACCTTTACTCGGTCTGTCTTGCTCCCCTTCCCACTGCCTCTCTTAGGACATTCTTGAGCCCAATGCCCTATCTTATTGCAGTATGCACATTATCCTTCTGCAGTTTCCACTTCCCTTCCCAGGAGGTCTCTTTACCCTTCCTTCGATCGTTTGCAAGCTGTCGGAGGCGGAGGACCCATTTCTCAGGAGAGTCTGTAGTGGTGGCCCACAGGATCCTAGCCAGGTCTCGGGTCTGTCTGAGCAACTGTTTATCTTCAGGGGGCTCCCGGTTATTATACACCTTTTCAGCCACCACCAACATGTCCTGCAGACTCTTCTCTCCCAGTCTATCTATTCTTTGCAATTTTCTCCTAATATCTGCAGCAGACTGGTTTACAAAGGCTACAATAACAGCTGCCTTACTCTTAGGAGCCTCTGGGTTCATGGGGGTTTAGGTGCGGAATGCCTCCATGATCCACTCCAAAAAGGCTGCTGGAGACTCATCTTTCTCATGCTGTATGCTCCCTACCTGAGCCAGATTAGTCGGCTTTCTGGCAGCCGCCTGGAGACCCCCCATTAGAGCCTGGCGGTAGACCCGGAGCCTCTCCTTACCTTCTGCCGTGTTGAAATCCCATTCAGGCCTAGTCAGAGGCAAAGAGGTTTCTATCTGAGCTTGGTTGGTGGTAGGATTCCCATCCACGCCTGGAACCAGCTTCCGGGCTTCATTAAGGATCCTCTCCCTCTCCTTGGTGGTGAACAGGACCTGCAAGAGCTGCTGGCAGTCGTCCCAGGTTGGCTGATGGGTAAAAATGATAGAATCCTACAGATTAATAAGTCCCGCTGTCTTCTTAGAAAACTTAGGATTTTGAGTTTTCCAATTATAGAGGTCGCTAGTGGCATAAGGCCAGTAGTGATCAGGCTGATCGCCCCTCTCATCTGAGGGACCAGTGGCTCGCAGGGGTAAAGTCTTAACAGTGGAGTCTGTGATGAAGGCGGATTGTTCCCTAAGGGCTTTGTCTGGTATACATCTGGCTTCCCGCTCTCCTCATGGCATCTGCTCCCCTTAATGGGGAAGGGTCAGGTCCCTCCTCCGGCACCCTGGGGAATTGATACAGGAGTGGAAAAATTAATTCTTCTTTAGTTCCCTCCTGCAAGACAGAGTAGGGGGGATCTGATGGCAGGGTGATTTTCTTCTCTGTCCTCTCCGTTCCCTGTAAGGCAAAAATAGGTTCTGGCTCAGAGGGGCGTGGAGCCATGAAGGGCTTAAGCCAAAAGGGTGGTTCTCCACAAGGTCCTGCCACATTATAATGTATGGGAGCTGATTGGGGTAACCTATCTTGGGATAAGAGATGACACTCCGAACCCGGTGGATGGTAAGGAGATGGAATGTTCCCTCTGGTGGCCATCCGGCATTGAAAGCTGGCCACTCACTTGAACAATAAGTCTGCCATTCGTTCTTCCAGACCTCCATACTAAAATCATTAGCTCTTGCCTCTACTTCCTGAAAATGATTAATCACAATTCTTAAAGGCGTAATCTGAGTCTGTCCCATAACATCCATACAGTGAGTCCATAAAATAACACATAAAATTACAATAGCCACCAGGAAAAGAACTCCCCACATCAACATTTTCAGTATTATAACAATTCAATACATTCAGATTTAAGTTTTTATAGCAATTTTACAAACAAGAGCAAACTGATACCTTTCCGTATACAAACATACAAACAAACAAACGAAGAACACAGGAACAGACGAGGGGCCCCCAAGAACAGCCTTCCAACTCCGTGGAAGCGGCGCCCAAAACTAAACGACGGCCTCACGCCGACTACCTCGTCCTGAGAGGGAATTCTATGTCCCTCCTAAAGGAGGATCAAAACGTCTTTTGATCTCTCCGGCCCCTGGTCTTCAATAGCGTGTCCGCTAGACCTCTCGGGCACTTCCCACAGGGATCCCTTCACACACGCGGCCAGACAGGCTCTCCGGATTCAGAGTCCCTCAGTCTTGGAGAACCCGGACGAGCCCCCATCTGTTATGCCCAAGTGTCATAAACCCCAAAGACTACCAGGGAGCCGAATCCGATGCAATTGCAGAAAGCCTATACTTATTTCAGTCTAGTCTGAGCTCAGTCTCACTTACACCAAAGAGGTTATGGAGAGAAAGAGAAAGAACTTAACATATCAATGGGTTTTATAGGGAGGGTGGTGCTGCTACCTTGGCTGACCTGATTGGTTGGGTAAGGCCTAGGGTCCATTTACCAGGAGCTGGACCCGCTCCGCCCTGCCCCCTCACCCCGCCCTGCCCTCTCGCCTTGCCTGCTCTCTTACCCCGCCCTGCTCCCTCACCCCCAACCTGCCTTCTCAGTGCTAGCCACTGTATTCAAGCCACTGTGCTCCAGGCCCTGTGTGCGACTGCTGTGCGCCTCCTTGTGTACAACACCACTGTGCACCACCCACTGTGCACCAGCCTCTGTGCATCAGCCGCTGTATTCCAGCAACTGTGCGTCAGCCTCTGTGCGCCAGCCACTGTGTGACAATACTGTGTGCCAGCCTTTGTGCACCAGTGTATTCCAGCAACTGTGCGCCAGCTACTTTGTGCCACCCACTGTGCGCCAGCCATTGTGCTTCTGCCACTGTGTGACAATACTGTGCGCCCGCCACAGTGCACCACTCATGTGCACCAGATGTGTGCGCCAGCCTCTGTGTGCCACTTTGCTCCACAAGTTTGCGCCAGCCACTGTGCGCCACCACTATGCACCAGCAACTGTGTTCCAGCCACTGTATTGTAGCCACTGTGCGCCAGCCACTGTGCGCTACTCCTGTGCACCATATTGTGTGCCCCACCACTGTGAGCCAGCCACTTTGTGCCACCCACTTTCCATCAGCCACTGTGAGACAATACTGTGTCATTGTGTGCCAGCCACTGTGTGCCAGCCACTGTGGGCCACCAGTGTGCACCATTAATGGTGCGCCAATACTGTGCACCAGCCATTGTATGCCACAATGTGCACCAGCGTATTTATGCCACCCACTGTGTACCAGCCACTGTGCAACAATACTGTGTGCCAGCCATTGTGCACCACCTACTGCACCAGCCACTGTGGGCCACCAGTATGCGCCAACCAGTGTGCGCCAGCCACTGTATGCCACCACTGTGCACCAGCACCTTTCGCCACCACAATGCATCAGTCATTATGCACCAGACGCTGTGTGCAATGACTATGCTTCAGCCTCTGGGCTCCAACCACTGTAAGCCAGCCTCTGTTCTCCACCACTGAGTGCCAATAACTTTGTGCACAAGCAACTGTGTACCAGCCGCTTTGGCCACAAATGAGCATCAGCCTCTGTGCGCCAACCACCTTGCGCCACCACTGTGTGCCAGCCTCTGTGCACCAGCCACTAGGCTGCAGCCACTGTGCGCCAACACTGTACATCAGCCAGTTTGTGCAAGTCACTGTGCACCAGCCACTGTATTACAGCAACTGTGCACCAGCCTCCATGTGCCAGCCAAATTGTGTCACCCACTGTGCGCCAGCCACTGTGTGACAATACTGTGTGCCAGCCATTGTGCGCCAACCACTGTGCACCAGCCACTGTATTTTAGCTACTGTGTGCCTCCACTGCCCGCCAGCCTCTGGGATTCAGACACTGTGCTGTAGCCTCTGTGCAACAGCCACTGTGTGCCACCACTGTGTGCCAGCCACTTTGTGCCACCCACTGTGCACCAGCCACTGTGTGACAATAATATGCACCAGCCATTGTGCCTCAGTCACTGTGCACTAGCTACTGTGCAGCACCCTCTGTGCATCAGCCACTGTGCACAAACACTATGCACCCGCCACTGCTCGCCAGCCACTGTGCGCCAGCCACTGTGTGAAAATACTGTGTGCCAGGCACTGTGTTCTAGCCATTGTGCGCCACTCCTCTTCACCAGCCTCTGTGGAAACCACTGTGCGCCAACCTCTGAGTGCCAGCAACTGTGCGCCAGCCACTGTATTGCAGCCCATGTGAGCCAGCCTCTGTATGCCACCTACTGTATTGCAGTCACTGTGCGCCAGCCACTGTGTGCCAGCCACTGTATTACAGCAACTGTGCGCCAGCCTCCATGTACCAGCCAAATTGTGCCACCCACTGTGCACCAGCCACTGTGTGACAATACCGTGTGACACCCATTGTGCACCAGCCACTGTGCAACAGCCACTATATTTTAGCTACTGTATGCCATTCCCTGTGTGCCCCCACTGCGCACCTGCCTCTGGGATTCAGCCACTGTGCTTCAGCCTCTGTGTGCCAGACATTGTGCTCCAGCACTGTGCGGGAGCCACTTTGTGCAACATACTGTGCGCAGGCCACTGTATAACAATAATGTGTGCCATCCATTGTGCATCAGCCACTGTATTCAAGCCACTGTGTGCCAGCCGCTGTGTGCCTCTGCTATGCACCAGCCTGTGTACACCACCACTGTGTGCCATCCATTGTGCACCACTTTGCACAAACACTATGCACCAGCCACTGTGCGCCAGCCACTATATTCCAGCAACTGTGCGCCAGCTTCTGTGCGCCAACCACTGTATTGTAGCCACTATGAGCCAGCCACCGTGTACACCGAATGTGCCTCAGCCTCTGGACACCAGCTACTGTGCACCAGCCTCTGTTTGACGCCCACTGTGCACCACAACTGTGCGCCAGAGTATTTGTGCCACCCACTGTGAACGAGTAACTGTGTGCCACTGTGTGAAAACACTGTGCACCAGCCATTGTATGCCAGCCACTGTGCGCCACCACTGTGCACCAGCGTATTTATGCCATGGATTGTGCACCAGCCACTATGCTACAATACTGGGTGCCAGCCATTGTGCACCAGCCACTCTTTGCCAGCCACTGTGTGACACCACAATGCACCAGTCATTGGGCGCCAGACACTTTGTGCCGACCACTGTATTCCAGCCCCTGTACGCAACCACAGAGTGCCTGCCACTGTACGCCAGTCACTGTGCACCACCACTGTGCACCAGCATATTTATGCCACCCATTGTGCACCAGCCACTGTGCAACAATACTGTGCACCAGCCACTGTGGGCCACCAGTATGTGCCAACCACTGTGCGTCAGCCACTGTGCGCCACCACTGTGCACCAGCACCTTGCGCCACCACAATGCATCAGTCATTGTGCAACAGACACTGTGCGCCGGCCACTGTATTACAGCCACTGTGCACCAGCCACTATGCGCACTGACTATGCTACAGCCTCTGGGCTCCAGCCAGCCTCTGTGCTTCACCACTGAGCGCCAACAACTTTGCGTCACCATTGTGCACAAGCAACTGTGTACCAGCCACTTTGGCCACAAATGAGCGTCAGTCCCTGTGCACCAGCCGCTTTGCGCCACCACTGTATTCCAGCAACTGTGCACCAGCCTCTATATGCCAGCCAAATTGTGCCACCCACTGTGTGCCAGCCACTGTGTGACAATACTGTGTGCCAGCCATTGCATGCCAGCCACTGTGCACCAGCCACTGTATTTTAGCTACTGTGTGCCTCCACTGCCCGCCAGCCTCTGGGATTCAGACACTGTGCTGTAGCCTCTGTGCAACAGCCACTGTGCGCCGCCAGTGTGCGCCAGCCACTTTGTGCCACCCACTGTGCACCAGCCACTGTTTGACAATAATATGCGCTAGCCATTGTGCCTCAGCCACTGTGCGCTAGCCACTGTGCAGCACCCTCTGTGTGTCAGCCCCTGTGCACAAAACTGTGCACCCGCCACTGTGCGCCAGCCACTGAGCGCCTGCCTCTGTGCACCAGACACTGTGCACAAACACTATGCACCCGCCACTCCTCACCAGCCACTGTGCGCTAGCCACTATGTGACAATACTGTGCGCCAGGCACTGTGTTCTAGCCATTGTGTGCCACTCCTCTGCGCCAGCCTCTGTGGAAACCACTGTGCGCCAGCCTCTGAGTGCCAGCCACTGTGCGCCAGCCACTGTGTATTGTGTATTGTAGCCCATGTAAGCCAGCCTCTGGATGCCACCTACTTTATTGCAGCCACTGTGCGCCAGCCACGGTGTGCCAGCCACTGTGAGAAAATACTGTGTGTGAGCCATTGTGGGTGAGCCACTGTGTTCCAGCCACTGTGTGCCAGCCTCTATGTGCCAGCCAAATTGTGCCACCCACTGTGCACCAGCCACTGTGCACCAGCCACTATATTTTAGCTACAGTACGCCACTTTGTGCCACACACTGTGCGCAGGGCACTGTATGACAATAATGTGCGCCATCCATTGTGCCTCAGCCACTGTATTCAAGCCACTGTGCACCAGCCGCTGTGTGCCTCTGCTATGCACCAGCCTGTGTGCTCCACCTCTGTGCGCCATCATTGTGCCCCATCCTCTGTGCGCCAGCCACTTTGCACAAACAATATGCACCAGCCACTGTGGACCAGCCACTATATTCCAGCAACCGTTTGCCAGCTTCTGTGCACCAACCACTGTATTGTAGCCACTATGAGCCAGCCACTGTGCACACCGAATGTACCTCAACCTCTGGACCCCAGCCACTGTGCGCCAGCTTCTGTTTGATGGCCACTGTGTGCCACAACGGTGTGCCATCATATTTGTGTGACAATACTTGTGCCAGCCATTGTGTGCCAGCCAATGTGCGCCAGCCACAATGGGCCACCAGTGTGTGCCACCTCTGTGTGCCAGCCACTTTGTGCCACCCACTGTGCACCAGTAACAGTGTGCCAATACTGTGTGCCAGCCACTTTGCACCAGCCTCTGTGTTCCAGCCACTGTGCGCAAACACTGTGCACCAGCCATTGTATGCCAGCCACTGTGCGCCACCACTGTGCATCAGCGTATTTATGCCACAGATTGTGCACTAGCCAATATGCTACAATACTGTGTGCCAGCCATTGTGCGCCAGCCACTCTTCGCCAGCCACTGTGGGCCACCAGTATGTGCCAACCACTGTGAGCCAGCTACTGTGTGCCACCAATGTGCACCAGCACCTCGCGCCACCACAATGCACCAGTCATTGTGCACCAGACTGTGCGCCGACCACTGTATTCCAACCACTGTGCGCTTGCCTCTGTACTCCAGCCACTTTATGGTAGCCACTGTGTGCCAGCCACTGTGTGCACCGACTGTACTTCAACCTCTGGGTCCAGCCACTGTGAGCCAGCCTCTGTGCTCCACTACTGAGCGCCAACAACTTTGTGCCACCACTGTGCACCAGCAACTGTGTACCAGCCACTTTGGCCACAAATGAGCATTAGTCCCTATACACCAGCCATTTTGCGCCACCACTGTGCACCAGCCTCTATGTGCCAGCCATTGTGCATCAGCCATTATATTTTTAGCTACTGTATGCCATCCACTGTGCTCCCCCACTGCTCGCCAGCCTCTGGGATTTAGCCACTGTGCTTCAGCCTCTGTGTGCCAGCCACTGTGTGTCACCACTGTGTGATAATAATGTACGCCAGCTATTGTGCCTCAGCCACTGTGCACTAGCCACTGTGACCACCCTTTGTGCATCAGCCACTATGTAAAAATACTATGCACCATCCACTGTGCGCCAGCCACTGTGCACCACCACTGGGCGCCAGCGTATTTATGCCGCCCATTGTGCACCAGCTACTGTGCTACACAGTGGCTGGAACACAGTGGCTGGCACACAATGGTTGGCACACAGGGGTGGAGCACAGTGGCTGCAATACAGTAGCTAGAGCACGAATGTGTGCCAGCCACTGTGCGCCAGCCACTGTGGGCCACCAATATGTGCCAACCGCTGTGCACCAGCCACTGTGCACCGCCACTGTCCACCAGCACCTTGCGCCACCACAATACACCAGTCATTGTGCACCAGACGCTGTGCGCCAGCCACTGTATTCCAGCCACTGTGCGCTTGCCTCTGTGCTCCAGCCACTTTGTGGTAGCCAGTTTGCACCAGCTACTGTGCGCACCGACTATGCTTCAGCCTTTGGGCTCCAGCCACTGTGAGCCAGCCTCTCTGCTCCACCACTGAGCACCAACAATTTTGCACCACCACTGTGCACCAGTAACTGTGTACCAGCCACTTTGGCCATAATGAGCATCAGCCTCTGTGCGCCAGCCACTGGGCAACTGACACTCTATTGCAGCCCCTTTTCACCAGCCTCTAGTCGCAACCTGGTGTATTGAAGTCCCTGTGCGCTTGCCAATGTACTCCCACACTGTGCGCCAGCCTCTGGGATCCAGACACTGTGTACTAGCCACAGTGAGCCACTTCTGTGTATCAGCCAATGTGCGACAGCCACTGTGCGCCACTACTGTATGCCAGCCACTGTGTCAGCCACTGTATTCCATCCACTGTGCACAAGTCTATGTGCGCCAGACACTGTATTGTAGCCACTGTGCACCAGCCACTGTGCGCTACTCCTGTGCGCCAGCCTGTGTGCGCCACCACTTTGCGCCAGTCACTGTGTACCAGCCACTGTGTGACAATACTGTATGCCAGTCATTGTGCGACAGCCACTGTGCACCAGCCACTGTGGGCCAACTGTATGCACCAGCCGCCATATTCCAGCCACTGTGTGTAACCACTGCACACCAGCACTTTGCGCCACCACAGTGTGCTACTCAATGTGCACCAGATACTGTGTATCAGCAACTGTATTCCAGCCACTGTGCAACAGACAGTCTATTGCAGCCACTGTGCGCCATCCTCTGGACACCACCTATGGTATTGCAGCCACTGAGCGCAACCCACTATGTGCCCCCACGGTGCACCAGACTCTCGGCTACAGCCACTGTGCACAAACACTGTACACCAGCCACTGTGCACCAGCCAATTTGCTAAAACACTGTGCGCCAGCCTCTGTGTGCCATGACTGTGCACCAGCACTTTGTGCCACCACAGTGCACCAGTCATTGTGCGCCAGCCACTCTGAGCCGGCCAGTGTATTCCAGTCACTGTGAGCTAGCCTCTGTGTCCCAGCCACTTTTTGTAGCCACAGTGCACCAGCCACTTTGCGAACCAACCGTGCGTCAGCCTCTGGGCTCCACCCACTTTGTGCCACCCACTGTGCACCAGCCCCTGTGCGACAATACTTTGTGCCAGCCATTGTGTGCCACTCACTGTACCCCAATCACTGTGCGCCAATATTGTGCGCCAGCCACTGTATTCCAGCCACTGTGCACCAGCGTCTGTGCACCAGCTACTGTGCACAAACACTGTGGACCAGCCACTGTACACCAGCCAGTGTGCGCCACACTGAGCGCCAGTCACTTTACGCCAGCTACTGTGCTCAAGCCACTGTGCGCCACTCCTGTGCGCCAGCCTCTGTGAGCAGCCACTGTATTCCAGCCTCTATGCACCTGCCTCTATATTCCAGCCACTGTGCACCAGCCTCTATGAGAAGCCACTGTATTCTAGCCATTGTGCGCTAGTGTTTGTATTCCAGCCAGTTTGCACCAGCCTCTTTGCGCCAGACACTGTATTGTAGCCACTGTAAACCAGCCACTGTATTCTAGCCACTGTGCGACAGCCATTGTATTGCAGCCACTGTGCTCCAGGCACTGTGCGTCAACAATTGTGTACCAGTCTCTTTGCTCAGGCCACTTTGTGTCTCACACTGTGTGCCAGTTATTGTGTGAAAACACTGTGCGCTAGCCACTATATTCCAGTCTCTGTGCACGAAGTCTGTTGCACTGTGGTGGTGAACTGCGGCCAGCGCACAGTGGTTGTTGCACAGTGGTGTTTCACGCAGGTTGGCACACAGGGATGGTGCACAGTGGGTGGCGCACAGCCACTGTGTGCCAGCCTCTGTGTGCCAGCCACTGTATTCCAGCCACTGTGCACCAGCCTCTGTGCGAAGTCACTGTATTCCAGCCACTTTGCGCCAGCCTCTTTGCGACAGCCACTGTGCGACAGCCTTTGTGCTCCATCCACTGTGCGCCAGCCTCTGTGCGCCAGCCACTGTATTTAGCCACTGTGAACCAGCCACTGTATTCTAGCCACTGTGCACCAGCCACTGTATTGCAGCCACTGTGCTCCAGCCACTGTGCTCCAGCCATTGTGCACCACCCACTATGTGCCAGACAGTGTGCGCCAGCCACTTTGCAACAATACTGTGTCAGCCAATGTGTACCAACCACTGTGTGCCAGCCACTGTATTCCAACCACTATGCACCAGCCACTCTACGCCAGCCTCTGTGCACCAGCCACTGTATTGTAGCCATTGTGCGCCAGCAAGAGTGTGTTAGCCATTGTGCGCAAGCCACTGTGCGCCAGCAACTATGCACAAACACTGTGCACCAGCCACTGCTTGCCAGCTACAGTGCGCCACCACTGTGCACCAGCCACTTTGCGCCAGGCACTGTGCTCTAGTCACTGCGCACCACTCCTGTGTGCCACTCCGTGGACAACACTGTGCTCCAGCCACTGTGCGCCAGCCACTGTGCACCAGCCTCTGTGCACCAGGCAACGTGCACCAGCCACTGTGCGCCCCACTGTGCACCAGCCTTTGGGGTCTAGCCGCTGTGCCCTAGCTCTGTCCACCAGCCACTGTGAATCAGCCACTGTGTACAACCACTGTGGGTCAGCCAGATTGTGTCACCTACTGTGTGCCAGCCACTATATTTCTCATGCCCACACTCCCTGACCCGCAGGTGGAAAGTTGGAAGGCTGCAGAAGCTGGCCCTCGCTTTGGCCAGTGCTGTGCCACTGGAGGGGTGGATGGGATCCTGGGGGGGAGTGTTGGGTGTGGGGTAAGGGGGGGGGTTGTGGGGGGGAAGAAGGGAGACTCTTTCCTCTGCTCTCCTCCCCTTCACCACCTCCTGGCTCCTCCTCCACGTACTTCCTATGGTCTTTGTGTCTTTGTCCACAGGGAACCCAGAAAGGCTGGGGCAAGGATACAGCTTGGGCCCAGAAGAGTGAAATGCACTGGATGATGGCCCTTCTGTGCTCAATAATGGGCTTTCTACACTGAGAGGTCTTGCTCCTCACCTGCATGTAGGCCCTGCTGGCTCAGGCACTCTCAGTGCTCAGCTGGACCTGAAGGGGACTCTCTAGCGCCTCCAGTGTGTGCAGGGAACTTGTCCCACCCGGCCCTGGCTCTGCTCTCTGCTGCTCCTCAGGCTTCGCCTGCACGTCCACCGGGGACTCCGCCTCCTCTGCCACACTCATTTTGTGGCCAGCCGCCACTTCCACCACACATGAGAGATGGTACACTCCCAGTCCCTACGCCTCCTCAGCAGCACCTGCGCCCTGGCCTCCTAGGGCCTTTTCAGTTTCTGCACAGCATCACGCTCAACATGGAGGCCGCCTTGTCACCTGCTTCTGCCCTGGCCTGCATGGTTCCTCCCACATTCCTTCCCTGCACCTGTACCCACAAACCCCTGTGTTCAGTGGATTAGATTTTCTGAGGACACTCCCAATCCAAAAGACTGGCGAGACCCACAGTCTCCTGACCCAGCAGGACACCCCTCCACAACCCCATGATCCACAACCCCTCCTCCCACCATCCCCACAACAGGGCACACTGGTCTGAGCTGGACAATTGCCAGAAAGCAGGTGGCGGTGCATGGATCTCTCTGCCTGTCTCTGGTGCCCTTATCCGGGTCATTCAGGCATAGTCCTGGTTCAAGGGGTGCTTCTTCCCTGCAACGGGTTGGGCTCCACCTCGTGGAAAGGAAGGTGCACCCGCTGTGCTGCGTGTGCTGGCTATGCACAATCAGCTCTTTTCACATGTACTCCAAACAGTGAGCGACACTGCCCTGGACCCCACTCTGCTCTGTCCCTCCCTTCCCCAGCACCACAGCCTGCCACTGCCCTCCCTGCAAAATCCTCCCTTGACCTCCTTCTGAAGTATCATGTGGCCTTTTCCTGGCCCTTACCACCTGATCTTCCCATTGATGCACCAGCTAGAGGTTGCACATGGCGAATTTGCTTTCTCTGTCACTTACACCCAGGTGCACATTTACCCTAGCAAAATGGATAGTGAGAGCATGATCCCAAACACCAGACGTTGTGTTGGATTCCTGGTCAGAGTGATTAGGGGAAGAAAGGGATCTCTCTCTCCCTCCTCCCCCGCTTCTCTTCCTTCTTCCCTCTCTCTCCCTCTGCTCCCTCCACCTCCCCCCCCCCTCTCTCAGAGTTAAACATGGCCTGGGGTGAGAAACAAAAATATGTGCTAATAAACTGGGCTATAGAATCTGGGCAAGAGAGGGCAAAGCACCCTGTAAGGTCTCTGAGGTCCACGCTGGAGCCAAGGGGAAGGCCAATGGGTGTAGGGGACTGTACCCTCCATTCTTGCAGATCCAAGGCTGAGGAGAACAAAGACCAAGGAAAGGCCTCTTTCTCTGGCTTGCAGGTCATTGCCATACCACCCACACCTCACTTCATTCATTTGCACTGGCTTTCCTTCTCTCCTTTCTGTCTCTCTCCCTCTCTTTTCACTTCTCTACTTGGGGTTTCTGTCAGATATAGCAAAATTTAGTTTTTAAAAAAGACATGCCTCTTCCCAAAGAGCACCTTACTAAATAAAAGAAGGTCCCCATCACCCATAGGCACCCATGCAGGTGACCAATGAAATCTGGGTATTTGTGGGGGTGACCTTGTTCCAACAGTGCCTTCCTAATGCATCACAGACACCCCTGTCTCCTCTGAGGCTGGAAGGCGTGCACAAGATTTAGCCTGGCTGGCTCCTTTTAGAGTGCCAGTGAGAAACTGTCTCTCCTCCTGGGCAACACAGGGAAGCTCCTCCGGTCAGTGGCCCAGGCAGTATTTGTACAAAGAGTCAGCGGCTGGTACATTTGCAGCCCTGCTTTCAAAACAGGAGGAGTGGAATGGTGCCCATCTCATCAGCTGTACTGAACCAGGATCAAGGCAGAGTGCAGACACCGGGTGCAGTCCTTGCCAGGTCCCAGCACCCAAACCCAGTCGCATCCTCTGCTCATTCCCCACACTCCAAAATCTTTTTCAAAAGCTGAGTGAGAAACTGGAATGGAGAAAGGTAGGCCAGTTCCCAACTTAAACGAAAGGCAAGTTGTGTCCAAGTGCTTGTCGTCTCACATTTCACCCCTAGCTTGACATGAAAAGGAAATTTGCTGGGTTGAGGTTCCCTCTGGCCTAGAAAGTTCTGATTGGCCCATGTGTCTGGCTGTGTACCAGGAATCCTTTGGCCTGTTGACACAGTTTCGAACTTTTCCTTTCTCAAGGGCAACCCATGCAGGGTGCTGCAGGGTGCACCAGCAGCCTGGACTTGGCACTCTCGCTATCGTGTGAGGCCACCCTCCTGCTCACTTCCTTGCAAGCCGCTGCCCCACACACAGGAAGGGATGCCCCGCCTATGAGCTTTCACAGTCACAGATCCTTTAGTAAGGAGCTCAATAGGGCCCTGGGCTTCTGTTGAGCAGTGAAGCCATCTTGAAAATGTCACCTGCCTTCTGTCGGACAATGGCATGTCTATGGGACTGACTACCCTGACCCAGGAGTTGAGAGCCTGCCAAGGGTCAGAAGCTAACATCTGGCCCCTGCCCTCCTGTAGTGAACATCTTTCCTGTATTTGGCCATCCTAAAATACTGGTTATCAGAAGTCACCCGCCCTTCCCTCCTCTTCCCAGGTAACACCCAGAAAGAAGAGAACAACACTGAAGGCCTTCTGAGGCCTGGTGTCTCCTCTTCTGTGGCCCTGCCTCTTTCCAGGCAGGCCGGAATGCAGAACAGGCTGCTTCCACAGCCCCCAGTGAGTGTTTCTGCTCAATACCATTACATGTTCCTGCTCCCAACAACGCAGTGACAGAAACACCTGGAAAGCTTCTTTAAGGCTCTTTCACGTCTTTGGCCTTCTCACTAGTATTCTTGTTTTACTATCTCCTTGACCCTCTCATCAAAATCCTTGAACAACCTTATAATCAGTATTTTGAACTCTGAATGCAGGAGTTAGCTTCCTTCCATCTTATTTCTTTGTCTCTGCATCATGGCTGCTTCCCTGGTTTGTTTCTAGACACAAGGTAGATTTTCTATACCTCCTTATTCATTAGCCTCCCCAGTTACCTGAGCTGGCCCTCCAAGTGTACCTGTGTGTGCTGTGTGTTGGATCTTGTTATAGTTGAGCTTTGATTGCTGCTGGCATCAGTGGATGGAACTAATGTCCAAAAAAACTGATGATGAGGACCAGCTGCACCCACAGTAGGAGAAGTGCTGTGCTTGGGACATTCCTATGGAGCAGGACTTGTTTCTGTGGGCTTTTGTGCTCATGTGTCTGCCCCTGGAGAATGTCCCTTGTGGGTATGTAGAGTTGTAACCTGGTATGCTCTAAAGCTGTCTAGCTGGTGTCCTGGCTCCCAGGAGGTGCAAAGTCAACATCATCCTGGTGCTACTCAGCAGGAACTAGGGAGCTGTCTGCAGATGGCTGCTATTTTTATTGGGCTTGGAAATGCCCAGGAGAGACCCAGACATGAAGCACGGCCTATTGCTGCTAGCGCTGAACTTGGACTGTTATTATTTGTGAGTCATGCTGACCCCAGCTGCTGCTTGTTGGAGAGGGTTAGAAAAGTATGAAGCCTGAGCCAAGTCAGGCCATTCATCTGGAAAAGTGCTGCAAACAGTTTGACTGGAGCTGAAAATTAGATTTGGTAGGGTGTCAGAAAACCACCAATTTAGAGGAAAATGTTGGGGCCGCACTGATCTTGTGGAAACGCAGGTATGAATGCTAGCAGCTCTATAAAGAGGGAGATCCTAGCACAGGATCAATGACCCCTGTGAGCACCCTCACTGGGGAACAAACCAACCTCTAGTTCCTGCCCCAATGCCAGCCAATCCAGTTCCTCCTTGACTGGCCATGAAACCCTCAAAGCTACCCAATAAGGGTAATGTGGGATTCCAGCTGCCGCCAATGTCACTCAGCCTCATCCCCCCTGGTTTTCATAATGTAAAATTACAGGGTCTTTCCTTCTCAGCTGTGGAACCATGTGCTGGAGGTTTTTAGTGTGAGCCAGGACCCCTTTCTTCTCATGGGAGGCCTCTGTAGGTGAGAAATCCCTCCTGATCGATAAATCACAGCAAATGTAGGTGTGGGGCCAGTCATTCTACACTTCTGGCCTCCAACCAATCCTGATGCCCTTTCCTCTTTACTTCACTAGTTGTAGGACTTGCCTCATTTCAGCAGATTTGTGTTGTATATATCATTGTGATGTGGGAGGTGAGGAGTACTGGTGTTTACCTGTGCCACTATCTTGGTTCTTCCCCCTATAACTTGTATTTTATTGTGGAGTTTTCAACAGCCCTAATTTTCTTTTCAGATAAAAAAACAAAAACAAAAAGAAAAACACTTTATTTTTATAAATCAATCATTAATAGTTCAGTTTGTATGAATGATCACTTTAAGCCTATATACATTTCTTGGCCCCAAAGTGGAACATTCTAACATATGTCAATAAAAATGACTTCTGCAGAAAACTCTTGAAGAGGACAGCAATATTGAAAATGGTAATTTAAAATAAATTTACACTGAAGTACATGCCATTTCCCTAAGGTGACTATGAATTTTTGGCATATCACTTATCCCATTAATTTTTATTACTGCAGTAATTCCTTAATATTATCAAATCAGTTTCATGTGTGGTTTTTCTACACTTTGGAAATAACTGTGTTTCACTCATTTAGTTTCTTACTGATATGTTTCATTAGTTCTTTAAATTTTAAAACATTTTTGACTCACTGGCAATCTTTTTACTTTTATTAAATTCATGGCTATGACATTGTAAATACTTTTATCTAGCTTTGAAATGTACAATTCTAAAATCTTCCATCTGTACATTTTATTTTTTACACCACTCTGAACAAAATCTCCTTCCATCCTTGCATTTTAGAACATTTCCTAAGAAATGTTCTCCACCTGAGGGACGCCATCTTGCTCCTTCCCTTTCTCCTCTTCCACATCTCATATCACCTCTGTGTCTTGAAGGAAGTGATGACCTCTAGGCACCCCCACTTTCAGAATATGCTAGATTGGCTTGATCTATTTTCATTACTTTTCTACCCACACATTAAAATGATTATGCATTAAATCCACATAATTGCAGCACATTTAAATGGAGCAAGTGCACAGCTTTTATAAATCATTTTATCATGGCAACCAAAACAAAATTGATAACTTTTTAAAAATTCCTCAAACCAAAAATTGTCTTCACAAACTATTTATGCCTACATCATGTGAAGTTTATAAAACCACTTACCGCTCACTGCCTTCCATTAAATCCATTAACACAAAACCAAATATATTGATTATTAAAAGTTATTCAAATGACCTCTAGAAATAAGCAAAGTTATAAATAAACATGTCTCCTATCTGATGAGAAATTACATGCATTACTTTCTCTTACTTTATTTTTGTATTGTCAGCTTTGATTTCTTTTAAAGTGTACTCAGGTGACATAGAAATGTTACTACTTTGG
This sequence comes from Pipistrellus nathusii, assembly GCA_963693515.1. Lineage (NCBI taxonomy): Eukaryota > Metazoa > Chordata > Mammalia > Chiroptera > Vespertilionidae > Pipistrellus > Pipistrellus nathusii. The sequence continues at coordinate 82,254 of OY882880.1, read as the reverse complement.
AAATTAATTATACATTCAATAATTCAAAGGGAGGGGCGGAGCTTGAAGATGGCGACCGAACAGTCGGACTTGTTCTGACTCTGGTCCCAGAACGGATAAAGGTGGCTTCTGAGTCTCTCAGGGAGTGTTGATTGGCAGCTAAGGGACAGCGGAGTTCTCAAGGAGGGTAAGGAAGGGTCCGCTGGAAAGGATTTCCTGACCAGGTGGCTAGCAGGGCTGCGGCGGCTGCAGCAGGAGCGGCAGCGGCCGCGGAGGCGGCGGTGGCTGCGAGCTGCTGGCTGCTCTGAGGCCTGGAAAACCCACAGCCGGGAGGTCCATCAAGCAGCTGAGACTCCCGGAGCTGTGCAGACACGTGGATTCGGGGGAGTTTTTCAGTCACCCACGGAAAGGTCAGAGTTTGTGGGGATAGCCTGAGGAGTCTGGGTCCCTCCGCAGCGGCCAGGCAGCTACACAGCCGGGGAGCTCCTGCCCTGCCTCCACTAAGGTAGCCGGGAAGCTCCGGCCCCGGAGGCGGTAGCGCCGCACCACCACCCGCTGAAGCGGAGCGGAGCCCAAAGAAGGCTGCAGCGACACCTAGTGCTGGGTTGAAGTAATCCCCCCCAGAAGCGGGACTTTGTTAAAACGCCAAGGACAACAGGACAGAGTGTTAAGAATCGCGGATGTCCCGCCAAGGGCGGAACATCTGGACACCTTGGCACCGGTTCCCATTCACCCCCTTGCCTCTGAATACTAGGGAAGGACTGCCCAGTTGGGCATAGCCGGGGAAATTGCAGGGGGAATTTGCCTTCTGGAAACAAGGGATCGGAGCCAGAAGACATAGTCTGGGAACCAGCAGGCACTCTGCCCACTAGAGCCATAGAGAAAGAAGGCCAGAGTAACCAAAAAGACTGGGAGGTCAAAGCGGAAACACTGACACCTAAGAGCTGAATTACAAACTGACTTTTTTTTTTCTTTTTTTTCTTTTCTGTTTTCTTTTAATTAATCAAAAATAAATGGACACAAATAACTAAGATATAGCCTGCTTAAAATTAAGGTTTACCTTACAAAACTGAGGTGCAGTGGAATGCTGGGGACTGCAACACTGTCTGGTCCGAGAATCAGGAGTGCCAAATACATTAACAGAGGAAGTGAATGACCACTACTGGACATTTTTATGCTAATTTTACTATTCTTTATTTTATTTTCATTTTTTACATCTTTTATAAAATTTTCACTTTTTATAGCATTTACTTAAGAAAAATTTTTTCTATTTTTTTCCTTACTTCATTTTACCTTTTCAAATATTACATTTTTCAATCTCTATCATCACTATTACTACTCTATCATCACTATTACTGCTGCGATGGCCTGGACGGGTTGATAGGGGGAAGGAAATGGACATATGTAATACTTCCCACAATAAAGATTAAAAAAAATAACACTGCCGAGAACAAATGGAAAGAAAAAAAGACATGTTATACTTTACCCTTGTCTGGACAGAAGACCTGTGACTTTTTCAAGTTTACTTCCCTGCTAAACCAGAGTCCATGGAACTGAACCCAGAAGCTAGCAATCCTGACTGTCCTGGTTTACTGCCTCGTGGATAGCTGGACATGACATTATCTCTAGGCCAAGTTTCATGAAAGTTCCACGCACAAGAATGGTGAAAAGAAAAATAGGATGGTAATTTAGGTAAAATTAGTAGGGGTAGCAGACAATGCTTTTATTCATTAAAAAACCAAGGGAAACAAGGGTTATTAGATAAATATAAATCCATGGGGATTCTGATTACCTAGGAACCTGTGGGGAGTTCAGGATTCCAGTCTCTGGCAGAGGTCTTATCTGGGCACTGAAGGTGGCTTACTTTTTAAGTCCCAAGGAGGGAAAACCATTAGCATAGGATGCTCTGTGTGCCTCAAAATGAACTAAGGTCTGCCCAAAGCTGTACTTTGCTTCCAAAGAAGAAAAAGCCTTTCTCATGGGCCACCCAAACTTGCGTGACACATGCCATTCTGAAGAAAGTTAAAGGATCATGAATTGGATCAGAAGGGATCCAGGGACCTGGTAATGACCAGGGCAGGGAGGATAGGAGTAGGAGCAGAGCATGGTGTTTGCCATTCAGTATATATGGCCATGAGGGCTCAGAAAGGGGCTGAAGTTGGGAAAGATACTTTTGTTGTTATCATTTCCTTTTTAAATACCCATTAGCTGCTTCCTAAGCCATTCCTATGTAAGTGGGACATGAAGAAAGGTGTGTTGAACATTTATTGTGTCTGGATAATTCCTTTTCTAGGAGTATATCTCCAAACAGAGTGGGATCAGAAGGGGTTGAGTCTGCATTCCCAACAGCAGTGTACAAGGGTTCCTTTTTCTCTGCATTCTTGTCATTTGCTGATTTGCTGATTTGTTGATGCCATTTTGTTGCTTTAATTTGCATCTCTCCAATGATTAGTGACTTTGATCATGTTTTCATATGTCTCGTGGCCTTCCTTATGTCTTCTTTTGAAAAGTATGTATTTAGTTCCGTTGCCCATTTTTGATTGTGTTGTTTATCTTTCTTTTTTTATGTTGTATGAATTCCCTGTAAATGTTGGTTAAACCCTTAGTGGAAATAACATTGGCAAATATATTCTCTTCAATGGACTTTCTTTAATTTTATTGATGGTTTCTTTTGCTCTGCAGAAATTTTTATTTTGATGTTGTGGCATTTGTTAATTTTCTCTTTAGCTTCTATTGCTATAGGAGCTGTATTGGTTAAAATATTGCTTAGGCATATGTCTGAGATTTTGCTGCCTATGGATTCATCTAATATTGTTATTGTTTTCCACCTTACATTTAAGTAACATATTCATTTTGAATTTATTTTTGTGTATAATGTAAGTTTGTGGTCTAGTTTAATTTTTTTTTTTTTTTTATGTTTCAAAATTTTCCCAACACCATTTACTGAAGAGACTCTTTTGACTCCATTGTATGCTTTTGCCTAGTTTGTGAAATATTAGTTGGGCATAATGGGTTAGGTTGATTTCTGAGTTCTCCATTGTGTTCCACTGGCTGATATGTCTGCTCTTTTGTCAGTATTTGGCAGTTGTGAGGACAGTGACTTTAATACAGCTTGATATCTGATATTGAGATTCCTCCTATGTTGCTCTTGTTTCTCAGGATTGCTCCAGGTTTTGAAGTCCATTTTTTTAATTTGTTTTTTATTCCAGATGAAATTTTGGAGGTTCTTTTTAGGTCCGTGAAATATGCCAGTGGCATTTTAATGGGGAGAGCATTGAATCTATAGTTTGCTTTGGATAGTATAGATATTTTAATCATCTCACTTCTACAAATCCATGAACACCATGTTTTCCTTCTCTTTAGGTCTTCCTCTATCTCTTTTTTCTAATGTCCTATAGTTTTATAGTTTTCTGAGTAGAGGTCTTTTACCTCCTTAGTTTATTCCTAGGTATCTTAAATTTTTTTTTGGTATCATGGTAAATGGGGTTTTTTTAGTCTCTTGAAAAATGTATAAAAATGCCATAGATTTCTTGGTTTTGATTTTGTATCCTGCTACCTTGCCAAATTCATTTATTAAGTCTAATATCATTTTGATGGGACCTTTATGGTTTCCTATGTACAGTATTATGTCATTTGCAAATAATGAAAATTTTACTTCTTTTCCAATTTGAAAGCCCTTCGTTTTTTCTTCTTGTCTGATTGCTATGGCTACCACTTTCAGTACCTATTGAACAGGAGTGATGAATGAGGAAACTGTTCTTAATGGAAATTGTTTTAGTTTTTGCCCATTGAATATGATGTTGGTTGTAGGTTTCTCATATAAGGCTTTTATTATATTGAAGTAGGATCCCTCTATTCTACTTTGCTGAGCATTTCTATCAGGAAAAGATGGTGGATTTTGTCAAATGCTTTTTCTGCATTAATTGATCTGATTATGTGATTTTTTTCTCTCACTTTATTTTAGTGATGTATCATATTTATTGATTTGCACATATTGTGCCAGCCTTGAATTCCTGTAATAAATCCAACTTGATCATGGTATATGGTCTTTCTAATATAATGCTGGATTTTGTTTTGTAGAATGGAGTTTCCTTAACAACTCTCACTTGACCCTCTGATCCCACTGCTAGGAATGTATCCCAAGAAACTGAAAACACCAATAAGGAAGTATATGTGCACCTCTATGTTCATAACTGCAAAATTTACAATAGCTAATATTTGGAAACAGCCTATGTGCCCATCAGGAGATAAGTTAATTAGGATATTGTGGTATATCTGTACACTGAAATAATGAGCTGCTGTGAAAAGGAAGGTTCTACCATTTGCAACTGTATGGAAGGAACGAGAGAACATTATGCTAAGTGAAATATCACATGATCTCATTTGCAGCTTATAATGAACTACATAAACGATTAATAGAAATAGATATGGAGACAGAGTAACATCAATCAGATGATCAAATCTCAGAGGAAAAGTAGGAGAGAGGAGGGATGAGCGTGAGAGATCACCCAAAACATATATGCATTCATTTAAACATAAGCAATGGATAGAGACAGCAAGGGGTGAGAGCATCTATGCCAGGAGGGCAATGGGGAAATATGGACTCATACGTAATACCTTAATTTATTAAAAATGAGAAAAAATTAAAGAAGTGCAACCAAGGGGACATTATGAAAATCCAGCTCTGCTCTTGGTCCCTGAGAAAGGCAGTAAGTAGATTTCCCAAACCTTAGCCAGCCTGGGATGTGGGATGTTTCCACCTTCTCCAACACAACAATGAGTGAATGTCCTAGGATTCCTCTTTGAGCACTGAAACTCCTGCAATAGGAAGGTAAGGACACCCCAAAAAGGGCTTGATTCCATCATCTCTGTCATTGAACTCATTCTGCCCTAACAGAAAATTCATGGAATGGGGTGAATGCAGATTTACAGCTGTGAATATGTGAAACCCAGAGTTTAAAACTCAATTATAATTTATTACCTAGTGGCCTGTTTACCTTCTCTGATATGGGACCCCTTAGGGGATATAAAACTGCCTGTTTAGGCAAGATCTCCCAGTTGATCATCCCTCTTGCAATCTGGAACTACTGGCTCCTAAACTAAGGTGACCATACATCCCACTTTTGGCAGGACAGTCCCAATTTTTAACAATTTGTCCCAAGTCCTGCGGCTTTTTAAAAAAGACCTGATTTTTGGAAAGAATGCATGACAAGCTAGGGAAGAGCGGGAGAACAGAAAGGGAACATACAGTTTGTTGACAACTAATTATCAAGAACTGCTTATCAAAGTTTGCATTGTTGATCAATTGTTAGAATTCGACCACCATTGTTTGGACTTAATGAACAATGGCATTTTTTGGTATTGGAAATGACGAAAACATTTTGTAACTGTCTCTCAGACGATACACATCATACTGAGTTCTAGTAAGCTAGTGAAACAAGTGATATCATTATAAATCAGCCATTCAGATAATTTAGGTAAGTAATTTATTTATTTATTTAATAAATTCGTAAATTTTCTTAAATTTAGCAGACAGTAGTCATATTATTTATATTTTATAGTGGTGTCAAAAAGCCTAGTGGCAGCCTTGAAAGTGACATGGCTTTACATAATTTTTATTTATTGATTATATTGGTAAATTGTATTTATGTTGAAATTTAAAAAATATATTACAATACTATTTTTGCATTGTATGAAAATTTTTGTTGCCCCATATATAATCAAGAACCCCCTACCCCCCTCAATGGTGTCCTACTTTACCAATGTTTAAATCTGGTCACCTTATCCTAAACTCCTACCTGCCTTCCTGATTGCCCCCAACTATCCCCCACAGGCCTGCTCACCCCAAACTGTCCCCACATACTGTCTTGGTCACACTCAATGTTCTCCCCTGCTGGCCTGCTAGCCCAAAGCTGCTTCCCCTGCCAGCCTGGTAGCTCCCAACTGCTCCTCCCTGCCCACAACAGACCTGCTAACTTTCAACTGCCCCCCCCCCATGACTTACTCACTCTTAGTGCCCCCCTCTGCTGGCTTGTTTGCCCCTAACTGCCTCTGCCTTGGCCATGCCACCGTGGCTTTGTCAGGAAGGTTTCCCAGTCTAATTAATGTATTACCCTTTCATTAGTATAGATTATTACTATAGATTATTGATTATTGAGGCACGGAAGTCCCATGTCTAGAGAGCCAGTATAGCTGGTGTTGCCATTCAGTTTCACTGAAAACGCCTGAGAATCAGGGGACATGATCATGTAAATTTCATTCTGAGGGCAGGAGAAGGTGAGATGAGATGTTCCCATTCAATCCCTGAAACTAAAGTGGAGATGTGTTTCTGCTTCCCTGGGCTTTTGTTTTACTCAGACCCTCCATGGGTCATGTGAACCTAATCTCACATAGAGGGCAATGTGTTTGCTATACTGAGCTAGCCAGTGAAATGCTGGTTCCATCCAGATTCACCCTCACAGCACACCTAGAAATAATGTGTAAACTGGGAACCACATAGCCCACTCAAGATGACCATAAAATTAATCTTCACTGTAAACATATATTCTAATTTCCCTGAGAATGAGGACCTTGCTAAGATATGGCATCTTCAGCAGTAAAGCCAGGAAAATTCTGGAAAATGGGAGGAGTTGGTCACAGTGCAGTTTTTCTGATGCTTAGGCCTAGCCTGATTGAGATGTCCAAACATTTTCTGGCATTTTATGTGCACAGGCGAAATACATATGTGCCATATAGAAATAGGATTGGCTCATCCAGGTATCACCAACACCTTGGCTCATCCATGTATCACAGACACCTTGAGGGTCCTTCAAAAAGCAGGACACACCTGCCCTGAATCTCTTCCCTTGTGGAAAATAGGAGCCATTTTGGGAAGAGCTTAGGTGATGGGAGACAGGCATTGTGCAGAATTGCCTCCAGATTAGGAGTGCACTGCTCTAAGGGAAAGGACTTGCTCCATAAAACAGAGTTTCAGCTCCAAATCTTTACTGCTCAGCTTCCTTGGATTTGATGTCAACATGAGGTATCCCACAGGAGCAAGGAAGAGCACCTAATTCTGTCCTCCATCCCTCAGCAACACTGATCTTGTAAATCAGGAGTTTAGGGGCCATGCCAGTGCCATTGCTGCTTCGATGACTGACTTTCTAGCTGTGCAAGAATCTGAGGGCAGAGAGACCCAGGACCCTGAAAAGAGCAGAAGCACCCTATGGTGAGCTAACATGAGACAATGGGAACAGTGTAGCATGTTTCTTCTCACTCAGTACACACTGAGACCTAGCGGATGGAGCCAATTCAGATGGCCCTGTCGTTCCTCCTATGGGCATCAAAGTGGTTCTCAGCTGAGGGGTTGAGGACTTACCTCCTAAAATCTAGGGAGGAAGGAGAGGACAGTGACTGCGTTTTCTATCAAAACAATCCAATTGACATGTTACCCAAAAACCAACAGCAAATCTGGTCTCTTTCATTCTTTCGCAGCCTTTTCCTTGATGCTCCTCAGTTGAAGTGAGTCCTTATATACCTCTTGTCCCAAACTGCACAGTGTCTGAGTTTGAGGGATTTTTTTGCCACTTCCTGAAATAGAAATATTGGGATGCAACAGATACAGGATATTGCCATCTGTAGCAGACACCCTCTCGAGAGGATCTCCTGGTAAACACCTATGAGGACTTCATACAGATCAGGGGTAAACCACAGCAAGTTCTCTCCCAAAATTAGGGCAGTACCACCCCCTGGAGGCCTCAGATTATCAACCCAGCACCATATGAGGTAGCTGAGAGGGAAATGGCAGACTCTGCTCTGCCCCCTTCTCCTACTCTTTTAAGTCCCATCTAGCTCAGTACCGGGCCCCTGGAAATCTCCTACGTTCATTCAAGCTCAGTTACTTTTGTATTCCTCTTCCTCCCAATGGGCTGACACCTGCCACAGGAGGTGGACCAGACCCTCCCAATAGGACCATTGTGCATGTTTCTATGTAGTCTTGGCTGAGTGCTAGTGCTCCTGAAGTAGTGGTTGGCCTTGCTTCAGGAGACATTTGATATTAAGTAAAATCAATTGCAAAATGGATGAAACAAAAAGGACAAAGGGAAGACAGAGAGACTTCCCACAATGTTGAAGGTCACAATACCCATGAAGGAGAGAACTCAGTTTGATTGAAGGTCACTGAGAGGAAAGCAGGAAGTGGGTTTCCTGTGCTTCAGATTCTGGGAGGTGACAGGTCTGACTTGGCAAGGAGCCCTACTCCCAATCTCATCCAAAGAGTGAGGCAGGAATTCACATGGGACACAGTGTTTTCACCATGTCTCTTAAATTGTTGGTCCACTGAGAATCCTCATCTCAGAACTGTGTGACTTTTGGAGGAAAAATCTGCCTCATAAACAGAAAGATATTGGCTGGTGTATTCTGGAGAAAGTTGGATTTGGAGAACAGACGAGTCAGGACTGCTGGTTCTGGCCAGAGGGATATGGCACTGTACTCAGGAACAAATCAAAGTTCTATGGATCAAAACACTCTGACAGAGCTATGGCATAAAGTGAGTGCCCTTGTGCTTATCACAGCACAGGTGTTCTGAAGAGGAAAGGGTGATGACACCCTGGCCAAGGAAGGACAGACATCTATGATGGAGTAGAGCAGAGTAAATGGGACATGGTTGGCAGTCACAATTTTCAATGATACTATGGCTTCAGTGTGGGTGCCTGAACATGTGTGTGTTCCATTAAGTCAGTTTCCACAATACTCTCTTTAATGTGAGATAACAATGAAATGGTAGTAATCCCTGAGCTGTTCAGAAATCCTCAAGCCTGGATCCCTATACTTCTCTTCCCTGCCTCAGAGGAGGGAGGAGCCTACATGCAAATCTGCTTCCTTCCTTGCCTCATCACATACCACTCCAAACTACTTAGATGCCCCTGGAAAGAAGAGCTTTGGCAAGAATTAAGCTCTTGCTTTGGTGTGACAGCATCATCCTGCTCCTCTTTGACCCCGTGCCAGTGATCATACAGGAATCCACCAAGGAGTCTTAAGTAAGCAGAAGGACAAATCCACATTTCTCTCTCTCCCTTCTTCTCTCTCTAAAATCAATCAGTAAATGCTCTTAAAACAGCTGAGTTCTTTAATATATTCTAAGTAAGGTCATGCTGAGGCCTGGACAGATTGTAGAAATGGAGCTGGCCAGGATAAACCTGCCTTTTCTTTTGGGGGTATCCTGGCTGCTACTTGATGAGAAATCACAAGACTTCACCTCTCTGAGGTGTGGACAAAGGGAGGACAGCTTGGCTGAGAAGGTTCAGGTGCTCCCTTCCCTGGGTTTCAATGGCAGAGCTGGGGACTGCATATTGTCCTTCACATATCTTATTCCCTTTAGTGAGGATGGCTCCTCCACATGCCTCCATCCTCTGTCTTTAGAGTGGTTTGAGCCTAAAGCTGAGCCCTAGGCCACATTAACTCTTTCTTTTTTATATTATTTATTTATTTATTATTTATTTTTTTATTTTTTTAAATCAATCTTTATTGTTCATATTATTACAAAGGTTCCTCATTTCTTCCCCCCTCCACCAGGTTCCCACCCCACCCTCCGCCCCCTCCCCATCTCCCATTGTCCTCATCCATAGGTGCACAGTTTATGTTCAGTCTCTTCTTCCCTCCCTTTCCCCAATAGTAAATCCCTTTTCAGATAGTAAATCAGTTACTTAGCATTTTCTCAAATCAATAATTCCTCCACATGCCCAATGATACACTTCACACAAAAGACATTTCCCAATAGGTACACCAGCCTAATCCAGGCCCCACCAAATGCACTCACAGATCAACACCCCAGCCCTATACTAACTCAACACATCCAGATCTAAGCCTTCATCACTTGATTCAGCAGACCCTCAAGTTCCCAAGAAAGTTTCCAGCCATGTCTGAGAAGCAGCCGTGGGGCAGGGGCAGGCGAGGAGCGAGCTGTTCCGGGCCTGGCTGCTCAGGGCCTGGCCTCTGTTGCTCTGGTTCGTTCCACAACCAGCTACTCTGGATCTGGTCACTGCCGCTCCGACCTAGTTGCTCTGGACTTGGCTGCTGCTGCTCCGGGCCTGGCCGCTCCCAGCCTGGCAGCCGCTGCTCCGGGCCTGGCCGCACCAGCCCCGCCTGCTCCCCCGGGCCGGGCCGCTCCCAGCCTGGCAGCCGCTGCTCCGGGGCTGGCCGCACCAGCCCCGCCTGCTCCCCCGGGCCTGGCCGCTCCCAGCCTGGCAGCCGCTGCTCCGGGCCTGGCCGCACCCGACCCGACTGCTCCCCCGGGCCTGGCCGCTCCCAGCCTGGCAGCCGCTGCTCCGGGCCTGGCCGCACCTGACCCGGCTGCTCCCCCGGGCCTGGCCGCTCCCAGCCTGGCAGCCGCTGCTCCGGGCCTGGCCGCACCTGACCCGGCTTGCCTCTGGCCCCTATCCATTCTTGGCTTGGCCACATCTCGCTGAGCATTGAGCTAGCCCCCCAAAACCCCGCATCCTTATTAAGGTCGCTGCTGCCTGGCAACAGGCCTCACTCCAGAAGGACTTCCCCCCACCACCGCAACCCTCCCCACCTCCCAGTATCCCTCGTGACCAGCCTTACTCCTGCTTAGGTCACAATTGCCTGCCCTTCACCCTGCACTGCCCCCTCGTGGTCATGACTGCCTGCAGCTGTTCACCTGGCCCGCCCCCTCAATGACTTGACCTCCTTCAGCACTAGGCCAGGCTCCGCCCCCGTGTTCCAAAAATACCTCCGACCCAGCCCCCTCATTTATTGGACCAGTGAGCTAGCAGCACTGACCTCACAGTTGCCCGCTACTCACAAGGCCCGGGAGGGGGTTGGGGGAGGTGTAGGAGGAGGCCTTCTGCTCACAGGTTGCCTGCCACCCAGGGCCCAGGACCACAAGCATGTGGAGGCCAGCACACCCTTTTGGACAGCCAAGGGCCTCCATGAGCCTCAGAGGCCCCCTCCGCCCCCAACACGCGAATCTCACAAATGAATATCCTGCCACTCCAGGGCCCTGTTATGGGCTTTGACATCATTAAGAGAGCTGTGTCAAGTCCCCCAAAATCACTTTCCACTCTGGGGTCACTGAACCGCCCCTATTGTGGTACCCTGTTTTTCAGAAAATAAGATATTGTCTTACATTAATTTTTGCTCCAAAACATCCGCTAGGTCGTATTTTCAGGGGTTGTCGTATTTTTCCAGGAAGAAGTATACGGTACACATTTACTGTTAAATGAAAATGAAGAAAATTTATTACGTGTGTACATTACGGTGGTATGGTAGTTGTCAACACAAATCTGACGAACTGAGAACCCTACAGTATCAAGAATTCACCCATTTATTCAAGGACAATAATCATGTCCACATCTTTTGAACATTCTCAGAACAATCCAATTCCTGAAATTCCTGGTGAATTTCTTGTGCCTCCATTTCTTTCAGTATCAGTGGATCAAAACGCTCATGTTTGGCTTAGGGGGCAGGGGAAGGAGGGCTTATTTTAGGGGCACGCCTCATTGGTCACTTGGAAGGAAAACTGTAAGTATGTCTTATTTGGGAGGATGTCTTATTGTTGGGGAAAAAGTACTTACTTGGTCGCCGGGCCCTGAGGGCGAGGTTTCTGCGGCATTCTCGGGGAAAACCCTTCTTTCTGGCATCCAGTCTGGACCAGGGGAAGGTGGGGCTTTTGGGGACATTGGGGACCCCCATCCTCATTCAAAGGGCCAAATTGCTTCATCTGCTGGACCGCTTTGGGGTGTTGCTTCCTACCCTATTCATTCTTGGCTTGGCCTCATCTCGCTGAACATTGAGCCAGCCCCCCAAAACCCCAGCCTTCTTTTTAGGGTCGCTTCTACCTGGCAGTAGCCCTCACTCCAGAAGGACTTACCCCACCCCCGCACACCTCCCCACCTCTGAGTATCCCTAGTGACCAGCCATTCTCCAGCTTAGGTCACAAGTGCCTGCCCTTCACCCTGCACTGCCCCCTCGTGGTCATGACTGCCTGCAGCTGTTCACCTGGCCCCGCCCCCTCAATGACTTGACCTCCTTCAGCACTAGGCCAGGCTCCGCCCACGTGTTCCAAAAATACCCCGACCACGCCCCCTCATTTATTGGACCAGTGAGCTAGCAGCACTGACCTCACAGTTGCCAGCTACTCACAAGGCCTGGGAGGGGGTTGAGGGAGGTGTAGGGGGAGGCCTTCTGCTCACAGGTTGCTTGCCACCCAGGGCCCAGGTCCACAAGCATGGGGAGGCCATCCTCCCCTTTCGGACAGCCAAGGGCATAAGCCTTGGAGGCCCCCCCCACCCCCACAACGGGGTACCTCACAAGTGAATATCCTGCGACCCCTGGGCCCTGTCTTTGGGCTTCGACATCGAGAAGAGAGCTGCATCAAGTCCTCCAAAATTACTTTCCACTCTGGGGTCACTGACCCGCCTGTACTGAGGTACCCTATTTCCCCGAAAATAAGATGTTGTCTTACATTAATTTTTGTTCCAAAAGATGCACTAGATCTTATTTTCAGGGGTTGTCGTATTTTTCCAGGAAGAAGTATACAGTGCACATGTACTGTTAGTTAAAATTAAGGAAATTTATTACGTGTGTACACTATGGTGGTACGGTATTTGTCAACATAAATCTGAGGAACTTAGAACCCTACAGTATCAAGAATTTACTCCTTTTTTCAAGGACAATAATCATGTCCACCTCTTTTGAACATTCTCAGAACAATCTAATTCCTGAATTTCCTCGTTAATTTCTTGTACCTCCATTTCTTTCAGAATCAGTGGATCAAAACTCTCATGTTTGGCCTCGGGGGCGGGGGAAGGTGGGCTTATTTTCGGGGATGACTCTTACGTCACTTGGAAGGAAACCTGTAAGTATGTTTTATTTGGTAGGATGTCTTCTTGTTAGGGAAAAACAGAACTTATTTGGTCTCCGGGACCTGAGAACGAGCTTTCTACCGCATTCTCGGGGAAAGCCTTTCTTTCTGGCATCCAGTCTTGTCCAGGGGTAGGTGCGGCTTTTGCAGACCTTGGGGACCCCCATCCTCATTCAAAGGACCATGGCCTTATCCACTGAACCACTTCTGGGTGTTGCCCCTGGCTGTTACGAAGCGAGTCCCCAAGAGATGAACCACCGGAGCCAATTTGATTAAGCATGCTAGAGTTTATTACAGATTCGAATCCGGGCTCAAACCTTAGCTGACACAGCAGCCGGTAAACACCCAGGTAAGAGCCCCGATGGAGGGGCAGTCCCTCCTCTTATACCGCTTTTTCCCCACCCCTCCCACTGTTGGTATCTCATTCCCAGGTTGGCCCCTCAGGACAAAGACCTGGGCATCCTGAGGTATTTCTCAGGTAGTTTATACAACCTGGCCAGTTTTTGCCTCATGCAGAATGTCTGTTCTGACTTCAAACAGAAGTGCAGGATGCTGCTGTTTTGATGATGCCAATTTCCTAGCCAGGTCTGGAGGGAGGTCTGCATATCTTACTACAAAGGAATTCCAGGCACTGAGTTAGACTGTCACATTCCCTACTGGTCTTATCGGGGAATCAAATCTTTGATTCCTCCTCCTCCTGGTCTTCCTTATTGAGACTATGATAGTGAGTTGGGAAAACCATGATCTTAAAGTCCTGGACTCTGGATTGTATTAAACTTACCAGAGATCTGAATAAACAAGGACCCACAGTTAGAGTTAGCAATAGGATGAGGAGGGGGACAGCTAAGGCACTAATAAGAGTTGTTAGCCAAGGGGACCACGTAAAGTGGTTTTCATACCAGTTCCCCTGGTTGGCCCTGGCTTCCTCCCTTTCCTTTAATCCTTTTCTTAGTTGGCTGAGGCTCTCCTTTTTGACTCCAGAGTGGTTGGTATAAAAACGACAAGCTTCACCCAGGGTTAGGCAAAGTCTTCCCTGCTTGAGAAAAAGTAGGTCTAAACCCCGTCTATTCTGGAGAATAACTTCAGTTAAGGAGCTCAGTGACCCTTCTAGTTTGCTGACTGTACTTTCAAGAGCACTAAGGTCAGTATCTATCTGTTGGCTCAATTCTTTGTAGTCCTGGTTCCCCTTAACAAGGGCTGATGTTCCCACAGCCGTTGATCCTGCAATTCCAATTCCCAGTAAAAGGGGAATAAGTATTGGGGCTCTCTTAACTGCTATAGCTGTTATTAAGGTCATTAACCGGGGGGGGGGGGGGGGGAGGAGACAGGAAAATAAGTTTTCATACCAATTTCCTTCTTGTCTTCTCCATTCCTCTCTTTCTGCTCTCCCATTCCCTTGCACATGTAGCTTTACTTAGCCCCGGACTTTCTCACTGGCTAGCAAAAATGTTCTTACAATTACCAAAATCTCTAGTACCACAGTTCCCATTAGTACAGTCCTCACTAAAGTCCAATTCCCCTCCTGCAGGCATCAAGTCTCCTCCTAGGCCAGGCTAGGGATCTCACAGGTGAGGCTGTTGGTTGCCAGGATCCAGATTGTTTTCTGTGCAGGAGCTGGGAGTGGTGTAGCCAGGTTTGGGTGCCGTCTACTTCAACAGCCATGGGTGTGCTCAGGATAACAGTGTAGCATCCCTTTCATGTTGGGGTGAGTCCTTGGACCCACACAGTCTCCGGGTTGGAAGGGGTGTACAGGGTCCACGGGGGGCACTGGCAGTGAATCTGGAACGAACTTATGGGTGGCTCTCTGGATAAATTGCAGAGCCTGTAAGGACTTGAGCAAGGGAATGGTTATGAATTCTAGCTTTCAGTTTCTTCCTGACCCTGGGAAGGAAGGAGAGGAGGTCTACCATACCTGATCTCAAGAAAATGTGTGTGGGGGGAGCCCATCCAATAGGAGATACACCTGGCCCATAATAGGGCGAAGGACAGGGGGTTGGTCCAATTTTCACCGGTTTCCAGGACAAACTTAATTAAACTTTTTAGAGTTCCACTCAGGCCTGTCCTAAGGCTTGAGCTATATTTTGAGATACCTTGCTACAAAGGCTTGGCTGTTATCTGATCCTATGACTACTGGCAGCTCGAATCTAGGTATAATCTCCTGGAGTAATTTCTTAACTACTACAGAGGCAGTTTCTATCCTATGCTTCAACCTAATCTGAGAAGGTGTCTATAAAAACTAGCATGTACTTGTATCTCAATGCTGGTGGTTTAATGTCTGTGAAACCCGCCTTCTAATGCTCTTCTAGGGAATTTCCCTGGAGCCCGAAGTCCCAGGGGGTCCCTCTATTCTTGCTTAGCATTTACCTGTACACAGACAGTACTTCTAGTGACTATGCTTTTACCTTACTTAAGCTTCGTAGTATCTGCCTCACAGAAGTTCAGAAGTCTTGATGATGCCTAAGTGGGTAACCTGGTGTAACTGGGCAACTAACGTCTGACATAGAGCCACTGGGACCAATAGTCTGCCACCTGGTAATGAACTGCTTCTGGTCAGCCAATTCCTCCTCTTGTTTGGTGTAGGTTCAGATCTGGCAGACTTGTAAAGGCTTTCTGGTCTTTGGGCATCTTCCTTAGATCTGCGGCTCTATTTCTTCTGGCTTCAATTGTCTTCCCTTTCTGGTGTCCTTTGCAGTGCACTATTGCACCTGCTTTCAGGAGTCAGATGGACTCTAATAAGCTAAAATCTCTTCCTTATTTTTAATGTTCTTTCTGGCTGAAGTTGGTAATCCTCTTTCCTGGGGGACGGCACTGTATCCCCATAGAAGGGCCTGGATTAAGGCCAAAAGTTCAGGAACTGTGCCCAAATGGTGTGGTCCACGATGACTATTGTTGCCCTTGTATATCAGATTCCATCCCGAACGTAACTGCTCCCATCCGTGAACAGTACCTTGTCTGGTGATGACGACAGACATCTGTCAGTACTGTGTCTGTTACCTCTATGCCATCATGAATGGGTTCCTCTGGATCATCTGGAAGCAGGCTGGCAGGGTTGATGGCCAGTGTCTTATGGAACCGGATGCAGGGCTGGTCCAGGAGAAGAGCTTGGCACTGGGTGATATTTGACATCCATCTCTCTGGAGCACCTCAAAGGAGGGCCTCAGCAGCATGGGGTGTCATCAGGGCTAGCTCCTGGCACGAAATCTGCTTATCTGCCTCCTTCACCAGCAATGCTGTGGTGGCCACTGCCCAGAGGCACACTGGCTACCCTGCTGCCACAGGGTCTAGCCTCTTAGACAGATAGGCCACAGGTCTCTTCCAGGGACCTAGAGTCTGAGTGAGAACCCCTTTGGCAATGCCCCTTACCTCACTTACTTTGTGACATCTGGCAAGGCTAGGGCAGGTGCTGAGATGAGAGCCTTCTTTAGCTCCTCAAAGGCCCATTGTTCTATTTAAGTCCAGTTTAGCGGCTGTGTTCCTCCAGTACGTGTTCCTTCTTAGGTCTACAGTCCTTCTTGATGTCCAAGGAAAACAGTGGTGGCTCCCTGTTTGTCTGGTGGTTCCCTGGACTGATATCTTCCTAGAGGTCCCATCGGCTCTGTCAAGACTGAATAAACTGCCCAGTGCTTGCCAGGAAATTAATAGCTTTGCCTCTCACTTGTAAGGTTATCCTTGGTAGTGAGAGGGCAGGGCTGGGTGAAAGGGCAGGCGGGGCGAGAGGGCAGGTGGGGTGAGAGGGCAGGGTGGGGCAGGTCCAGCTCCAGGTAACTGGAACCTAGGCCTAACCCAACCAATCAGGTCAGCCAAGGTAGCAGCACCACCCTCCCTATAAAACCCATTGATATGTTAAGTTCTTCCTCTTTCTCGCCTATGCCCTTGTTGGTGTAGGTGAGACTGGGCTCGGACTAGTCCGAAATAAATACAGGCTTTCTGCAATTGCATCGGATTCGGCTCCCTGGTAGTCTTTGGGGTTTATGACACTTGGGCATAACAGGAGCTTAATTGAAAGGAGCCCTGGTCCTGTCAGTCTTCTTCCTTGAGGTTAAAAACCCTTGGAATCTAAGTCTCTCTTTCTTTCAGATAGTCTCTGTCTCTTCTGGCCTCACTTTCTGTCTCTCTCCCTCTCTAATCTCTGTCCTTCAAAAATAACCATAAATAACCATACCTCAAATCTTCCATTATTTAAAAATATTTAGAAAAGGCAGAGGGAAGAGGGAGCGGGTCTAGCACTTTGCTCCCAGGCCTCCAGCCGCTTGAAATTTAAACTGCCACATTCTTCCTACAGATACAGACTTATCTGCATTTCTAAGACCCCTCTACTCCCCCCTGCAGAACATCGGTGAAAATTGTCCAAGCAGTCGCGGGGGGGATTAAATCATGTTTTCACATTGTTTTAACACAATTTTAAATAAATTATAAACCTTTGTGATGAAGTCTACTTAAATCTATAAAGTTGACATATGACTGAAACCAAAAATGATTCCCAAAGTTTAACTAAAATACAAGATGCAGGTATAAGCCTAAATTCAAGCTTACAATGCAATTAGAAATGATAACAACGATGGCATATGAGAAAAGCAAAACAAAACAAATTAATATGGCTATCACTTTTTCTATATTAAGAGAAAAATATATGACTTGGCCTACTTCTTCACAAGAGGCACACTATAAATTCCCAACAAATTTACTTAGGTCTGCATGAAACAACCTGGATAGGGCTCAAGCATCATATGGATTCCTCATCTGACAAATGAGAATAAATCATTTGAGATCTTTGATCATTACTGTTTATTGATCATTACTGTTTATTTTTAACACATGTAATACAGTTTAGCCTGCCATGTTCTAGTTACTGCAATTAACTTTTCCTAATTCAATTTATACTTAAGTAGCTATATGACTCTGCTTAGCTGATAACAATGACAAAAACTAAACATTGTAAGCAAGGCCATGGAATCAAATGCAAATGAACACATTCTTTAGCTGAAGACTCCTAGCCATTCATGTAAATTTGTTACCATTATCAACTAGGTAGTTTCCTCCTCATGGTGGGGAATTTCAAAAGCTGCTTACAATGACTTGGGAAACCAGTTTTAATTTATCTGCTGCCTCCAGCTACTCAAAACAACCCCTGGAGGGAATAGACACCAGGTGGGCTGAGGCTGGGAGCAGGCAGGTCCAAGGGGTCCCAGGTGTCAAAGGCAGTGCTTCCACCAGGGCTTTTTCATCTGGCAGTCTGCAGCTTGCCTCTTGCTAGCAAAGGTGCCATGGGGGAACCGGTGACCCCTACACTACAATCAGACCCCCTGACCTTTTTGACAAGCTCTTACTGATTTAAAATTATAACTTAAGGGTTGACATATACACAAGGACCTAAGTGGCCCACAAAATATTTTTCTCTTCTGTTAAAGATTTTACAATGTACTGTAATCATTAATTACATTAAACTTAAATGGCCAATTGAAACAAACAGTTCTGAGACCTTTCCTCCACCACTGATGAAGACTGGGTGGAGGCAGGTGTCTGAAATAAGATTCATTTAGTTTTTGAGCTCACTGGGCAGACTTGGTGACTTTGCCAGCTCAAGCTTCCTTCTCGAAAATAGTTAACTGTAGAATTTGATCTCTGCTTTTAATTTTTTGTACCATAATTGTTACAACTTCATACTGTTACACCCAG
Organism: Pipistrellus nathusii; assembly: GCA_963693515.1. Classification (NCBI taxonomy): domain Eukaryota; kingdom Metazoa; phylum Chordata; class Mammalia; order Chiroptera; family Vespertilionidae; genus Pipistrellus; species Pipistrellus nathusii. Next base: position 63,737 of record OY882880.1, on the reverse strand, counting down.
ACTTCATGATCCCCAAGGACCACCAGGGAGCCGAGTCCGATGCAATAAACAAAAGAGCCTTTACCATGCTAGCATGGGCCCCCCCACTCACGCTGGCAGCATGGCGGAAGAGCACGAATTTCTTCCAGTCCAGGGGTTTTTAACTCCGGTCGATGGTGATGTCACTGCCTCGGCTAACCCTGATTGGTTGGGTGAGGGCTAGGGATAACTCCGCCCTGCGGGGGGGAGTCGGGAGCTCATCCTTGCCCCGCCCTGCCTTCTCATTCCCCCCTTGTCTCATGTGCCTAGTCAAATCATTGACTCAGCCTACTTCCTTTCAGCATAAACAACAAATACAGTTACCAAGACCCTTAGTACCACAGTTCCCATCAGTATTGTCCTCACTAAGTCCAGTTCCTCTCCTGCAGGCATCAGTTCTCCTCTTGGCCTGTAGTTGCCAGGATGCAGGCCATGCAGGAATTGGGAGTCATGTAGTCAGGTCTGGGTGCCATCTACTTAAACAGCAGTGGGCGTGCTCAGGATAACAGTGCAGCATCCCTTTGAGTCCTTGGGCAGCGAATTTCTTCAGCCACATTGAGTTCCGGGGCTACAGGGTCTGTGGTGGGCACTGGCAGTGCATCTGGAACAAGCAAACTGCAGAACCTGTAAGGACTTGAGCAAGGGAATGGTTACCATACATGATCCCCTCCCAAAAAGGGGGGAAACTTGTGCCAGTAAGGGATACACCTGGCCCTCAAGAGGGCAAAGGACAGGGGGTTGGTCCAATTTTCACCGATTCTAGGACACATTTAATTAAATCCCTTTTTCTAGAGTCTCACTTTTCCTGTCTTAAGGCTAGAGCTATACTCTGAGATAGATACCTTAGCTACCAAGGTGGTTTCTCCATCTCCCTCTCTCTTAAAAAAAAAAAAAATCAATGGAAAAGAATAGTGTTAAGATTGAATTGAGTCAACAACACCGAGGTGAATGAGAACATGTTTTCTTCCAAGTCCTCTAAGCATGCCTTGGTCTGTCTTTATAGATGTCCCAGGCATAGCTGTATTTGGGAACAAGAAGTGAGAAGGCAGGGCTGGTGAGGATGAGCTCCCGACTCCGCCCCGCAGGGCGGTTTGCTAGCCATCAGAGCACTCAGCTTTAAACAAATTAAAGGTTTCTTCCTTTCTTCCCAATTTATAAACAGTTAGGCAACAAATAATTCCAAAAACAAATCCAAAGAGGAAAAACGAAAACACTTTTACCAATTCCCACACACTCGATTGCGGTCGCACTCTCTCAACTCTCACAACAACACTCATTCAGACCAGAACAACACTCACCCAGGCAGACCCAGGGAGTCCCCAGACTCCAAAACCAGACAGAACCAGGGAGTCCCCACACTCCAAAACCAGACAGAACCAGGCCTCGGTGGTCATCACCACCTCGGTTGCGAACCGGGAGTTCAGTGGCGTCCCGCCTCCCGCATTCATGACAACAGGGTAACGTACCAAACCAGGACAAGAAGCTTCAAGAACCAGTCCTGACTTACCGGCGCCGAGCAGGCAGATCTGGTAGTGGTCCGGTGTTCCAGAGGACCTGAAATTTCTTAAATTTCTTAGAGGGGCTTACTGAGAAGCTCCCCTGGTAGGATCTCACTGGAGCCTCCAAATGTTACGAAGTTATCCCTAGCCCTCACCCAACCAATCAGGGTTAGCCGAGGCAGTGACATCACCATCGACCGGAGTTAAAAACCCCTGGACTGGAAGAAATTCTCTCTCTTCCGCCATGCTGCCGGCGTGAGTGGGGGGGCCCATGCTAGCATGGTAAAGGCTCTTTTGTTTATTGCATCGGACTCGGCTCCCTGGTGGTCCTTGGGGATCACGAAGTCTGGGCGTAACATATGGGGGAATTCGTCCGGGATCCCCAGCCAGGACCATGAGGAACCCGATCTGGAGAGTCTGACTGGCCGCGGTAGGTGTGTGCGCGCTCTGGAGGGACGTAAATCCCCTCATGGAATTGGTGCCCGAAGACGCCTGGTGGACGCACCATGAAGGCCACGGGCAGGAGGATCAGAAGACGTTCTGACCTCCCTGGAGGGCTCTAGAGGGACCGTCATGGGGAGAGGAATGAATCCTCTCCAGGACGAGGTGAGCGGCGTAAGCCGTTACCTCACCTGCAGAAAGTGAGCCTTTCCCAGGTCTGAGTTTGGTATCTGTGGACGAAATGGTGCCCGGGGATGGAGCCGGCGGAGTGTGGCCTGCGTGGCGGTGCAGGGCCCCTTGGCGGTGTTGGGCCGGAGGGGGGGCTCCCGCGTGGCTCAGTCTGTGCGGTGGAGCGCGGCTGGGCAGTGGTGACCTTGCTCGGGGAGCAGGCACCTGGGTTAATTTGCTGGCTGCCTGGAGAAGGGGAGGCGGAGCCGGGAAGCCGCTGGGGCGACCCGCGCTTTCTCCTCGGGGGCTGCCTGAGTAGCGTGGCTGGGATGGTCAAAGCAGCCTCTCTCTGGGAGCCTGGGCCCTGGGGCCTGGGCTGGCGTGGAGGCCTCGGGTCTGTGGCAACATCCTATGGAGGAAGAGCTCAAGGGCGAATCTCTGTGCTCAGTAAAAAGAAAAGGCCAGTTCAAAACGAGTGCGCATAGTTTTGGGTTGTGCTTAAAACGCTTTTCTGGGTACAGAATAAGTTTTAAAAATGGTGGAGATAACTGGGAGATAAATTGAAACTGGTTTCCCAAGTCATTGTACCAGCTTTTGCAATTCCCCACCTTGAGGCAGAAACTAGATGGTAATGGACATGGCCGGGAGTCTTCAGCTAAAGAATGTGTTCATTTACATTTGAATTCCAGTGATCTGCAGGGTGTGGCAAGTGATAACCTGGTGAAGCTGCCTAGATGAATGGCCTTGCATACAATGTTTAGTCTCCCTTGTCATTGCTATCACTAAGCAGGATGTATTAGAAATGTAATGTTATTAATCTAAAAAAATGCCAAATATATTTGACTTGCCAGCTTTAAAAGTTCAAAGTATAAATTGAATTAGGAAAAATTAATTGCAGTAACTAGATGCCTAGAATATGACAGGCTAAACTGTATTATGTGTTAAAAATAAGCAATAATGATCAAAGATCTCAAGGATTGATTTATTCTTATTTGTCAGATGAAAAAGTATGTAATGCTTAAACTTAAAAAATTGTTTTAAGTCAGTGATGCAATATTTTTTAAGTCAGTTTTTCTGAGGTCATGTTTAATGTAACTTATGAAACTTTTATATTTGATCTGTTTTGTTTTGCTTTGCATTGTATTTGGGATGTACCTGCATCTTGTATTTTGTTTAAACTTTGGGAATCATTTTTGGTTTCAGTCATGTGTGTAGTTTTAAGTAGACTTCATCACAAAGGTTTATAATTTATTTAGAATTGTGTTAAAACAATTATTTGTATGATTTAACCCCCTGCGACTGCTTGAACAATTTTCACTGATGTTCTGCGGGGGGAGTAGAGGAGGCTGAGAAGTGCAGATAAACCTGTATCTGTAGGAAAAATGTGGCATTTTAAATTTCAAGCGGCTTGAGGCCTGGTAAAAAGAAAAGGCCAGTTCAAAACGAGTGCGCATAGTTTTGGGTTGTGCTTAAAACGCTTTTCTGGGTACAGAATAAGTTTTAAGTCATGTGTGTAGTTTTAAGTCATGTTCCAGTTACCTGGAGCTGGACCCGCCCCACCCTGCCCTCTCACCTCACCTGCCCTCTCGCCCCGCCTGCCCTTTTACCCCACCCTGCCCTCTCATTCCCCCACTTGTCTTGAGACTTAACAGGCCCAATCATGGGACCTTTTGCACTTCTGAAGGGTGCATAAAGTTCCTCCTTCCCGGTGCCCTGATCTGACATTTTGGGGGAGTTCACGAGATGTGTCCAGTGGAGACACAAGACTGCACAGCGGGGTCAGGAGTGTCCAGGGCAGAGTGAGTCTCCCCACACCCCCCAACCAGTATATGGGGGGTGGGGACTCCTGCAGCTGGCCGCAAACAAAATTTCATCAGGCAGGTTGAGTACGCCGTAACTTGAGCTTGAGGGGGTTGTCTCGGTCTCGGTCGATGTTCCATCCGTTGGCGAAGTCTTCCCGGATCGCAGAGGAGTCAGCTGGCCGAACATGGGTGTGGTGGACCCAGGTAGCAATGCTGTCCACTTTGAGGGCAGTAGGTGTCGTCAGCACTACGATATATGGTCCTTTCCAACTTGGTTCAAGCATCTCCCGGCGGTGTCTTTTGACAAAGACCCAGTCTCCCGGCCGGTACTGGTGGGGCGTCGGGATCAGGCCAACCTCGTAGATGGCCTTTAGGCGTGGCCAAATGTCCTCATGCGCCCTCTGGAGCCCTCTTAAAGAAAAGATATTTCTTGGTTTTCAAATTCAGTTAGCAGTTCTGCCTTAAGATTGGGAATGATAGGCGGGGGCCTACCAAACATAATTTCATAGGGAGTGAAGCCTAAGGTATAGGGTGAGTTCCTTACCCAGTAAAGAGCATAGGGAAGGAGAGCCACCCAGTCCCCGCCAGTCTCCATGGTTAATTTAGAAAGGGTCTCTTTTAATGTTCTATTCATTCTTTCTACCTGTCCTGAGCTCTGGGGCCTATACACACAATGTAATTTCCAATTTGCCCCTATAGCCTTGGCTACTGCCTGTGTTACCTGTGAGATGAAAGCCGGGCTGTTGTCCGAAACCATACCTGGGTAGAATGTCCTCCAATAGCTTCTTAGCAACCATGTGGGCTGTTTCATGCTTAGTTGGGTATGCTTCTACCCATCCAGAAAAGGTATCTATAAAAACTAGAAGATATTTATAGCCATACTTTCCCAGCCTTACCTCAGTGAAGTCAATCTCCCAGTGCACCCCGGGCTTTGTTCCTATGAGCCGGGTTCCTTTTCCACTTGACCCGGCCCTTGCATTTGTAAGCTGGCAAGTTTTACAGGCTGATACAATTTGATCTATTCTGGCATCCAGTTGGTGAATTTTGATTTTAGCATGCCGGACCAAATCCTTTAATTTCTGGGAACCTAGGTGCATCAATTGGTGTATGTGTTTCAACATTGGGATCCCAAGCTGGTCTGGTAGCAGGAGCTTCCTGTCTGGACCATACCACCAGCCCCTGACTTCCTTGTTTGTGGGGTGGCTTTTGATTCGCTCTAATTCTTCCTGGGAGTATCCAGGCTGATCCGGCAGAACTGGGTTCCCTGGGTCTGCCAATTGCAGGGCCAGTGCAGGGACTGCAGTGAGGGCTACTTCTTTGGCCACCTGATCAGCCTTTTGATTGCCCTTGGCTACAGGATTGTTGGCTTTCTGGTGTCCTGGGCAGTGGATGATGACTAACTTGGCTGGAAGCCATAAGGCAGCTAGCAAGTCAAGTATTTCTTGTTTATTTTTTATAGTCTTTCCTTCTGCAGTCAACAGCCCTCTCTCCTAATAGATTGCCCCATGGATGTGAGCTGTGGCAAACGCGTAGCGGCTATCTGTAAAGACATTGAGTCGTTTCCTGGTCCCTAGTGTCAATGCCTTTGTCAGAGCGATGAGTTCTGCCCCCTGGGCTGACGTTCCAGATGGCAGAGCCTCTGCCCATAAAGTGTCAATCTCAGTTACTACTGCCGCGCCCGCATACCTGTGCCCGTTTCTCATGAAGCTGCTTCCATCGGTGAACCATGTGGCCTCTACATCTGAGAGGGGCTGGTCCGTCAGGTCCTTCCGGAGTCCATGAACCTGTTCCACGATCTCAGCGCAGTCATGTAGCGGGGCATCTAGGTCAGGGTCAGGCAGGAGAGTTGCGGGGTTGAGGGCTGCATTGGGGAGGAACCGCACTCTGGGAGAATTTAAGAGGAGGCACTGATAGTGAGTCATGCGTGCATTACTCATCCATCTATCCGGTGGCTGTTTTAAAACTCCCTCAACCGCATGGGGGGTTGTAATCCAAATTTCTTGCCCTAGAGTTAGCTTGTCAGCATCCTTCACTAGGAGTGCTGTTGCCGCAATAATCCTCAAGCACGGTGGCCAGCCGGCAGCCACTGGGTCTAGTTTCTTAGAGAAGTAAGCTACTCGACGGCTCCAGGGGCCCAAGGCTTGAGTTAAAACCCCCTTCGCTACCCCTTTGAGCTCATCTACAAAGAGGTGAAAGGGCTTTGTAATGTCTGGCAGTCCCAGAGCTGGGGCATATAGGAGAACATTTTTCAACTGATTAAAGGCAGCCTCCTCTTTCTCTGTCTATTCAAATGTCTTCACCTCTCTGGTAACTTCATACAGGGGCCTGGCAATCTCAGCAAAACCCAGAATCCAGCCAGCCGACCCTAAGAATTCTCTTACTTCTCTTTGAGAGGTGGGTGTGGGGATCTTTAGAACAGTTTCTTTTCTGGCATCTGACAACCACCGCTGTCCGCCCTCCAAGATGTACCCCAGATAACTTACCCTCTCTCTGCATATCTGGGCCTTCTTTACGGATGCCCGATACCCCAAGGCCTCCAGGGTGACCAGCAAATCCTGGGTTCCTTGTTCACAGTCCTCGGCTGTGTCGGCATCAATCAGGATGTCATCTACGTACTGTAGGAGGGTGAGGCCAGGGTGCTCCCTTCTGAACTCACCCAGGTCTTCGTGTAGTGCCTCATTAAAGATGGTGGGCAAATTCTTGAACCCCTGAGGCAGTCGTGTCCAGGTGAGTTGTCCGCTGTAGCTCTCCTCTGGATCATGCCACTCGAAGACAAACAAGGGTTGGCTCCTGGGTGCTAGCAGCAGACTGAAGAAGACGTCCTTTAAATCTAATACAGTATACCAGATTCTGGTGGGCACCAGGGAGCTCAAGAGAGTGTACGGATTGGGGACAGTTGCGTGTATGTCCATGACTTTTTTATTTACTTCCCAGAGGTCTTGCACCGGTCGGTAATCATTTGTGTGAGGCTTCTTGACTGGCAGTACGGGGGTGTTCCAGGCAGATTGGCAGGGAACCAGCACCCCTAGACTCCGCAGTCTCTGGATGTGTAGCTGAATTCCCTCCCGGGCCTCCTGAGACATGGGGTACTGTTTGATCCTTACCGGACCTTCTCCTAGCTTTAGCTCCACTAGGACTGGGGTCCCGTGAGCAGCTAGTCCTACCCCTCCTGTCTCTGCCCAGGCTGTGGGGAATTCTCGTAGCCATCTATCCATGTTATCACCCCTTGGGAGTGCCTCCTGGTGGAGGCGGTACTCATCCTCTAGCCTCAGAATCAGAACGTGGATGGGGTGGCCCTCGCCATTGGGTGACCTGAGACCCCCCTTGTCTGAAAGTTATCTGAGCTCCAATCTTGGTCAGTAAGTCCCGTCCTAACAGTGGGTAGGGCATTCTGGTATTACCATGAAGGAGTGGGTTACCCGGCCCATCCCTAAATCCACTGTTCTTCGGGTTGTCCATGAATACTGGTTCATACCAGTTGCCCCTTGCACCCAGGACTTTTTGCTAGTTAGTTTTCCTTGTGCAGTGCAGAGGACGGAATGCTGTGCTCCCGTGTCAACAAGGAAGTCCACAGGGGTCCCCTCAACTCTAAGAGTTACCCTGGGCTTGGGGAGTGGGTCTGAACCCTGACTCCCCTAATCACTTAGTTCATCAAGCCCCAAGACCTTTACTCAGTCTGTCTCGCTCCCCTTTCCACTGCCTCTCTTAGGACATTCTTGAGCCCAATGCCCTATCTTCTTGCAGTATGCACATTGGTCCTTCTGCAGTTTCCACTTCCCTTCCCCGGAGATCTCCTTACCCTTCTTTCGATCGTTTGCAAGCCGTCAAAGGTGAAGGTCCGTTTCTCAGGGGAGTCCATAGTGGCTGCCCACAGGATCCTAGCCAGGTCTCGGGTCTGCCTGCGAGCCTGTTTATCTTCAGGGGGCTCCCGGTTATTGTACACCTTTTCAGCCACCACCAACAAGTCCTGCAGACTCTTCTCTCCCAGTCTGTCTATTCTTTGCAATTTTCTCCTAATATCTGCAGCAGACTGGTTTACAAAGGCTACAATAACAGCTGCCTTACTCTCAGGAGCCTCTGGGTTCATGGGGGTATAGGTGCAAAATTCCTCCATGATCCGCTCTAAAAAGGCTGCTGGAGATTCATCTTTCTCCTGCTGTATGCTCCCTACCTTAGCCAGATTAGTCAGCTTTTTAGCAGCCACCTGGAGACCCCCCATTAGAGCCTGGCGGTAGACCCGGAGCCTCTCCTTACCTTCTGCTGTGTTGAAATCCCATTCAGGCCTAGTCAAAGGAAAAGAGGTATCTATCTGAGCCTGGTTGGTGGTAGGATTCCCATCCATGCCTGGAACCAGTTTCCGGGCCTCATTAAGGATCCTCTCCCTCTCCTCGGTGGTGAACAGGACCTGCAAGAACTGCTGGCAGTCATCCCAGGTTGGCTGATGGGTAAAAATGATAGAATCCAACAGATTAATAAGTCCCGCTGGCTTCTCAGAAAACTCAGGATTTTGAGTTTTCCAATTATAAAGGTCGCTAGTGGCGAAAGGCCAGTAGTGATAGGCCTGATCGCCCTTCTCATCTGGGGGACCAGTGGCTCGAAGGGGTAAAGTCTTAACAGTGGAGTCTGCGACAAAGGCGGATTGTTCCCTCTGGGCTCTTTGTCTGGTATGTGGCGGGCTTCCCGCTCTCCTCATGGCATCTGCTTCCCTCGATGGTGGAGGGTCAGGTTCCTCCTCCGGCACCCTAGGGAACTGATATGGGGAAGGAAAAATTAATTCTTCTTCAGTTGCCCCCTGCAAGACAGAGTAGGGGGGAGGTGATTTTCTCTGGCAGGGTGATTTTCTTCTCTGTCCTCTTCGTTCCCTGTAAGGCAAAAATAGGTTCTGGCTCCGAGGGGCGCGGAGCCACAAAGTGTTTAAGCCAAAAGGGTGGGTTCTCCACAAGGTCCTGCCACATTTTAATGTATGGGAGCTGATCGGGGTTACCTGTCTTGGGATGAGAGACGACACTCCGAACCCGGCGAATGGTAGGGAGATCGAATGTTCCCTCTGGTGGCCATCAGACATTGAAAGCTGGCCACTCACTTGAATAAGTCTGCCATTCGTCCTTCCAGACCTCCATACTAAAATCATTAGCTCTTGCCTCTACTTCCTGAAAATGATTAATCACAGTACTTAAAGGAGTAATCTGAGTCTGTCCCATAACATCCATACAGTGAGTCCATAAAATAACACATAAAATTACAACAGCCCCCAGGAGAAGGACTCCCCACATCAACATTTTCAGTATTATAACAATTCAATACATTCAGATTTAAGTTTTTATAGCAATTTTACAAACAAGAGCAAACTGATACCTTTCCGTATACAAACATACAAACAAACAAACAAAGAACACAGGAACAGACGAGGGGCCCCCAAGAACAGCCTTCCAACTCCGTGGAAGCGGCGCCTAAAACTAAACAACGGCCTCACGCCGACTACCTCGTCCTGAGAGGGAATTCTATGTCCCTCCTAAAGGAGGATCAAAACGTCTTTTGATCTCTCCGGCCTGTGGTCCTCAACAGCGCGTCCGCTAGAACTTTCAGGCACTTCCCATCGGGATCCCTTCACCAACTTTTACCGCGGCCAGACAGGCTCTCCCGATTCAGAGTCCCTCAGTCTTGGAGAACCCGGATGAGCCCCCATCTATTATGCCCAAGTGTCATAAACCCCAAAGACTACCAGGGAGCCGAATCTGATGCAATTGCAGAAAGCCTGTATGTATTTCGGACTAGTCCGAGCCCAGTCTCACCTACACCAACGAGGGCATGGGCGAGATACCTTATGGGCGAGTGGGGACTCCTGCAGCTGGCCGCAAACAAAATTTCATCAGGCAGGTTGAGTACCCCTTCACCAACTTTTACCGCGGCCAGACAGGCTCTCCCGATTCAGAGTCCCTCAGTCTTGGAGAACCCGGATGAGCCCCCATCTATTATGCCCAAGTGTCATAAACCCCAAAGACTACCAGGGAGCCGAATCTGATGCAATTGCAGAAAGCCTGTATGTATTTCGGACTAGTCCGAGCCCAGTCTCACCTACACCAACGAGGGCATGGGCGAGATACCTGTTTATGCTGAAAGGAAGTAGGCTGAGTCAATGATTTGATTAGGCACATTAGACAAGGGGGGAATGAGAAGGCAGGGTGGGGTGAGGATGAGCTCCCGACTCCTCCCTCCCTAGCCCTCACCCAACCAATCAGGGTTAGCCGAGGCAGTGACATCACCATCGACCAGAGTAAAGCACCCCTGGACTGGAAGAAATTCTCTCTCTTCCGCCATGCTGCCGGCGTGAGTGGGGGAGGCCCATGCTAGCATGGTAAAGGCTCTTTTGTTTATTGCTTTGGACTCGGCTCCCTGGTGGTCCTTGGGGATCACGAAGTCTGGGCGTAACAGAAGTAGCCTACAGTGAGTCTGCCTCAGTTTGGTCTGTGTTTGATTCATTACTTCCTGTTGAAAAAGATTTTGAGGAAACATTAATTAAACCTGGGTATAATGAAAAAAATTGTAGCCCTTATGATAGAACAAGCAACAGCAGAGAGTTTAGGCATGGCTCCTTTAGCTCGGTGAAGGAAAAGAGCCACATGCTAACCTGACAAACTCAGAGGAGTTTTGCGTGGCAACCTTGGAAACTCAGAGACCTAAAATAACCACAAAACTATCAACAAGTAAATCTAAAAACCAAGGGAATTAAAAAAAAAAAAAACACCTGATGGACAATATTAACTGGTGAATATAATAGAATCAGAGGTATGGAAGGGGAGTGAACTGACGATTCTTGGGGAAAAGGGGAAAGGGGGGTGTGGAAAGAGACTGAACATAAACTGTGCACCTATGGATAAGGACAATGTGGGGTGGGGAAAGGGCAGAGGGTGGGATGGGAACCTGGTGAAAGGGCAATGGAGGGGGGGGGATGAGGAACATTTGTAATAATATGAAAAATAAAGATTTATTTAAAAAAATAAAAAAATAAAATAAAATGGTTTGAAAATTAAATATCTAACTACAAACAGGTTATAATGGGTAGTCATGTCCTAGACCGATATTTTACCTGCAAAAGGTCAACTTAGATTTTTACTGAGCCCATTTGCCTTCCAGCCTCTAAGATAACACATCTATGAGATATCTGGGTAACTTGTAACTTCCCTTTTTCTGGAGCCCCTGGGGCACAACCATATGGGGTGGGAACCAGGACAGATGCCTCAAATTCCTTGGTTATCATGTTAATTGTTCCCTCACTCACCTAAGTACACATCCATCATTTTACTTTTTATCCAATCCCAGGGGTTTCCTTTCACCTCCCTTAGTCCATCATCAATGAATTCCATGTAACCCACCTATGTCCCTCCTTTGAATGCAGTGTATAAATAGAAATGTAACCTGCCATTCTTCGAAGCATTATCTCAGTCCATTGAGGTTCTGCTTCCTGGCATATGTCAACAGTTTGGCTCAAACTCACAAAAATTCTTTACAGCTTTCAATGATTTTTTGTTAACAGCTCTCTAGAAACATTGTGGGAAATAAATGAGCCACAGGGAGGTTGCTGTTAGCTCACTGGACATTAAGAGAAAATGTCTTGAGTGCAGATTAAGGAGGGTAGCCCATGATGAGCTGCCACTGCTCATTGCTATTCTGGTTACAGGTCCAATCTTAGGAGAGAACTGCTGGTGTGGGTCAGTAGTTTACTGTTAACCCATGATCCTTCAGGCCAGTGATCGAATCCTGGTCAGGACACATGTTCAGGTAGATTAAACTTAAAACTGTGTTTACAAGTACTGTCCTGTCTTCTAGTGTGCTCTTCTGAGTAATGTTAGAAAAAGTTAAAATCCTGTCATAGAAAATGTCCCTGTTTTTTTACCCAACCATCTTTGGCCCCACCATTCTGAGAGTGAAAGTAAAACTCATGCAAAACCACATATCTCTTTGTTACCTTTACACCCAAAACAGGCTTGGGTTTTCCAATCTTCCCTGCTCAGTCCCACCATCGTCTCCTCACAAGGTGGCCCTGCCGTCTACCACCCTCTTTCTTACCCATCACCCATGTGATGGGGAATTCACCATCCTGAGCTCGGGGACCTAGGCAGCAGGACCTGAGAGATCTGCTCCCTAGGCTGGAGGGTTCGGGGGAGGTCAGGCTGCCGGGACTCTGTGAGGAGTGTGCTGAAGCTGTGAGTCCTTAAAGAACTCAGAGTTCAAAATGTCTGCCAGGAGGGCCTTCAGGCAACGTGGGGCCAGGGAGCCTTGAGGCAGATGTAGGCGGGTGGGGGTGGGGGGCGGGATTGAATCTGCAAACTTGACATGTACCCTGACCAGGAATTGAACCCCCCACTTCCTGGTTCTTTGGTTGACATTCCACCACTGAGTCATGCCCCTGGGCTAATTTCTCTTTTTATAAGTTACATTTGAACATAACGTCTAGTGTTCATGGTTTGCTTTTCAGGATGATCTTTAGTGAGGAGTTCCAATAGGGAGTTCACAGTTGACATTACTTATTAAATAAAGAATATGCCCTGCCTATGGGCGCTGGCCTCTGTGAGGTCATGGTTTTCTACAACACATCTGCTCCTTCTCTGGAGGCTTGTAGCATTTAATGTTTGCCCTTCAGCAGTGACACATGTATATGACAATTGAAGCAGCCCCCGAAACCTACTCTTATCCCATGCCCTTCCATCTGGATTCCTCTTCCAGCTCCTGTTCCTCAGACTTTGATCTTTTCCATCTAGTGGTTGCGTGGCTGGGCACAGCTGCTGGTTCCACAGGTCTGGGTTTGGCAGATATCTCTTCCAGACTACCCCTCCACAGGACTCCATGTCCCAACTTGGCCCTGCTTCCGACTGCTCCTCCTTCAGGGTCAGCATGCGATTCAGAATGAGTGCTGTTGGATGTGCGGCATTGCAGACAGACATGTGTGGTGCTCTTGACTCAAAGGAGTTAGACTGCTGGCTGAGGCAGTCCTCCTTGACTTAGCAGGTGAGAGGGTGTGCTTACAGGCAGGTCCCATTGCCTGGGCAGGTTGTTCTGTGCTGCTTCCACCAGTCTCTGCAGCCCTGTAGCAGTACTGCACACTCTGACTGGGTCTTAAAACGTGTGCCCTGTGGGTGTGTGTATCCTACCGTGTGCATGTTGATCCGCTGATTTAAAAAGTACTGATTCTTCCAGAATAAACACTTCAGCTGGCTAGAATAAAGGGCCCCTGAGAAGAACTCACTGCCACTATTGTCAGGTGTTTGCGATGACTTTTTACCTATTTTTTCTTTCATATACAATATATAATCATTATTATTAAGATTATTATAGATACCCCTCTTATTTCCCCTATAGCATCACTCCACCTGGGTCCCAGCCACTGCAGGCCCTTGCCACCTTATTGTCTGGGTGGGAACTGGGTGGAGGGAAGATATTGGGGTGGGAGGAACAGGGGAACAATTGTAATAATCTGAAATACAAAGAAGCATAGTTACTGCATACATGCATATAAGATCTTTGTCTAATCTCTTTCCCCATCATCCCATATCCCATTCCCTCTGAGAATCATCTGTCTGTTTCATTTCTATGCTCCTGATTCTATTAAATTCACCAGTTTATTCTGTTCAACAGATTTTTTTATTCACTTGATTTTTAGATTCATTTGTTGATAGACATGTATTTGTTGTTCATAATTTTTATCTTTACCTTTTTCTTCTTCTTCCTTTTATTAAAGAATACCTTTCAGCATTTCATATAATACTAATTTGGTAGTGATGAACTCCTTTAGCTTCTACTTATCTGTGAAGCTCTTGATCTGACCTTCAATTATGCATAATAGCTTTGCTGGGTAGAGTAATCTTGGTTGTATTATAGATTCTTGCTATTCATCACTCTGAATATTTCTTGCCAGTCCCTTCTGGTCTGCATAGTTTCTGTTGAGAAATCAGCTGACAGTCCTATGGGTACTCCCTTGTAGGTAACTAACTTTTTCTCTTGCTGCTCTTAAGATTCTCTCTTTGAGAAAAAGTAAGATGGCAGCATAGATAAATACCAAAATGCTGCCTCACACAACAATATCAAAACTACAACTAAAAGAAGAAATGGACAGCATCCAGAACCATAGAAAAGCTAGCCAAGTAGAAATTCTACAACTAAAAGAAAAGAGGAAAGAACATTGATTCTGTGGAGCTGCAAAAGGCTGAGGTACAGAGATGTGCACATGGAGGGGACGGGCGAATATGTGCACGGGCAGCTGAGTGTGAGGCTGGCTTTCTAAAGTGGGAGGGAGACAAGCGCTCACAACTGTGCTGAACTCCAGTTCCGGACGAGTTTCTGGGAACCCCGACTAATTCGGGGAGAAACTGGACTGGCTGGCAGTGGGTAAAATTCGAGGGTGGCTTTCTCTCAAAGGTGCTGGCAGTGATTAGTGAGGGACACTGAGACCGAGGGGCCTCATAGGGCAGGGCTGACGGAAAAGCTGTCTGATCCGCCCTGAAACTTTACCCCATCTAAGCTGAGCACACAGGCTTTTGCAAGTCTTGTCTCATGAGAGTGTCTCCAGCACAGAAGTTCTTCCAGCGTAGACACAGCTGATCCTCACAGCCACTTGGCCTGGAGGTCAGTTCCTCCCAGTGATACCAACAACAATCAAGATTTAACTACAAAAAGACTGAGCACACAGTCCACAAAGGGGTGCACCCCAAGTGTCCACCTCAGGTAACTGGGGCAGCTGAGCCTCTGTGCCCTATAGGACACCTAGCACACAAAGCTACTCTACCAGCTCAGGAAAGCAGCGAAAATGTGGAGACAAAGAAACACATCACAAATGAAATAAATGGAGGAAAGTAAATGACTGGATATAAAGTTTAAAACCATGGTCATAAGGTTTTTTAAGAATTTCTTAGAAAACGCTGATAATATTAGCGTGACCCTTGAGGTTATGAAAAAGACCAACTAGAAATTAAACATACTGACTAAAATAAAAAATAATATTCAGAGATACAACAGCAGACTAGAGGATCGCAAGAATCAAGTTAAAGATTTGAAATACAAAGAAGCAAAAAACACCCAACCGGAAAAGCAAAAAGAAAAAAGAATCCAAAAATATGAAGATAGTGTAAGGAGCCTCTGGGGCAACTTCAAGCGTACCAACATGCGAATTATGAGGGTTCCAGAAGAAGAGAGAGAGCAAAGTACTGAAAAATTCTTTGAAGAAATAATGACTGAAAACTTCCTCCACTTGATGAAAGAAATAGTCTTACAAGTCCAGGAAGTGCACAGAAGCCCAAACAAGGAATCCAAAGAGGATCACACCAGGACACATCATAATCAAATGTTAAGAGCAAAACACAAAAACATTAAAAGCAACAAGAGAAAACAGTTAATTACCTACAGGGGAGCACCCATATAATTGTCAGCTGATTTCTCAACAGAAACTATGCAGGCCAGATGGGAGTGGCAAGAAATATTCAAAGTGATGAATAGCAAGAACCTACAACCAAGATTACTATACTCAGCAAAGCTATCATTCAGAATTGAAGGTCAGATCAGGAGCTTCACAGATGATAAAAAGCTAAAGGAGTTCATCTCCACCAAATCTATCTTATGTGAAATGCTTAAAGGTATTCTTTAAGAAGAGGAAGGAGAAGAAAAAGGTAAAGATAAAAATTATAAACAACAAATACATGTCTATGAACAATCTAAAAATCAAGTGAATAAAAAAAATCTGATGAACAGAATAAACTGGTGAATTTAATAGAATCAGGGGCATAGAAAGGGAGTGGACTGACAATTCTTCGGAGGTGTGGGAAGAGACTGGACAAATAGTGTACACCTATGTATGAGGACACTAGTAGGGAGATAAGAGCAGAGGATGGGATGGGAACTAAGTGGAGGGGAATTATGGGGGGGGGAGAGGGAACAATTGTAATAATCTGAACAATAAATATTTATTAAATTATAAAAGATTCTCTCTTTGTCTTTTGCCCTTGGCATTTTAATTATGATGTGTCTTGGTGTGGCCCTCTTTGGGTTTCTCTTGCTTGGGACTCTCTGTGCTTCCTGAACTTATAAGTCAGTTTTTTTCAGTAAGTAGGGGAAGTGTTCTGTTATTATTTCTGCAAATATGTTTTCAATATCTTGCTCTTTCTCTTTTCTCTGGCACCATCATAATTCGGATAATGGCATGCTTGAGGTTGTTCCAGACACTCCTTATATTATCTTTATATTTTTGGATTCTTTTTTCTTTTTGTTTTTCTGGTTGGTGTTTGTTGCTTTCTTATATTTCAGATCTTTGATTTGATTCTTGGGATCCTCTAGTCTACTGTTGATTCTCGATATATTCTTTATTTTATTCCATGTGTACATAATTTCCGACTGGTCCTTTTTCTTTTTTCTTTTTTTTTTTCTTTTTTTTTTCATTCTCACTAAGTTCTTTGAAGGTCTCAATAAGTTCCTCAGACATTTCTAGAAGATTTTTTAATAACCTTATAACTGTGGTTTTGAACTCTATCTCCACTATTTGGCTTTCTTCAATTTCTTTCAATTGTGACATGTTTCTTTGTCTCTGCATTTTGGTTGCTATCCTGTGTTTGTTTCTTCATAATGGGTAGCTGCTAAATCTCTTTGAGTTGATAGAGTGCCCTTGGTTGGTAGGTTTCCTATAGGCCTCCCCAATCACCTGAGATGGGACACTGTTGGTGTACTCCTTTGTGGGCTGTGTGCACAGTATTGTTGTAGTTTAAGCCTTGATTGCTGTTGTTATCAATGGGAGGAACTACCTTCCAGGCCAATTGGCTGTGCGGACTAGCTGGGTCTACAGTGGAAGAGCTGCTGTGCAGGAGACATCCTTATGGGGCAGGACTTACTTCAGTGGGGCGTTGGTGCTCACTTAGTCTGCCCCTTGAGGATGTCACTTATGCATGTGAAGGGTTATAATCTGGTCTCGTCTCCCACTGACTACTGGATACACTGACTCTTGGATCTCCAAAGAGGTGCCAAGTCAGCCACTGCCTGAGGCCACCCAGCAGAAACTACAGAGATATCTGCAGATTCCTCCTCTTTGTTTGGGCTTTGGAGGTGCCAAGATGAGGCCCAGCTGTGATGCAAGGCAGGCTGATGCTGGTGCCAGCCTTGGGATTTTTATTGATAGCTTGGCAGTTTCCTGTTCCAGCTGCAGTTGGTAGACAAGTTTTAGGCTGAAAAATGACAGGCCATTTATATATAATAGCCTTTGCTCACAGCTTGGTTGAGGTTGTAAATTGGGTGAGGAGAGGTCTAAGGGAATATTCAGGATAGAGCAAACAGAAATGGCTGCCAGTCAGTCCTGCACCAGGGAAGTTCTAGCACAGGAATAATGACCACTACTAGCAACTCCATCTGGAAGAAAGCCGCCCCCGCATTCCTGCCCCGATACCAGACAGTCCAGTTTCTCCCAGTATTTGTCTGGGTCCCTAGAGCCTTGTGAGGCACTGGACTAGGCACAAGTGGGAGCTTGTAAATTCAGTTGTAGTGCTGGCTTTTTAAAAGGAGCAGCTGGGCTGAAACTGGTTTGGCTCAGTGGATAGAGCGTTGGCCTGCGGACTGAAAGTTCCCGGGTTCGATTCTGGTTAAGGGCATGTACCTTGGTTGTGGGCACATCCCCTCTGGGGGGTGTGCAAGAGGCAGCTGATTGATGTTTCTCTCATCGATGTTTCTAACTCTCTGTCCCTCTCAATTCCTTTCTGTGTAAAATCAATAAAACATATTTAAAAAAAAAACCACAATTCAACTGTTCTTGAAATCTTTACTTGCATAATATAAGAGAAATAATTTTTAATATATAAAGATTCTTTAAATTATATGATATTTGCTGTGTTCTCAGTTCACTACATCTACAAATTTGTTTTTAGGTTAGATCTCATTTTGTTGGACATTAATTTAAATCTCATCATGCTTTCCACAAATGAAGGCTGTTAGATTTTTGCAATAGATTCTACACAAGGAATGGATTGAGATAGTTATGAAACAGTAACCCCTCGAGGTGGGATTTTTGTTGTTGTTCTTTTGTTAGAGGCAGGAGTAGAATATTGGGGAAGAGCTATAATTATAAGGAATATTAATGGTGCACTGCTAACTGTGATTGTTCTGTTCTGATTAGAGAAAGCACGCTTTAATCTGGTGGAGAGTTGTAAGCACTGGGACCTGGGAGCTAATTAGGGAATGCAGGCACCTTGGTTTGAGAAAGACCTAGATTGGCAACCTCGTTGCCTGTAATCTAGTCCCTGAGACACCCGCCCTCTGCCAATTCCCCAGCCTGGTTGCCTGTAATCTGTAACCACTGTACCTTGCCTACTTCCCCAGGCCTGAAATTTCTACTTTCCTGTGGGATCTTTGTCCTTCTACCCAACATAAGCAGCTGGATTATGGAGGGGGAGGTGTCTGGGGAAGAGTGAGGATGGTACAACAGACTTTTGTGGGTGACCTGCTGTTCTCTCATTCTGCTGCATTAATAGAATAAATGCTCATATATGAGTCAATCCTGTCTCTCCTTCATTGGCTCAAGTAGTGACTGGCAGCTTGTACCCATTGGTTGTCAGTTTCACTTTCAGCAGGTTCATAACAGTTATTGGAACGGAATAATTAATACAAATGTTAATTGGTACTCCCTGCCCCATCATAAGTCCAAAGATTTCATCTACATAAAACAATTTAAATTCATCTTAAATTAAGGAGTTTTTTAATTAACCCAAGTAAAACCATTACTAGTTCAGAAAAAAATTAAAACACTTTTAGCTCATTGATTGGCAGCCTAAATGTTTAAATTCTGTTCTGAGTATACCTATATGTTTGTTCTTTCATGGGCTAATTCAGTACTCCTTCCACAGAAAGTTATATACAAAATCCTATTGTTAAAATATTTTCCAGTCTGGCCATCATGGCTCAGTGATTGAGCATCAAACTATGAACTAGGAGATCACAGATCCATACACAGTCAGGGCAGATGCCCCAGTTGGGGGCTGGATCCCCATTATGAGGCTTGCAGGAGGCAGTAGATCAATGCTTCTCTCTTCATTGATGTTTCTCTCTCTCTCTCCCCCTCTCCTTTCTCCTCTGAACTCAATATATATATATATATATATATATATATATATATATTATTGATTTTTTATAGAGAGGAAGAGAGAGGGAGAGTTAGAAACATCAATTAGAGAGAATCATTGATCAGCTGCCTCTTGCACACCTATTGGGGATGTGCCCACAACCAAGGTACATGCCCTTGACCGGAATCGAACCTGGGACTTTCAGTCCGCAAGCCGACACTCTATCCACTGAGCCAAACCCGTTTTGGCTAAAGATATATTTTTAAAGAAATAAAGTATTTTCCAAATATACAGCATTACTTTGTTCATGTTTGATATGAAATACATATTAGTTAGTGGTCTGTCAAATTGTTTTTTAGGCAGTTGACTGGTGGACTTCAGAGTTCTATGTCTGAACTCTTCCCAGTGGATGGGGAGAAGAATTGCTGAGCTGAGCTCTCTAGGTAAGACTTCACAAAAGAAAGTGAGTGTGTTGCTCTTTTAAAGCAGTGTTTCCCAAACTTTTGACATATGTGTACCCCTTCTATAATTTTCATAACGCTGAGTACCCCTCGTACTCATGAGAATATAGAATTAGGCGCAGCTAAACATGGTGCAGTGCATATCCCCACCAAACTCCAGTGCAACGTGTACCCCCACCAAACCCTTCCCGTACCCATGTGGATATGCGTACCACACTTTGGGAAACACTGCCTCAAAGGAATGGGTCAAATCATTGTCATTTGGCTGATGGGAAAAAAGTAATTTTTCAAAACGTGGGTAGACATATTAGAATGAAGTGGTTAGTTTCCATTTGCAATGATATAGGTTGTATAAATTAACCTTTATGTTTATGTTTTATGTGCCCAGCTAGATCTAAAGTTTTATAGGGAGGTTGGTATAATTTTTGTGTATTCCAAAGCAGTCAGCACGGGGCGTGAGCCGCTGGCAGAGCCGTTTAGAATGCGGGGCCTAGAGCCGTTTGGCATGGTGGGCATGGAGACAGTGGAATGTTAGGTGCAGAGTTGGTGGTTGTGGAGTGGGTAGGCGTGGAGTTGGAGGGTTAGGAGTCGGTGGAAGTGGAGAGGGTTTGTGCGGAGTTGGAGGGTGAGTAGTAGTTTGGTGAATGGTCAGTTTGTGGAGAGCAGGTGTGAAAAGTCGGTGTGAGAAGAGCCGGTGGACATACAGTCAGTGAGTGCAGAGCCTCTTCCTGGGTAAGAAGGGACTCTCCCTGCCTGCCCCTTGGGCTCTTGTGAAGACTGAATGAATAAGGACAGAGGGCACCGAGCCCTGGGCTGGTGGCGATGGGCAGAGATACAGGGCCCAGGTGACTCCAGAGTCTGGGCATTGATCCCGCTGCCAGGCATTGATCAGAACCGTGCCCACTGGCAGTAGGTCCACGGCTTCCCTTCCACCAAGAAACTTGGGTGCTGGATCGTGGGGGTAAAATGAACACGAGATGGAAAAGCAGGAGCTACTGCCCCCTCACAGCTATTAAAACCGTGCATGGGGCCAGGCTTGCAAAGCTGCCCACCGAGAGCAACGGACACATCCCGTGTATGCGTGTTCCCAAACTGAGAAGGCAGACTGGGGAGACTCAGCCCCGAGGACACCTGCTGGTTCCGGGAGGGATCTGGGCGAGAGGAGAGATGAGGGAAAGAACGGATCGGCTCCCCCGTGTGTGCTGGGCCCTGGGATGGGAATAGGCCCCACCGACTCCTCCCGTGAGGGGGCCTGTGAGGGCCCAGCCTTGGCGTCCCACACCAGATGTGCCTGACCCCTGGAGGCCCACAGTCCTGTCTGTTGTGTCTCAGCCCTCACTTCCGGGACACTGTCCAGAGCTGTTGGTTTTCTGAGACGACATGTGTGACCTGTTCACAAGGGAACTGTGTATTTAACAACAACTCGCCCGAATAGCCATTTATTTTAGTGTCCAGATGAGTGGAGTGACTGTGGAATTGAGAGGCCTAGGCTCAGCCCTCAAACCGGGATAGCTCTTAGCCCCACCCCTTCCTGGTTAAGGAAATGGGCTCAGTGAAGTCCCATACCTATCAGCAGGTCTCTCATCCAAGCAGGCGAGGCTGTACACGTCAGAGACTCTCGCATCAGGGTACCAGAGATGGGGCAGTGTTAGGTTTATGTGGTGTGCTTCCCTGATTTTCTGCTCCTGCGGACACAGGGGCCTGCTGCCAGCCAAGATCATCGGCTAAGCTCAGCAGCCTAAGTGGGCACCACAGAGGCCCTCAAAGCAGACAGGGCCTGCCTGTTGGGGTGATGCCCATGTGGTAGCTCCATGCCGAGGGGTGTCCTGTGGGAGGCAGGCGGTCAGTGATTCTTTCATCATTGATGTGTCTCTCTCCGTCTCCTTTGCTCTCTGTGATCAATAAAAATATATTTATTTTTTTTAAATATATTTTATTGATTTTGTACAGAGAGGAAGGGAGAGAGATAGAGAGTTAGAAACATCAATGAGAAAGAGTCATCGATCAGCTGCCTCTTGCACACCCCCTACTGGGGATATGCCCGCAACCAAGGTACATGCTCTTGACCAGAATCGAACCCGGGACACTTCAGTCCCCAAGCTGAAGCTCTAGCCATTGAGCCAAACTGGTCTCGGCAATAAAAATATATTTAAAAGAAATACTTTGGAGGTTCAGTGCATGAAATTCTTGCGTCGGGGTGAGGGGCCCTCAGCCTGGCCTTCTGCACCTCTCCAATCTGGGACTGCACCTCCATCTGGGCTCCATGATTTTCAGGGATCAGGCCTACTATGGCAGTCAGCCATGCCTCTCTTAATCCAGGACTGCTGGCTCCTAACTGCTCCCCTGCCTGCCTGACCACCCCTTAACTGTTCCTCTGCCAGCCTGATCCCTCCCTTACTCCTCTCCCCTGCTGCTGGTTTGATCACTCCTACCTTGTCTCCCCTGCCAGCCTGATACCCCTAACACCTTGCTTTAGTCCCCACCACCTTGTCTATTTAGCATATTACCCTTTTATTAGTATAGATATTAAACACACACACACACACACACACACAGAAAAAAAAAAAAAAAAAAAGCAACCCACAGATAAGGCCTGGCTTCTGTGTTGCTTTTCTGAAAGGATGGATGTAGGTGGCTGATGTGGCAAAAAGGGTCTCTGCTGACATCTAGGATGTGCATTAAGCTGTGATTTTCGGTCCCCATGACCTTGCCAAGACATGTTAAACCAGTTAAGGGCCTCAGAGCTGTCTGTCCTCCTATCCTTGCTTTACAGCTCTGTGCTGTGTGTCACTTTGTTCAGACATCACTGACCTCGGGTGTCTTCATCACCTACCACTGGGGCAGCAGTATTAGTGGCTGTAGGTGTCCCAGCTGGGCCCTGTGTTGGAGTCACTTCTGTGCAGCTGTGCGTTAGGAAGTGAGCAGGTGCATGGAGGCCCTGCATCTGGGGGGAAGGAGGCAGCTGCACGGGGCAGGGCCTGCCCAGAAGGTGCCCTGGTGTGTACCCTTACCCACCTCTCTTCTTGCATTAGGAGCCTGGACAGAGCCCCCAGCAGCTCCTTGAGGAGCTGCTGGGGGACAACATGACCCTGCAGGCGGAGCAGGGCCCAAGGATCAACGAGTCTGACCACCGGAGCGCAGAGCTGGGCCAGGAGTCAGAAGGTAGGCAGCAGCCCCTGGCGCTGGGGAGCCAGCCTGGCCGCAGCTTCTCCCTCAGCCAGGGAGCTGAGCCCTTGGCTCTGAACCTCCTGGGTCAGCCCATCCTTAGCCCAAGTCCATGGGGTTTGATTCAAGAGCTGTTTGAAACTGTCAACTGCCTTCTCCCCAAGGAGAACATGAAGGGTCTGGCAGCATTGAAGTCAGGACATAAACTACAAAGTAAGTACTGCCAGTTTTCTCAGCTCCCATGTGGACAGTCCCAGGAGCCTTCAGAGGACAGCACACTGACCCCCAGTGGCTGTCTTACAGCTGTCCGTGGGGGACTGAGCGCTCTGAATGGCAGGCACCTTCCCCAGCGGTCACTAACCTGCACTATCACAGGAGCCTGGGCTGATTTCCTCCGTTCCTGTCCTCATCGGGCAGATGGGTGCAGTCTGCTCTGTCTCCCTGGGCAGGGGCTGGCTGCTCAGGGACCCCTCCTACCCAAGGGCCTTATCCAGGAGTGGTAAGTTCAGGGCACACGCGGCTCAGAGGCTCTACCCCCCACAGACATACTGGTCAATTTTTGTGCCCCCCACATTGCCAGCTGAGCTACCCAACACCCCACTCTGAGGGTTGGCAGAAACCATGCCATGAGTTTGCCTTCTCTGTGAATGTCTGAAATCCTTGATTTGACAATCAGGTTGGAACTTGGCAAAAACTGGTTCCAGCAGTTCGAGCAGTCATGAACTTTTGTATTGGCCTGTCCACAATCACCTGCTTTCTTCTTAAACTCTGGGTGGCTCCCCAATGGACCCAAGAGGAGCCAGCAGAGGGACCACAACCCACAACGACAGCACCCTGTGAACAACAGAGGGCATCCAGCTGGCCATCTCTGGTCTTTAGACCTTGGCTTCAGGGGGATGGCCCTCTCAGAGGGATGATCGTCTTGAGGCGGAGACAAGAGGGGAGCGGAGGCCCTGGGATCGAG
Source organism: Pipistrellus nathusii (assembly GCA_963693515.1). Classification (NCBI taxonomy): domain Eukaryota; kingdom Metazoa; phylum Chordata; class Mammalia; order Chiroptera; family Vespertilionidae; genus Pipistrellus; species Pipistrellus nathusii. Next base: position 40,136 of record OY882880.1, on the reverse strand, counting down.
GCTCTCACTCCACTTTGATCTTTAGCCTCCAGCACGATCCTGGCACTGGGGCAAAATTCCCAGGCCCCTCAGGACACAGTCCTGGAGCTGCAGGGCGATACCCAGGCCCTGCAGGAGAGCAACAGCAAGTGTGAGGAGCTGATGAAAGAGAACCGGCAGCTTCGGGAGCAGGTAACGGAGTGTGTGTGTGTGTGTGTGTGTGTGTGTGTGTATCTGGAACATATGAACCATTGGTGGCTGGGTGTGTCAGGGTGTGACAGTTTTGTGGTTTGCTTTAAAGCCAAGTTCACTTTGTGACCTGACTGGCACGGGCTGGGTCTTTGGCTCTGCAGGTGGCAAAGTTGGGGATCCAACTACAGATTGAGAGGAACACCAATGAGCACTTGAGGAGCGTCCAAGAAGAGCGGGAGGGAGAACAGGAGTACATGTTCTACATCATAGAAAACCAGAGGCAGGTAGGCACTCAGAGCGCAGGCCCCTGGCGCCCCTGCTTGCCAGAGGGAGGGTCCAGGATCACAACCGTGTCCTGGTCATTGATCAGTGATTCCCGGTGACCAGTTTCCTAGGTGAGCTGCATCTCAGACCAGCAATTCTCAGCCATGGCAGGGCCCCAGAACAGGTATTGCCTCCCTGGGACACTGGCCATCTTGTTGTTGATGGACAGGACTGGGGGGCCGAGAAGGAGGTGCTGCTGGCTATGCAGGGTGGATGGTTGTTCTGTTAATATCAGGGAAAATTAGATGTTAGTGTTGCCCAGGTATTCTGCATCCTTACTGAGGTTCAATGTGCTTTAAAAAATAGGGTTTTAAATGTAATCCAAGAGGACAACCAAGGAGCTGATCCATTTTCCCTAAAGTTCCCATGTATGGAGAGCACATGAGACTCATGTAGCCCCATGTGATGGTCCCTTCATGCCCTGGGCCATCCCAGCGCAGTTCCTTAAGCTCTGGGAGAACCGCACTCAGCACAGCTGGGTGTGGCCTGCCCCGCGGGGTCTGCACTTGCCCTGGTCTTGGTCCCTCACTGGGTGTGGGGTTGCAGAGATGGGGAGTGAGTGGCTTTCCGGTGCCTGCACCCAGTGAGGCATCCTCACCTTTTTCCCGTGAACCAGGAGGGGGCCGAGGAGAAGCAGCTTGAGGAGCTGGGGGAGCAGGCAAAGCAGCTGACTGAAGTCCAGGAGGCCCTGCTGTGGGAGCAGGAGACCAATGCCCTGGTCACCCAGGAAAATGAGAGGCTGCAGCAGGAGGTGGCCAGGTAACTGCCTCCGCCCTGCAGCGGCATCTGCCGGGTTTCATTCCCACCAGCTCTCTGAGCGTCCCCTGAGCTCAGCTCCAGTGAGGCCCCTGATTAGGGTGCACTCTTACCCCCTCCCGCCCTCCCCCCTTTCCCTTTAGGGTCACAGCTGATGGTCTCGGGGGAAGGGTCTCCAGCTGGTGGCTGGGATGGAAGGACTAGTGACAACTGGGATGGAGCGTGGTCCAGGGTTGGAGGGCCGCCCATCCCACATGACTATGGTGATGACTGTCGGGCATGGGCATCTTCATCCTTTCACACCTGCGATCCCGGGAAGGACGTGTGCTCGCTCCACGTCATTCTCACATTCCCTGTGGGTGAATTCACCTCCTGGTTGACTTGCATTGTCGCCCCCACGTTTGTCCTCGTGGCCTCTCAGGAGCCTGTCCAGAGGGGAAGACACTGGAGTCGCCTGATGTGCACATATGCAGCTGCGGTAGAACAGGCCTCTGACTCCTGCCTGTTTCAGCTCTCACACTGCAAACGAGCGTTCTTTCCGCGCTCCATTGAGGACTGTGGGTTCTATTTTCGTGCTTTTCGGTGGCGATGTCACTGGGTGAAATGGCCCCAAATGGAGTGCTGCACAGCTGTCTAGTGTCCCCAAGTGCAAGCTGCGCTGGGCCTTGGTGAAAATATCCAAGTGTCACCTGAGGATCCTTTAGGCCCAAGGTATGGTGCTGTTGGCTGTGAGCACAGTAACCAAAGCGTCTTTAGGTCTTGATTGCTTGACAAAAATGTGGCCAGAGACTCCAGGAACAGTTGGGACAGTTGCAGTTACACTGACTCAGTGCTCACAGTGGCTTCATAAGACATTATTCTGTGAATCGAGAGAATTGACTGCGCTATTATCTTTTTTTTTCCCATAAAGATGAGGAAAGGGGCTCTGAGAGAGTAACTAAGATGTTTGGGTCAATCCTGGGGGTAGTGGCCAGTCAGGATTCAAATCCAGGTCTTATCTCATCCCAGAGGCGTGACCACAGGAAGCCTTCCTTTGTGCAGCCTTGTTTGAGTAGATATTGGGGCTACAAACTGAGGTGCCTGTGGGGGCAAACAGGTCCAGCAGATGGGGGAAGATTGTCAGCCAGAGGCCAGGCCTCCTGGAGAATGCACACCCTCTGAAGGTTGTCAGCTGGAGGCAGATCCGCGCTGCTGGGTCATTCTTTTGTTTCTGCTTTTTAACAAAAAACTAATCCTCATCTCAGGATAATTTTTGCACTGCCCTTCAGAGAGAGTGAAAGGAAGGGTGGGAGCGGGCGAGAGAGAAACAGCGATGGGAGAGACACTTCTCCTGGCTACCTACAGCACACACCACTCTATGCCACAGAGCAATCCCACCGCCAGGTGCATGGCCCTGACTGGGAATCCAACCCGAGGCGGATCCGAACACAGGCAGACGCTGTCTCTGCAGAGCCACACCTATGCTTTCTCCCACCCTCCGAGAAGGGCGATAGCTGAGAGTTGATGTGAAACTTGACATTTTAAAATATTCAATAACTAACTAACTTAAATTAAATAATAAAGCTGTGTGGGCCAAACAGGGGCCCTCTGTGTTCACATTGAGTCTGTGAGCCTCTGGGCATTGAGATTTCAGGTATAACCCTTTGCCCCAGAAAGCTAGTCGGGTAATTATGACGACGATGATGATGATGCTGAGTCAGTGGCTTTACATAATGCTCCAGAATCTCAGTTTATTTGTGTCAGGAGTTGAAATCAGAAAGGGACTTGGCCCTGGAAGAAGAGCTGGGCAAAGACAGTTTCAGAGCAAAGATGTACAGATTCCATGTTTTTCAAAAGTGTTTCAGTGCAAGAACCGTTTTCCAAGGAGGCGGCTCTGTTGAAGTGTCCGAGCCTGCCTGTCCTGTGTCCCCAGCCCACAGGAGGCAACTGGGTGGCCACATAGAACCCCAGCGGACACAGTTGGAGAAGCACTGACTGTGCTCAGCCCTCATTTACAGGGGACACCCTGAGGCCCAGAGAGGCGGTGTGTGTAATAGAGGTGCACACCTGGGATGGAGGCTGGGAGAGCTCCTCAGACCTGGGACCTGTGGCTCTCCACCCACAGACTGATCTCCTGGACCAAGCAGCTGCAGGCCGAGCAGGAGGAGCTGCTCACCAAGATCGAGGATCTGCAGGCCTCCTTAGAGAATGAGCAGGAGAATTTTCAGATCTTCCAGAACATGTACTACAAGATGATGGAGGAGCAACGCTCTAAGGAAATCAATCTGCCAAAGCTCAGTGCCCAGTGCGAGGTGAGGCCCACCGGCCCCAGGACACCGAGCCTGAGCCCTGCGCTGACAGCCGGGGGCCCTGCCAGGTTCATATGGGTCCTCATTGGCGTCTGTGCCCAAACACTGTGTGTGAATGTCACCCAGAGGCCGGGAGGCAGCCAGAGGCGTTTAACAGGCACAAGCACCTTGGCTGGTGGGGATGTGTCAGAAAAGACCTTTCAGCGGACCTGTGCTGTTTTCTTTTTTTAAGCACATATATATATATTTTTAATTTGAGAGAGAACAAGGGAGAGGGAGAAAGAGATAGAAACATCAATGATGACAGGGAAGCACCATTCAGCTGCCTTCTACACCACCTCCGCGGGGGATACCGCCCACAACCTAGGCATATGCCCTTGATGGGAAAGGAACCCAGGGCCCTTTAGTATGAGGTCCGATGCTCTGTCCACTGCATGAAACTGGTTAGGGCCTGACCTTTGCTTTTGCAGTGTCGGGGCGGTGCATGGAACTAGCCAAGTGCCGTTTCCTCTGTCCTCTGGGCTGAGCTCTGTGCTCTGTGCTCCCGTGTCATTGCATTGAATTCTCGCGATGCCTTTGTGAGCTGGGGGCCCTTCCTCAGACCACTGAGGCAGAGGGTCTGGACCCCGTTTGAATGAAGCCAGAGCTTGATCTTTCCTGCCCCACCCACCTCAGCCCAAAATTCCTATCCAGCCTGTCATTTGTTTTATTGATGTCAGAGAGAGGAAGGGGGAGGGAGAGAGGGATGGACACATCAGTGATGAGAGAGAATCTGTGATGGCTTCCTCTGCCCACCCCCTCCTGGGGATCCACAGCTCCTCCTGGGCATGTTGCTTGAATAGGCATTTCACCAGTGAACTCCTGGTGCCTGGGAGGCCACTCCACCCACTGACCCACACCTGCTGGGCAGCTTATTACTGAGATTGTTTATGTTTCTTTTGAAAATGGCTGTGAAGTCCCCAGAACCTGCTGTACATTTTGCACTTAGTGCGCCTCTCAGCTCAGACTGGCTGCGTTTCAGTGCTCACCAGCCACACGTGGGCAGTGGCCGCCGGATTGGCCGGTGCACTTGTCCTCCCCATGTCATTGGCTGTGTTGGTCCTGCCGACGGGTGTGGCTCCTACCGAAAAGGCCCTCTTGTGCACGTGGCCTTTCTTCTCTGGGAGCAGTTTCCCAGTAGTGGAGCCACAGGGGCTGTGGTGGGGGACATATTGTTGATCACCCTCTTGACTAAGGAGTTGGAAGAGGAAAGAAGGCAACTATGGAGTCAAATTAACGCAGTGAAACTGCTGAGCAAGACTTTCCTGGAAGAGCATGCGGGGACATGGCCTCAGAATAAGTAAGGGGATGGGGTGACCAATGCCTGTCCCCACAGCTCCGGGCTTCTCGCTCCACACCCAGCCTCCACATTCAGGACAGAGAGCCCCCTGGCGCACTGGCGTCCCCAGGGTAGGGCAAGGGGACGGACCATCTTCCCAGAGCCCTCACCTCTCCTTTCTCAGGAATGGTCTAGATTTCTGCAAGGAGGGGTAGTTGCATTTTGCTGACTTCCAAGACATGGCCCAAAGCCCCTTCTTTCTCTGCTTTTGAGTTAAGCTCCATTTAGAAAATCTGAGAGGTGAAGAGAGGCACCTAGGGGAGAGATCCAGGATCGCCGGATGAGCTCTTTCGGTGTCTGACTTCCCCCGAATAATCTGGAGGGGGACTTGTGGGTGCGTCGTGATTGTCCTCCCTCTGCTGACATGACACGGACCTGACTGTGGCATAGACACTGCGAGGGGCACAGGACCTGTGACCTGGTGGCCACGCACCAGCAGGAGTGATGGGATGTGAGCAATGTGTGCAAAGCAGACAGATGGTGAGGAGCTCCATGGAGGTTTACAAGGAAGCGTGGTGATGAGCATCAGAGTTCTGCTGCTGACCCGGATGGAGCCAGGGCCAGCCAGTGGGACGGGCATGAAGATGGAGCAGGGGTGGTCTGGGTGCAGGGAAGGCGCACACAGTGGCAGCAGGGAAGGTTGGAGCTGGGACACTGAGATGTGGAAGGCATCCATGCCTCGCTAAGGAGTGGGATTCACTAGAAGTGAGTGTTTATGGGAGGCCGAGGGAGCTGCCTGCAATGAGGCAGGAGGGAGAGGCTTGGTGCTGGAAACCTTGTGGTTGGAAGTCAAGTAACCCGAGAGGCATCTGGTGAGCCCAGGATGGCCTTCACCTCTCAGTCCCAGTGCTATTGGACTGTCCTTTTTTGTGGTTGGGTATGGCTGGCCCTGCGGGACAGGGACTAGGTCACAGTGACAACAGAGTCCTGACCCAGCACCCCGGGGTCAGGGTGCTGCTTCACCGTTCTCCCGGATTCTTCTGCTCAGCTCCAGCCGGCTCGCCACCCACTCAGGATGGCTTACCTGGAAAGCCACATTGTAGTTTGGGGCAGAAATGACTGGCCTGAGTTGGCTCTCTGTAACACAGTGGGTACAAATGACCAGCGGAGGTTGGGCAGGTGCCAACTAGAAGCGTCGGGCTTTGGTACCCAGGGGATGATGTGGTGATGGTTTGCATTAGACAGTGTCTGCAGGAGGCCAGGAAGTTGGCTGGCTTCCTGAGCTGCTCCGGGGGGAGTCCTCCCAGCCCAGGGAGGGTTGCAGGGCCTGGGCTCCGTGAGATTGTGTGCCTAGTGGCGGGGGTCGGTCAAAGCAGACAGGGAAGCACTCTAGCATAAGGCCGAGGAGCATGACTGTGGGAGGAGAAGAACACAGACTGGAAGAGCAGATGCTGAGCCAAGTGTGCTGGGAACCCAGTAGGTTTGGTGGGCCTAGGCCCAGCAGTTTGTGAGTCATCACTTTTCACTCTGCCTACTTTATGGGGAACTCTCGGAAAAGCCCCGGATTAGGAGGGACCTGAGCAGCCTTTTGGCCGAAGGAGCCTGTGCTGCTGCCTCAAACCGGGGGACTCATTTTCCAGCAAGGAAACCAGGGGGTGAGCTCTCAAAACCCACGAATTTGTGATCCTGAGTTTCACATGGTTTGGGCCTTGTTCTCTTGAGATGAGGTCCAGCCTGAACCTTGGGGCTTTAGCAGGTCTCCCGTGTTAGGTTCCCAGGCCCACGCCACATGCTTCCATCTCCATATCCCCACATGGCGAGCATGATGGTCCGGAATGTGAGTTGTTCTGAGAAAGGGCCTGTTTGGTGGGTCTCCACCTTCCCTTCCGTGGCAGGTCCCCTGTGCGAACATCCTTCCCAGCTCTGAAAGAATGGAGTTTCTTTCTGTCCCGCCATCAGGGGCATCCTCGGAGGGATGGCGATTGCAGCTGGCCCTGTGGGAGGGGCCTGGAGTCTGTGGTTTAGAGCCACTGAAGTAGGACTGTCAGGCTGTGTCTCCAGGTTTCAGGACCTGGAACGCCGTGTTTCTGTTTGGGGAAGGAAGCGTGGCCCGGACACCCAGGCCAGCACCCATGATCTTCAGGCTTTCCTCTTGGGCTTCCCTACATTCCTCTGGAGTCTCTGGGCCTCAGGGTGGCTCACCATCATGGTCCCTCCTCCAGGCAGGCCAGGCCAGATGGGGACCGGTATCGGGTTGGGCCGGCCAAACCCCACCCATGCACCAATTGGTGCACTGAGCCTCTAGTTTATATCTTTGGAAAAACATTTTTATTGTTTTCAGAGGGGAAGGGAGAGAGAGAAACATCAATGATAAGAGTGAATCATTAATTGCCTGCCTCCTGCAGGTCCCACTTGGGGAATTAAGCCCGAAACCCAGGCATGTGCCCCTGACCTGAATGGATCACAGGACCCTTCAGTCCAGAGACCATCACTCTATCCACTGAGCCCAACTGGCTAGGGCTATTTTAAGTTTTTTTAAACATTACCTGGGGGTGGGAAAGAGAGAGACCTCAATATGAGAGAGACACATTGAATGGTTGCCAGCCCACACACCTCCACTGGGCCCAGGGATAAATCTGTAACCCAGATACATGCCCTTGACCTAGAATCAAACCCTTGACACTTGGGTGCTCAGACCAGTGCTCTAACCCCTGAGGCACGCCTGTCTGTGTTCACCTTTTTTCATCCAAATGGCCCACTGGGCCCTGCCCTCTTGCCCCCTCACCCCAATTCCTCAGTGCCGGGAAGGGGCAAAGTCTGCCCGCCTGTCCCACGCACAATATATTAGCTCTAGCCAGAAATGAGGAGGTCCTCCTCTTATGGAAATGGCCCTTGGATGCACAATTGCCAGCATAGCTAGATGAGCACGGCACCTATTCCAGTGCCTCCCAGGAACCCAGAGTGGAGGCTGCATGTGAAGATCTGGTTCTTGAGAGGCTAGTGTGGTTTCTACCACAGGGAACGCTTCTCCCCTCCCTGGATCTGTGCAAATGAACTGCAAATGTGTCCCATGCCCTGAGGCCACATGCGATGATCATGGTGCTGGTGACACATGTTCATGGGAACCTGGTGCTGAATCCCCAGTTAACGGTCACTTTCCCAGTTGAAGGGGCAGCGAGGGTTGGCATGTCTACTTCTAATAGGAGAAAGCGCAGGAGTCACTAAGAGCCTTACTCAGATTCTTCCAAGGCCAGAGACACGGCTCAAGAGTACCAGCCAAGTCACCCGCAGAGAGCGCTCCCGGGTCCCCGGAGGCCACCCCAGCCGGCTCGGGCCGGCTGGAAGACAGAGACACCAGCAGTGAGCCCCTGCGAAAAGGTAGGATGCGCTGGGCTGGCTGCAGGAGGGCAGTGAAGGGGAGGATGGCAGGCCTCCCTCGTGGGCAGGGCAGAAGCAGCGAGAAGCCAGCTGGGTGTGCACACGTGTGCTTGGAGGCTGAAAGAGGTGCTCTGCACACACCCACCCACGTCGGGCACCTTACGTGTGCGGACACCCAGATAGAGAATGTGAACCCCCGTCTCTGTTGTGGTGGTTTTGTCCCAGAACCATTTAGTACCTTCAGCATGAGAAGCCTCCCCATCACAGACACTGGTGGGTCCTCGAGTATCCAGAGCAGATTTCCCGACAGTTACCGCAGAGACAAGCTCGGAAGAGTATGTTTGTGGGCTTCCTGGTCTGTGCCAGGCCTCAGATTAGCCATTTCTGGAGGGAGATCCCACGCATGTAACACGTCGTGGACATCTGCCGGGTCTTCAGCCAGGCTCGGGCTCTGCTCTTCCCGGGCGTCTAAAAGCAGGTGTGGTTCTCCTCTCCCCCCGACCCGGCCCTGAGTCCTCCCACCAGGGTGTGCGCATTTAGGACTGTGGTGGGCACGAGCCAGAGGTGTCAGGGGTTTTCTAGCTGCATGTGCTGCTTGCGTTTCCTGGGACCTAAGAGGCTGGCAGATGTGAGCTGCCCCGTTTCGTGCTCATAAAAAGAAAATGAATGGGTGGTGGCAGTGATGGTTTTCTCAGCATTGCCAGCTTGCTGACAGTGACTGGGAGAGTGCCCGACTGCATCCTGGTTTCAGAGAAGTGAGGTGTGGTGGTTGTGGTGGTGGGGGGAGGGGTGGGGTGTTTATTTTATAACCGACTGAAGAGAGCCATCGCCTTAAATGTGGTTTAGTTTTCAAATTCACTTGGAAATATCATTTTATTGGTTATTCTATCTAATTAAAGAGTGATATGCAAATTGATGTATCTCTGCCACACCAACAAGCCATGCCCACCATCCTATCAGGATCGAGTATGCAAATTAACCCAACCAAGGTGGCTGCGGCCACAGAGAGAGCAGAAGGCTTGGATTTCTCCAGCAATGGAAGAAATTAAGCTTTCTGTCTGCTATGGTCTGGCTTGGCTTCTGCTAATGCCTACAAAGTTTCAATTATAGAAGATGCATAAATCCCAGCCAAGATGGTTGCAGCCACAGGGTGAGCAGGAGGCGTGGCTCTGCTCAAGGCTACAAAGTTTCAGTTATAGAGGATAAATGAATAGCAGATACCAGGAACTCCTCTTGGGTTGATAGGGGGCGTGGCCTTCATGCAAACCACAAAAGGCCCCTGGCCCAGGCCACATTACACCTCAAGGGAACCACCACCCTGATCCGAGGCAACCTTCAGGGAAAACCAGCCAGCCTCCACCCGTTCACCAGGCCTCCATCCTATCTACTCCTCTTATCTAATAAATGAATAATATGAAAATTGACCGTCACGACAACATTCAAAATGGTTGCCCCATTGTGGTCAAAGATGACTGACCTCATGTGGACACAAGATGGCCACAACAAGGGAAGGGCAGTTGGGAGGGACCAGGTCTGCAAGGGAGGGCAGTAGGGTGCATTGAAGTCTGTAGGAGAGGGCAGTTTGGCGTGACCAGGCCACCAGGGGAGTGAAGTTGGGGGGCGACTGGAGGAAAGGGCAATTGTGGGGGGGAGTGAGGACCTAAGCCTGCAGGGGAAAGCAATTGTGAGTGTTAGGCATCAATCTGGCTCACAGGGGAGTGGTTAGGGGATGATCAGGCAGGCAGGCAGAAGCGGTTGGGAGCAATCAGGAAGAAACTCAGGCAAGCAGTTGGGAGGCAGCAATCCTGGATTGTGAGAGGGATGTCCGACTGCCCATTTAGGCCTGATCCCGGTAGGCAGTCCAACATCTTCAGATTGGAGAGGGTGCAGGCTGGGCTGAGGGACACAAACCCCCTGTGCACAAATTTTCTGCACCGGGTCTCTAGTTCACCTGTAAACCCGCCAAACATGCGCCCTGGGAAAGTGCAATTTGCTGAAGGACACTAGGACTTTCTAAAGATGGGGCCAGACCTGAGACTCATGTGCTCCCAGGGGCTGGCGTTACAAGACCCGACAGGCCCCAGGGCCTGGTACAAGCGGCCCTGTGAGTGTGACTGGTACACCAGCCATTCCGATGGGCTGTCATCACTTCAGGTCCTGCTGTGTGACTCGAGATGCAGCCATGAAGTGTTCGCTCCCGGACCCACTGTCTGGGGCCTGGTGCTTGCATTCCCAGCCTCTCAGAGGCGAATTAGGTGAAACGCTCACGTGCAGGTAAATGATCATGAAGCTTATTGACTTATTGACATTGTTTAACTAGAGGGTTCTGTAGCCTCAGGTTTTCATACTGGCCCTTCAAACTCTTTGACATGTATCACGTCAACTCCTGGGATTGGCTAAGTTGATTAGTGAGCTATAATCAGCCTAATTGAGTTAGCAACACTTTCTGAGAAAGAACTGCTTGACAGATCCAGCTGTGGTTGGATCCACGAGTGAGCAGGTCTGTGGTTGATGTTAGTAACAGCAGCCATGCAATGGTGCTTTCTGGGCTCAGCGGCCTTTCTGTAGGTGACCCTCCTAATCCGTTTCCTTGAGTCTAACTGCAGGATGAGCTGGGCACGCTTCCTGTCCCCTGTTCTGAGCCGGGAAGGTGAGGCTTGACAAGGGTAAGCACTGGCCCAGAGGACAAGTGTCTGACAGATTACGGGCCCGAGCTCTTAACCTCTGTGAGCAAGGCCTGCACTTCAAGCTGCTTTGGTCCCTGAAGATGCTGCACCATCTTGGGGCACCAGCACTGAATAGTGGGTCCCTTCTCCTTTGGTGTGAGCTGTGGCCAGCAGGTGGTGCTGTGGGGGCAGAAATAACAGGGGTGCACACCTTCACTTGAATCCTCAGTGAGAACTGGGAGAAATTCCTTCTATTCATCCATGTACATGAGGAGTTGAGGAAGTCAGACCACTCGCCTGCTCTCTTGAGACTATGATTTGAAGGTTGTGAGGGGCAAACCTAGAGAGGATGTGTCAGGATCTAAGCTGCGATGATCCTTGATTTTGAGGGTGTTTGGGTATGAAATAAAGGTAGATATTTTCTGTTTCCTTTTCTTTTTAAAAATATATTTTATTGATTTTTTTATAGAGAGGAAGAAAAGAGGGATAGAGAGTTAGAAACATCGATGAGAGAGAGTCACAGATCAGCCGCCTTCTGCACACCGCCCACTTTGGGGATGTGCCCGCAACCAAGGTACATGCCCTTGACCGGAATCGAACCCAGGACCTTTTAGTTCATAAGCTGATGCTCTATCCACTGAGCCAAGCCGGTTTCAGTGAGGTAGGCATTTTCATTATGTTCAAGTCATCCTGCCATAGAAGGTGTTAGAAGTTCAAGAATTATCAGTGATCCGAAACGGGTTTGGCTCAGTGGATAGAGCGTCGCTCTGTGGACTGTAAGGTCCCAGGTTTAATTCCGGTCAAGGGCATGTACGTGGTTGTGGGCACATCCCCGGTAGGGGTTGTACAGGAGGCAGCTGGTCAATGATTCTCGCTCATCGACATTTCTAGCTCTATATCCCTCTCCCTTCCTCTCTGTGTAAAATCAGGAAGATATATTTTTAAAATAAAATTATAAAAAAATAAAAAGGATCATGAGTTAGCCCTGCCCGTGTGGCTCAATGCTGATAGCATCACAGGAGAAAAGGGGCACAACTTTGCTTTCCAGTCAGGCGCACATACCTCGTTGCAGGATTGACCCACAACCACGGTTGAGGTTTGTGATAGAGGCAACCAGTGGATGTATCTCTCTCACATCCAGGTTTCTCTCTCTTCCTCCACGTATGTCCTCCCTTCCACTCTGTCTCTAAAGATCAATGAAAACTATACCCTCCCGTGAGGACTTTTTAAAAAGAAGTATTATGACTGAGTAGCTCGGGTGGACTATGTCACTGCATGCAGCAGGCCAGAAACATGCCCTAAGTGTCCCAAGGTCTTTGCGGAGGAGCAGGAGTTGGCTGTGTGTGAGCCAAGTTGTCAGGGAGCCTGTCACTAAAATGGATGAGTAAGCCCAGCTGGCGAGGCTGCGTCGGTCCCGTGAACCAGGAGAACCCCTTGTGATTCCCGGTCAGGGCGCAGGCCCGTGATGCGGTTTCCATCCCCAGTACGGGGCGTGCAGGAAACAGTCGATTCATCTTTCTCATCAGTGATGTCTCTACCTCCCTCCCCCTCCCCCTCTCTGACAATCAATAAAAACACATTGGACCAAAACATGGACGAGTAAGAAAAGCCGAGCCCTAAATCGATAAACACCTTGTTTAATAACGTCACCCGGTGACATGGGAAAGGGGTCTAACGCGCCGTCTCCTCCAGCAACACAGAGTTCTCCTCTGGAGCTCCGCAGAGCACTGGCTCCAGGCGCCACTCCGGGGGCTCAGTGGAGTCAGAGCACAAGTGACTCATGGAGTCCTGGTTCGGGGTGGGCCGTGGGGAATGTGACATCTCTTCTGGGCCGGGCAGGATTCTGATTGTCCAAGTACATTTAGCGAACTAGCGTCATTGGTCATCATTCAGTGCATTCATTTGCTATTTTCTGTTTTTTTTTATCTTTCCTTCCGTGGCTTAACAATTTAGCAACCGGGCAACAAAAGAGTGCCTTTTGGAGCAGGAAGAAGAACGACAAAGTCAAAGACCAGCCTCCCAGGGCCAGCTCGACTTTGTCTAACCTCATATGTTGCTGCAGATGTTAAAGTGCCCCCTCTACCCCCCTAACTAGCCTCTCCCTTTTTTCTGACCCTGAAGATTTATTATCCTTCCTCTTTATCCCTGTCTTGACCATATACTCTTTATTTCTGAAATATTAAAAAAAAGACAAACCCAATAACAACAAAACAACAAACAAACAAGCCCAAAGAAAATCAGTACTTATGGGGGGGAAAAAAGATCCCGTAGCAAATGGAAACCTCTATCGCTATGACAACAAGGCCACATCAAAGCCCAGGAGCCGCCATCGGTGTGTCTCACTAACTTCTGTGTAATCTACTTGAACTCTGGCACTGGCCCTGCTTCCTGGGTTGCCACGGCCTGCTCCTGCCTCCGCCGGGCTCCCATAGGCGCACTGGGAAACGCAAAGTGACTCTGGCTTGGCTGCTGTCTGTCCATCTCCACCTCGCTCTCCCCATGGTGAGTTCATGTACTGGTTTCCGGATTTCAAGTGGTAACACAAGGTGCTTCCGACCTCGTGGTGGGTGTACACTTTGAGGAGCTGAGGGGCAGGGAGCAGGTCCTGGCAGAGTGAGGAGAGGGCCTGCAACCTGGACAGTGGGAGGGCTCCGGGCCCACAGCCCCCGGGCTGCCTGGAACCGGACGCTGTGCAAAACAGCCTTGTCCTCCTGCTCTTGGAACTCCAGCCGCGTGCATTTGCCACTGGGGTTGGAGAGCACATCTTGTCCCAGTGCGAGGTAGCTGGAGGCCTTTTAGGGGTTTTTCCCTCATGGTTTCTTAAAATTAGGGTTCTGTTTGCCTTTGATAAGAGTATTGTTCACGACTAAATGCACAGATTGCAGAAAAGCACAAAACACAAGGTGAGCTCTTTGTGCAGTAAAGGCACCATGCAGGGAGATGAGGAGGTCTTAAGCCCACGGCTGTTGGGGTGGCCAACAACTTGTTTGTCAAGTCCTCAGGGTGCCGTCCTGGCCCGTGAGGGCCCGGCCCACAGGTCTCAGTGGTCCTGAGCGGACACGGGTCAGGGTGCTTTTAGGTCAGGGATCTGAGGACACAGCGTCACACAGCAGCTGTGCCCAGGACTTCATGTGCTGGCCTTATGCCAACATTTGGTGGAGCCTTGTGAGTTGGTCCTTCACGTTCTCCCAGCTGCTCAGGGCCCGTGCTGTGAGCGAGGGTTAGAGCAAAAGCCGGCCTCCCGGGGCCTTGGCTCAGGTCTGCTGCGGCCAGGGCCTTCTGGTCAGACCACGGCCGTGAGGCACAGGCCCGCTTTTGTCCCGGGCTCCGTGTGCCCTGCTGCCTCTGCTCTAGGCCTTGGTGTGGTCGCCCACCTTGGCATGGGATGTGGCAGCCCATTTCTCACCGTCCTTCTCTGCCCTAGGCCCTGGGCACCTAATACTGACGGGAGCCCCCCGCCCCCTGGGGAGGCAGCCTGGACTGCACACATGCTTCTGCTGATCCAGCCTCAGTCCTGGCGTCCTGGCCAAGGCGCTGTGTGTGCTGGGGCCATGCTGGGCTGTGAGCAGGCCCAGCAGGAGCGGGAACTTTGGGGCTGGCCATGTGGCCTGCACAGGGGCCGCCCTGGGGGGGAGGGCTCTCCGAGGACCCTTCTGTCCTCACTCCCACCTCTGTCCTGTTCTCTTCTCTCTAGGAAACTCCCGGTTGCCTGATACCCTTCCAAGGTGCCTGGTCAGAACCACCACACTCTTCCTAGCACTGACCATCGGAGGCCAGCAGGCCCAGCTGCCAGGAGAGGAGGGAGGACGCATCCAGCTCTGTGCCCACAGGAGGACTGCCAGCCCCTCTGGGAAGCTGCTGGAGGGGGGCAGCTTTTGAAACCCAGCTTGAGACCTGCTGAGGCCGAGGCCCACCCAGTGCACCTGAGGCAGCCCGCCTCCCAGAGCCTGTTTCTGGGCAGAGCTGGACGCCACGCGGCTGCCCGACCGCCCACACAGCTGCACGCGGGCACTTCCCTGAACAGGTTCGACAGCCTGGCCTCGAGGTTCACGGGCCAAGCATGCAAACAGGAGTCTCCCTGCAGCCGGAGGTTCTCTGCCTTGCGGGGCAGAGAATCAGCCAGCCACCCCCTCTCTCCTCCTTCAGCTCCTTCAGGGCCTGGGCCCCACTGCTGACTCCTGGACAGGAGGTCCTTCTTACTGGCTCCCCCAAAGGAAGACAGGCTGGCTCCTCTGCTGTCCTCCGCAGTCCAGCACCGCACAGCCTGGGTGCCAGGACCAGCCCGGACACTCAGGGCAAGTGGCCCTGTGGCCCCTTCCCAGTTGACCTCAGCCTCTCCGAGGGGACGGGTCCAGGGCAGGAGCACAGAGAGAGACTCCCTGCCACTAGATTATACAAGGATCCCGACATGGCTCCCCGCCAACAGCCCCTGAGAACATGGGTCCTGGGAACAATACGCAGCAGAGAGCCTGTGGCAGCCCCACAGCAGCGTGGGCCCGGCAGACGGTGTCTGAGGATGGAGCATGGCCGTGGTGACTTGTCTCCTGGCCCGCAGCTCCTGAACCTTACGAACCTTGACCAGCCTTCTGACCGCCTGGGCCCCCTCTCCCATCCACCTGAGGGGCCAGGATCGCCTTTGGAATGAGGAAGGGTTTCGCTGCTTCCATCCGTTAGTGACAGCGCTGTGCCAGCCCCAGGGTCAGGCTCCCACCATGGCAGCACGCGCCTGCCCCTCAGCCACTGGTCTCTTTGGACCAAATCCACGTTGGCCTGGGGCTGCGCGCAGGACAATGACTAACCCACTCTCCGAGGCAAACACTGTCAGTGTGCCCCTTAGATCACGTGTCAGCCACCGGACCTCCATGGAAGCGTGTGTGCGTGGCCCCGGGTGAGGAGATACACATGCATGCATGCTCTCGGGGCTGCGCCCTCATGGTCCTTAAACTTAACTCTGTCCCCAGAATCCAGTAATCCAGAGGAAGCCCAGACCAGCCAAACTACAAAGACCTCGAGGCCCGGGGTGACCCTGGATCAGGCTCCCTGTGACCCCAGAGCATCGCCCAGCCAGGCCTGGCCCCACGCCCCTCAGCCCAGGCCCAGGCGACTTCCAGGCAGGTGGTCTCAGGCCCTGCCTCTCTCCAGCTGGCTCCTGGGCCTCATGGGACCTGCCCCCCTGCTCACTTTTCTACAAGCAGTGGCTCTGCCAGGCCTGGGTCAAAGAATCCAGCCCCTCTGTGCAGTGGCCACAGTGCTCAGAGGGAGCGTGTGCAAGAGGCAGGTGCGGCCTGACAGGTATTGGGGCTGCAGCGCCCAGTGTCCCCATTGAGGGTAAGACTTTGGTTCATTATTTCTGAGTGACTTCCTGGGACAGAAACCAAATTTAATATATTACACACTGCTGCAGGCACTCGTGAAATTATGTGCTTTAAGGTGTCCCCCCAAATGTATGTAGTACAGGATCCCCAAATGTATGGTACTACAGGGTATCCCCCAGATACTATATGCACCCCGCGTGTCCCCCCAAACGTATACACAGTTTAACAGCTGATGCCTCCATTTCACTCCTTTTCAGGTTAACGGATTTGACGGGATGGGTGACGCCAGACTAAGCTTTGAACAAAGAAGATGTAGCCTCTGGACTTTCTTTTGGGGACACATACGGGGTGAAGGGTCTGGTCCCGCCCGGGCCACAGTGCAGGCATCCAGGGCCGCTGTGGACAGAGGATGCGCAGAAACACGAACACAGCGATTCTCTGTGTTTGCGGTCCCATTGCTTCCTTAGCAGCAGCGCCTGGACCAGACTACGGACCAGACTACCGCGGCCATGGAGTCCAAACATCAAGAATCGCTCCTTCGGTTCGGGGTTTGTGCGCATCTCTTCCAGCAGCTGCTCTGGATTCCTCGCCTGCTGGGCATTGGGTCCCTAAACTTTAACTTGTGTGTGTCCCCGTAGAAAGCCTCACAGAGAAATGTTCTTCATCCAAATCTTAGTCTGTCTTCACCCATTTCTTCAAGTTGGTTAAACCTGAAAAGGAGTGACAATTAAGTGCTCCAGCTGTTGTTAAAGTGTGTACATTTTGGGGGGGACACTATATTTCCACTCAGTGGGGTGCAATTTCCACCATGTGTCTAACCTTGGTATACCTTTTTTTGGGGACACCCTATATTTACATACTGTGAGTGTCCTTTTCCATCTGACCTCTGTACCTGTTTTGGGGGAAAGCCTGTATTTGCATGCAGCAGGGACACATGGTCCTGCAGCAGCCTCACATCTTTATAGTGTTTTGGGGGACAGCCTGTATTTGCATGGAGTGGAACTTATTGTTCTGCAGCAGGCTCACCTCTATATAGTGTTTTTGGGGACAGCCTGTATTTACATGGAATGGAGACTTATTATCCTGAGGCAGCCTCACCTCTTTATAGTGTTTTGGGGGACAGCATGTATTTGCATGCAGCGGGGACACATTGTCCAGCAGCAGCCTCACCTCTTTATAGTGTTTTGGAAGACAGCATGTATTTGCATGCAGCGGGGACACATTGTCCAGCAGCAGCCTCACCTCTTTATAGTGTTTTGGAGGACAGCATGTATTTGCATGCAGTGGGGACACATTGTCCAGCAGCAGCCTCACGTCTTTATAGTGTTTTGGGGGACAGCCTGTATTTACATCAATTGGCGTCAGTCTTTGCCATGGGGAGTCGCACCTGCTGTCTGTCTGTGGCCGGGTGCCTGCATGCTCGGGTCCTGTTCCTGAGGTGCTCTTCCTGGGATGGGAGCGGCCTGGTGACGGGTTCTGGAGGAGGTTTTCCTTTGGAGCTCATGTGCTGAGCACTGACAGGCTTTTCTTCCGAGTGCTTGGAGATTGTACTGAGCAGCCTGTAGGGCGGATCCAGAATGGCTTGAATAAAGTGAGTTGGAGTAGAATTGAGTTTTTAATAAAGTGAGTTGGCGTAGAATTGAGTCCTCGTTTTCCTCTCCGCGCATTACTGGCAGCGATGTTGGGGCTCCGCGCTCCCCGAGTGGGCCCCCAGGCTCCTGGGCCCTGGAATGCAGACCTCCCGGGGCCAGGCGGTCAGAGGATGAGGAAGGAGGCTTCCTGTTCACCAGGCAGCAGCCGTCCCAGTCCTGGGTGTGTTGTAAACTCATGTGAGTTTAATCCATTTTGATTTGGGGTTTATAGCACAGCAGGAGCTCAGCTCCAGACCATCCTTTTGATTTTCCAAGCTACTCCACTGGGAAGAGGCAGAGGAGGGAGGGAGGCACCTGAGATTCCCCCGACCCACTCTCATGGCGGGCTGTCCAGCTGCCACCTGAGTGACCCTTCCTTCCTCACCAGCCTCTGCTGGCAGGTGCCTCCTCGCCCCCCTCCCGTTCTTTCCCGGGGCCCAGCTCCTGTGGGAGCCACACTCGGCGCGCCGCCCTCCCCGTGCTGGACCCAAACTGAGCGCAGGCCCTGCAGGCCGCCTCCCCTGGCCTTGGGCTGCTGCAGGGTTTGACTCTGGCCAGGCCCCCCCTGGGAGCTCTCAGCCTCTGTCCCTGACTCTCTCCTGCCTGGGACAGCTCTCGAGGCTCCCACTGGCCAGCCCCCGGGCCACTCCCATCCCCTCCACAGACACTCACTGAAAGCTTCCTGGGCGCTGGCTCCCAGGTTGCACTGTGCAGGCAGTCCCCCCTCACCCCGCCCCCTCTGCAGGGCTGACCACCTGCTCCCCTAGCACTGACCACTCCTGAGCTTCAGGCCTGAGGTCGGCTGCCTCGGACCCCCTGCCCGGGCTGCAGGCTTCCCCCTCTCCCCCTGACTCCTCTGGGCTCCCTGCTTACCCAAGGCACCAGCTGTCCATCACAGAAGCCCAAAGCCTGTGGTGCAGGGGGGCCCCTCCTCTCTCCTCTTCCCACAGGTGGTAGCTCCCCTGAATTGGGAATGGGTCTGGAATCTGCCGCCCACTTAGCTGACTATTCTCATCCCAGGACCCCCCACACCCCTGTCCCTGGGTCTTGGCAGGGACTTGCCAACTGGTCTGCCTGCCTCCCACAGCTCCTCAGCCCCATGGCACCTCTGGGCATCCACCCAGTGACCTTCCTCTTTGAACTTCCCTCCCTCAGCCTCCACACTAGCTACACCCATCCCTCTGAGGACTAGGTGCTCCATGGGGCTCACCAATGAGTGCACCCCATCTGCTATCACCCCTCCCTGAGCCCCAGACCAGCTGGTGCACACCCACAGCTTTCCCTGCAATCTTCCCAGAGGCTGGGAGCACCTCTAGCCCAGGCCTCCCTGGGAGCCTCCAGACCTGTTCCAGCGTGGATGTTTAATGACGACAAAAAGGAAAGCTTCAGCCTGATAGGGATGAGCCGCTGTAAGACCTCACCCGGGAGCCAGCATAGTCCCAGCCTAGGCGAGGTCCGCAGCCAGGACTGCGTTGCGTGGCCGGTACTGGAGGGCACACCCCAGAGCTGGAGGTACTGGAGGGCACATCCCTGGCGGGCTGCAGCCAGGACTGGCAGGTCCATTCTGACTGCCCAGGTCCTGTGCCGCCCTGTCTCACCTGAAGTCAGGGTACAGGGTGGCATAGGTGGCCACCTCGATCTTGATGGCACTGGGGTCCTGCAGGCGGATGATCTCGGCGAGTGTCGAGAGGGCGGGCTGCAGCCAGGTGGCTGGGGAGCCCTGTGGGCACGGGCCTGGTTGGAGGGAGCTGCCTGGCTCCAGAAGTGCCCCGGGCCCAGCAGGGGTCAGGCCAGAGCACTGAGCTGGGAGAGGCCCAGGGGACAAGGGCAGCCCATTGGGGGGGGGGTATGTGGGGGGATGGAGGGGGGATTTGGGGGGTCAGTGCTTACGTGCTGAGTGCAGAAGCGCTCGATGAGGTTGGCGTTGGCTAGGACCTGCCCGGCCAGTTGCTGCTGCTGCTCCGCAGTCCTGAGGACCAGGCGCCACTTGCTGTGCCACACGATGTACTCCTTCACCAGGTGCACGTGGACCAGCTCCATGAGCAGAGGCAGGGCCATGAGCCCTCCCCACGGAGCCACACTTCCCTGCGGAGCCGGCAGCCCCGGGCCGGAGTTCAGGGAGCACGGATGTCAGGGCCAAGGAGTGCGCGCACGCGGTGGGCGTGCCGCGCGGCGTGCAGGCCTGTTAGCTGCGGCCCGGCTGCATGGCCGCCGGACCAGTCTCCCGCCCCGCCCGCCCCACGGGAGCTCACCTCCTGCAAACACTCCCTCAGTTCCAAGAACTCGGGCAGCCGGGCCTCCACGACGGACACAACTTCCTCCAGAGTCTGCGCCGCGGCCGCCCAGCGGGTCTGTGTGAGCCTCTTGAACATCTGTGCCGGGAGGAAGGCAGGATGTCTGCCCGCCCTGCAGGGAAGGCTGCCAGCTGCACACACACTCACACACTCACACACACACACACACACACACACACACACACACGCGGGCGCACACGCTCACATGCACACTGACACGCAGGGTGGCCCGAGGGCCAGGGGACCCGAGAGCTGGTGGGACCCAGGGCGGGACTCAGGTCACTGGCAGGGAGTGGAAGGGGGTCTGCATACCCTTCCCCCAGGATGCCCGGCTGGGGCTCCTTGCAGCGCAGACTGCCTGCTGAGGTCTTTTCTCCCCCCCCCCCCCCCCCCCCGACCTAAATAAATAAATTCCTGCGTAAACAAGGCCGCGCCTGACTGGTGCCAAGTCACCTGGGTCAGGGTGCGGCCTCACGGCCAGCTGGTCACCCATGGCCTCCCACCCTGTCGCTGGGTACACGGCGGGCAGGCAGGGGCCCCTCCTGCTCCTCTCCGGGGACCCGAGCCCTCTGCTAAGGAACAATGCCTTTCTGGGGGCTTCTTGGCCCGGCAGACATGGCGTGGCGGCGGCTGCCAGAGGCTCTGAGCATCACCGCTGGAGTTCGGCATGGGGACAAGCTGAGGGGGTCGGGGGTTGAGGGGAGTGTGTGCAAACTTGAGGACTAGAGGGGGCCGCTGAAGTTTTCCTGTGTCCTCCCAGCCCTGGGAGGCCCCTCTGAGGCCGAGCCCCAGCCAACATGGTGGGGGCTCGGCCTCGGGCTCGGGCTCACCAGCCTCTCCATACCCAGCCCCACACCGTGCCTCCCACATGGCAGCCTGGCCCCTGCCACTCCGCCCACCCCCTGGAGGGCCACCCCCCTGGTGGCCCCTGGCGGGCGAGCTACCTTCAGGTCCTAGAACAGGCCCTGGAGCAGGGTGTCAAAGCTGTGGCTCTTGAGTTCATTCAAGAACCACAGGGGGAGATCTTGGAGGACATGGGGCGGGAGGTCACGCCGGCCCTGCGGGCCCACGGCCCAAACCAGAGCCGGTGAGCCCGAGGCCAGTCTTCCTAACCCCCTCCTCCCTCTGGAACCCGCAGTCCAAGTCACCCCATTATAACCCCCGGGGCAGGCCCAGTCTGCTCATCCCTGCACCCCCCCCCCCCGCCCCACATCCTCTTCCTAACTGAGGTGTGGGAGCTGCTCAATGGGCAGAATCACTGCCCGATGTTCCAAGGACACAATCACCATGGACCTGTGCCCGAGGCGTGCCCCCACGGAGCAGTTCCCGAGGGGCAGGCCTCTCATCTCCACAGCCTTCCTCTCTTACTCCGCGGCTGTGCTTAAGCCCCTGTGGCCTCGCTCTCCCCTCCCCTCACCCCGCCTCCACACTCTCCTCTGCCTCCCAGCAGCCTTTCCCTCCAGCAAGCAGGCTGGTGCTCTGCTCCCACCCCTGCCCGGCCTCCCAGCCTCGCGGCCCTCACCCTCTCACTGGAAGGTCAGGCAATTGTTGATATTGGCCATGACATTGGCCCTGTAATTTCTCAGCTGTTTGCACCTCTCCAGAAAGGCATCAAAGGCCCGCTGGTAGCTGATGAGACAGGAAGGGGCGCGTGCGGGACCAGCACAAACACCGGACAGGAGCAGCGCCCAGGGTAACGGCGCCTCTCCCAGGGCGGCCCCTCGGCTTAGGGTGGCGGCTGGCCCCCGGCACCCCGCGGTCATGCCCAGCTCCCGGGCAGGGAGCTGCCGAGCTCTGGGAGGCTGGAGGGGGCCATGGGTAAACGGAGGGGTCCTCAGAAGTGGGGAGGTTTCTGCTCTGCGGCTGCCATGGCTCCCATGAAAAAGCTTGTGGCACAGGGGTTAAAAAGAAGCAGGTTCTGAAGTTTACGCTGGATGCACCCGCCCGCAGAAGATGGAATCATGGACGCAGCCAACTTTGAGCAGTTTCTTCAGGAGAGAATCAAAGTGAACAGAAAAGCTGAGAATCTCAGTGGAGGGGTTGTAACCATTGAAAGAAGCAAGAGTAAGATCACTAATAACGTTTGAGGTGCCTTTTTCCAAAAGGTATTTGAAATATCTCACCAAAAAATATCTGGAGAAGAATAACCTACAGGACTGGTTGCGTGTAGTTGCTAACAGCAGAGTTACAAATTGCGTTACTTCCGACAAATCTGGATGAAGAGGAGGAGGAAGATGAGGATTAAAGCCCATTTATCTGGCAAATTTTGTATGAGTTATTGAATAATACTTGGGAACAAAACAAAACAAAAAAAAAAAAAAAAAAAAAAAGAAGTGGGAGGGAGGCATCCAGGAGTTGGGGATGGAGACTAGGCTGTAACTGAAGGGGAGCCCAGGGTCTCCGTCCCTCAGGGGCACCCCCTTGCAGCTGAGGGTGCTCTGTTGGGAGCTGTGCCAGTAGGGTGGGGGCCTCGGGGCCCAGGGCAGGGGAGAGGGCTCCTGTCCAGAAGGACAGACACCCTAGGGGCACCAATCTAGCCGAGCACAGGGCGGAGGCTGCAGGCTCTCTGGGCATGCCTGCACACACCCACCTCCTCAGAAACGCAGCCAGCTCCGCCAGCAGCATGCTCTTGATCTGCTTGCCCAGGTCCAGCGTGATGCTCTTGGCCTTGGCCTCGCCCTGGGAGATGATCTGGAGGGAGCAGGTAAGCTGAGCAGGGGTCCAACTGGACCAGGGCTGGGGAAGGGGGGGTCACACTGGGAACAGGGCGGGCTCGGAGGCGGCACGTGTGCGCATCAGGGATGGACGGCGGGCTGTGGGCGCGGGCGGGCTGTGCCACCTGGATGATGTCGATGGCCAGCTCGCTGTGGCAGTGGCCATTCAGCCTCTGGGGGGCCACATCCCAGGCCCAGCGCTGTGACTCCAGGTCCAGGGCTCGGGTCATCAGCTCCTTCATGCTGGTCTGGGGCAGGGACGAGTCAGGTCAAGGTCGCCAGGAACCCATCAGCCCTGCCCCCGGGGAGCCCTGTCAGGTTCCCGGTGTCCCACCCGCCCCGCTTCCTTCCTGCCCATCCCGGCCCGGCGCTGGCGCTGGCGCCCTCACGGACTCACCACCTCGTTGGATAGGAATGTGGCCTCCAGCAGCCGGATCTGCTTTGGGAGGCAGGAGGCTGCCCAGGTTGAGCCCCTGCAGCTCACCTGCCAGCGAGGAGATGTTGATGATGTCGCTGAGGGCAGAGGGTGCTGGCGTGAGGAGACAGCCACCCAGCTCCATCCTGAGCTGAGAGCCACCCCCCATCTGCTCTCCACTGCCCTGAGTGCCACCGTGTGACCCCATGACCCATCCCGGCCTCTGCGTCTCTGATGATGGATCCTCTCTCTGTTCCGGGAAAAAGCCTTGGCATCACCGTGCCTTTTTTTTTTTTTTTTTTAAATATATTTTATTGACTTTTTTACAGAGAAGAAGGGAGAGAGATAGAGAGCTAGAAACGTCGATGAGAAAGAAACATCGACCAGCTGCCTCTTGCACACCCCCTACCCAACGTACATGCCCCTGACCGGAATCGAACCCGGGACCTTTCAGTCCGCAGACCGACGCTCTACCACTGAGCCAAACTGGTTTTGGCATTACCGTGCCTTTTACTCTCTCATCTACTCAGGCTCCAAAACATCGCCACCCCTGCCGCCCGCCCTGCCTCCATCAGCCTCAAGCCACCCAGCCCAGCCACCCCTTCTCTCCCCAGCTCACTGCCACAGCCTCCTCCCAGGCTCCTGCTTCCACCTTGTCCACCGGCAGGCAGAACCTGCTGGCCGCCTCCTGCAAATCAAACCCTATCTCCCCTCTGTCAGAGCTACCCACTCTCACCAGCAGCAGCCTGGACCTGCCACCCCTCCCACCTGCCCTCCCTCTCACTCCCCTGCGCCCCAGCCTGGGCCCCCTCCCTCCGGCCACCCGTGCTGCCCGCGGCCGCCAAGCAGGAAGGGCTGCTCACAGGGCCCTGGAGGCGGCTCCCTCACCCTCCTGGCGCTCTGCGGGGTCCCTGCCCCCA
Organism: Pipistrellus nathusii; assembly: GCA_963693515.1. Classification (NCBI taxonomy): domain Eukaryota; kingdom Metazoa; phylum Chordata; class Mammalia; order Chiroptera; family Vespertilionidae; genus Pipistrellus; species Pipistrellus nathusii. The sequence goes on along the minus strand of OY882880.1, from coordinate 15,946 downwards.
GGGACGGCCCCACCCTGGCACTTTCTCAGCCTTTGTCTGCGGGAGGCTCAGGGGCGGCCTCTTTGCCCCTCGCAGCGGGACGCCATGTCCCTGTGCTGCCTGCACTCCTGCCACACAGGCCCACAAAGCCTCCGAGCCCCCTCAGGGCTCCGGCCCAGCCGGCTCCGTTTCCTGCTGTCAACCCCGTGGGCCCGGCCAAAGGCCCCAGTCACCGGGACAGGAAGGCTGCCTGCCTGGCAGAGGTCAGTCCTCAGCAGTCCGCAGCAGTCTGCTGCAGTGCACAGCAGTCCGCAGCAGTCCCCTGCAGCAGCAGCAGCAGCGTCGGCGGTGGCGACACATAGTCTCCAGCACTTCTTTTTCCTGTGTTTTGGTGAGGGGTTGCGTTACTGAGGTTGCCTTCATGGAGGGCCTGGTACGTTCCTCACAGTGCTGAAGCTTTGAATCTAGGCAGTCTAATGCTGAACGTTGGGATCATAAGGATCTCACCATGTTCTGCACTTGTACTCATGGGCACCGACTGGAACTGTAATATGCATGTCATTGATCACACAGCTTGGATTTAGACCTGCACTTATAGATGCCTCCTGATAGTGCTTTGGATGGCAATCAATTTGATTTGGCTGGCATCAGCTTTTTTGGTTGTGGATTGCTCACTAAAGGGCTGTTGCTTCAAGTGGAGAGACTTCCTTGCCAGCTATTTTCTACATGTGTCTGCATGTTGTGAGGAACCTTCATTTGCCCTGGGAATTTCTGTGCAAAATATTACCGTATTACTCACATACCTTTGATGTCTTGGGGTGCTACAGTGTGTTGTGAGAAAGGGCTAACCGTCACACTTCACTGAGTCCTGTGTATTTTCTCCTAGCCCCCCCCCCCCCTCTCCCATTTCTACTGTCACAATTGACTGCAGAGTGCCCTTCATTTTTTACTAACTGGTTATTTGCTATTCTGCTAGGGAGCATTGAGTACTCATCACCTCAGACATGGTATGTGCCCTTCATTGTATATGGTGGAATTTCCTAGGATTACAGCCCCCCATTCTGTGTATCCTTATCATTTCCATGGACATAATTTCCGTGTTTCAGCATCCCCAGGAGTTGCTCTCAGCTTGTTTGTTCTATGCATTTACTCATGCTGCCTCCCACCCACCCACAATGTACATTCACATGAGTTTAGTTATAGTTATGCCCCCCCCCCCCCCCCCCGCACTATGGGTTGCAACGTTGGTTGTTGGCTGATCTGTATACACATGTGGGAGGAGCACAAAGGCTGTGAAGCTGCCAGGTTTTGGATAAGTGTATTTCGTCATGTGCCTGCCAGCCCCTGCCCCCCCCCCCCCGCTGCCAACAAAAGCCTTGTCTTCCTAGGCAGGCGCTACTGAAAGCTGCTTTCGCTGTCCAGCAGCTGACTTATGGCACAACTCCCCATTGCTTTGTTTGCAGAATGCCAGTGTGCACTGAACTGTGTATATGTCATTTTACCACCGATGCATGGCTACATCCCCATTACAGATGTTACTTCTTCAAAAGTAGTGCCCGTTTCCACCCCTTGTGGTGATGTCCTCACACAAAGGCACACATGTGCAGCACCTTGAAAAACACTTGCATGCTGGCTCATGTATGTCCAGGCATGGTGTCCCTGATGCTGTCCCGCCTGTGCATTCCTTTAGAAAATCTGGGCTCATTACTTGTAAGACTACCAATGAGTGTGTATTAGGCACTCCCCCGGTATGTGAAGAAATGACTTCGGATGCCAAATTTCAGGGTTGGCAGCCAGTACCATGACGAGTAGATAGGCTTCCCAGCTTGGTTCGTAGTGTCCATTCTAGGAATGTTTTCTACCCATTTGTACCAGTCATGTTCTTTGCAGAATTAGTCCCGTAGGCGCCCTTGCTCCCTCCACCCGCCTCATGGACTTTCATGTCATGTGTTGTTGTGTGCTTGCCCATTTCCTCATTCTCACAGTACTCTTGCCTGGAATAAAAAGTTGTCAAATGTGTGCATACTTATTTTTTCAAGTTTTGTGTGTGCCCTCATCTTAGTTGCCCCAAAGGTTGGGGAGAGAGGTGCCCTGGATATTCTTATATAGTGTCCCTTACCATGAGTGTCTTTGCCATTATGGTCGCTGTCTCCGCCCCGCCCCGGCATCCCCACTCAGTTCTCATATTCCCCTTTGTGCATAATCATTGTCGTTGCAGGACAAGATTCAATTGAAGCTGCCTTTTCTACCCCATGGATGGATAGGCACATGAGTAGTATGAGTGATCTGTGCTGTGCCCTCTCCCCCTAGGTTGGCCCCTTTTGTTCTGTTTTCACTAGCACTCCCAGTTTTCAGCAGGCACCCACCCACCCATTTTTGTGAGGGAGCCCCTGCTGTTGTGGTGAGCTGCCAAAGGTATTTCCTGTATGAATGTGTGTCTGGCACTCCTGCCAGCTCATAGTCAACATAGTGCTTCTGTCTGGCACATTTGCCAGCTCATGGTAAAGATTGTTTCCGTCTGGCATCCATGTCAGCTCATCATGTACATTCTGCTTCCGTCTGAGATGGATGCCAGCTCATTACATAGACCTTTTTTCTGTCTGGCATTTCTGCCAGCTCATCAGGCAGGTCTTGCTTCTGTCTGGCATTTCTGCCAGCTCATTATATGTTGTTCCCATGTACCCAGACATCCACCTAACCACCCAGGGAACTAACCCCCCCACCCCCTTACCCACCCAGTCACCCACACCCACTTAGCCAGCCATCCAGCCAGAAGACAGACAGCCACCCACTCAATCATCTACAGACCTAGCTGTGTAGCCTCACTGAGACCCCATTGCTTGAAATTCAATGTGGTGCCTTCCCTTTCCCTTCCAGTGCCCACCCTGCAATGCAGGGCGGTGATCTCAACTGTGCCATGGTCAGAGTCGCTCATTCATGAAGAAAGTACTGAATCGGCGGAGGGGCCGGGGGCAGAAAACCAGAAGGGCACGTGTGGCGCAAAGTCACAGAGGGTCTTGGGAAGGTACATGCAGGGCAAGGGGTTGGGGTGAGCTCAGTCTGACATGGGTTGTGCCGGGTGTCTGCTTCTTTTGTTTTATGGGCACTACAAAGCACTACATCACATTCCCTCCCTACTTGTCCATGGCACCCACCGGCTAGGGTGTTCAGCGGTGATTGCTGTGGTTTCAGAGCAAGGTGCACCTCCATGGAACTTTCTGCAATTATCCAGCAGTCCCAAGTAGCAGCAAGCAGCAGCAAGCAGTAGCAGCAGCAGCAGCAGCACATACAATCTGTACTTCTTTTTCCTGTGAATTGGCGAGGAGTTGTGTTACTGAGGTTGCCTTCCATGCAATGCCTGGTCTTTTGCTATCCGTGCTCAACCCATGAAACTCGTCTGTTGCAAGCTTGGGAGATGTCATTGCATAACCTTAAACTCTACTTTCCCAACGCTATGTCTTCTGCTGAGTCCTTAAGCCCTCTTGTCCTTCATTGCCATCATCCCCCAATAGTCACCAATTTTCTGGACTCTTTCATGTTCCTAATTGCTCCCAGGATACCTGCCAGGGAGGTTTTCTTCTTCCCCTTACTCTGCCGTGCTCTTTATGTTAGTGAGAACCACAACTTGGTAGGTACCTACTTTCTGGGAATTGCACTCAAGTTTCCTCTGAATGCTTCACCTTCTGACTCCTATCTTGTGCCTTCCCCTGTGCACAGTACTTTGCTTTGAGGCCAGGGAGAGTGGGTGTTTTCTCTGCTGGGTGGGTGGAATGGATTCTCCTACACCTGTCTTTTACCCTCCTTGCGCCCCATCCTCATCACAGAATCCTATCAAGAAACTTGCATGATTGCCCTCCCCCTACTCTCAGGTGTTTGCGTGTCTCCTGCCTTGAGGGCATGCTTTAGTTCTCCTTAGTGTTGCTGCTTAACCTCTCTCATCTGCAGTGAGAGACGGTAAGGATATGTACTCACCTGTTGGCGCAGGTGGTAGAGAGGTCCAGGTTTCCGAGTGAGTGGTGTGTTGTGGTTTATCCTCCTATCCTGGATGAATTTCCAGGGAAGGCATTAGGCACGAGCCTCGGCAAAGTTTTTTTCTCATGGGGCATCCACCTGTTTCAAAGAGATGCATTGCCATCAATGTCTACGTTGTATCAAGTAATTTTTGTTAATGTCTACTAACAGGCATCCGCACTCTATTTTTTAAACCAGGAGCATGTGCCATTCCTGCATTCCCTATTTATGAGCAGTGATCTCTCCTTACTGTTCCCGGTAACAGGCGGCATCTCCTGCATTATTTTTTTTCTTTTCCCTTTTGTCCCGTCACGCAGGGGTGGGATGGGGGGGATGTTAGCAGAGGGAGCATGCAGTTAGGTGGGGTAGGTGAACACAGAATGGATTTCATGCAGGCAGTGCAAAGTTCAGATGAGGAGCACAAGGTGGAGGGATGGCAATGGAGCCTTTTTGCTTACCCTTTTGTGGAGTCCTCCTTCCTCGGTGCTCCTATGGAAGTTCTTTGTCTTCCACGGGTCCTCATTTGTTTCCCTTGCACGTTAGCATTCCAGTTCATTCACTGCTTCTTTGCTAGTCTTCCTCATTGCAGTCGTGTGCAAGGCATGAGTTTGTGTTTCTCAACTAAGGCCTGCCTAATTTTCACATAGCCTGCTTTGCTTTGATGGCGCTATGTGTCCTGTTCTTTGAGTGCCGTGACTCAGGAAATCTTAACTCTGTTTTACATTTCATTACTATTGTTAATATCGTTATCAACATTATCATCATCATCAGCAGCAGCAGCAGGAGCAGCATTGTCATAATCCTTGTTATTTGTCTGAGTTCTGGGGTTAATGTTGTGCCCCTGTTTGCTAGGGATCTCATGGCATGCTTTCCCCAGTGTGCTGCTTCAGGGTCCAGCTCCGGGAGGGTGGTGCCCTTCCCTGTCTTAATTTATCCCTGGTACATGCCTTGTTTTCTCGCCCAGCCGTGTGAAACGGCCTCTGTCTGGAGGAGCTGGTCTGCAATGAGGCCTTATGGGCGCTCCGAGCAAGAACGTCACTTATCCCGCGTGACGAATTTCCCCATGGGGAAGCATGCTGTACCTCGGGGATGCCCTCCCTCCACTCCTATACCTTCCATGTACCTTAAGGGCACCCAGTAGTCCCCCTGGAGGGAGTATGTGGACGTTCCTCCTGGGAGCAGGCCTAGTGTATTTCTCATCTACAGGTTCCTGACTTCCCTGCTTCCAGGCTCATGCATTCATTCACATTCATCATCCACAGCTATGCTCCTGCCTCCACACTTTTGTCTGTCTGGTTTTCCCCATATCCACAGAGATTTCTAGCATTGAAGAGCAAAAGGAATACATTGCCTTCGGTAGGCAACTCACCCAGGTTCACCTTAAGGGGCGGCGGGCAGTCGGCGGGGCGCAATGGACCACCATGCCGGATCCTGGCACCGAGTCCCAGTCCTCATGGTGTTCCTGGGTGAGTTGCTTCGGAGTCTGTCCTCAACTGCGGGGAGGTGAGCGGGACATGCTTTACGGTACTTGCACACTTTCCTGAGTTTCTCCAAGACGGTGTTTCCACATCAGCTAGTAATGCCAATGAGCAGGAGCGCGGTACTAGGAAAAGGGAATGTAGGTCCGGGCCCTTCTCTTATATCTGCTCTTCCTAGGGCAAGGTCGTCACTGGCTCCCCTGCTAATCACCGGATTGCGCATTCTCAAGGTTGGGCAGTGTCCCCTTATATGGAAGGACTGGCATTGGGTGTAGAGCAAGGTGATTGATGGATATTGGTTTCTGTCGCAGGGAGGGGCGCTGTGTGCTTGGCTTACCTGATGGACAGAGATTGACTTGATTTTCTTAACAAAGGGTGATTCCTCCTGCGCCTTTTGTTTTGCACAGTTTGTCTTCAGGGTTTCTGAAAGAGGGAACTCGCCATTTGTCTGGTTTATCAGAATTCAATGAAATTTGTTGAGGGTGGGAAGTTGCCCCTTGTGGTTTCTGAATTCAATGAACTTTGTCTTAGGTGGTCTCTCGTTTGTTTGGGTATTCTTGGTTTCCTTGCTTTGTTTCTGTGTGCCTTCCCTATGAAGGTATGGCATTAGGTTCTTGTGGAAAGCATGCTTTGTGATGTAGTGTCCAGCATTTATGGTCCAAGAATTGCTTTTATTGTCCCTGTCTTCTTGTGGTATGTGTTCAGCTTTGGGCACTGAGGGGCTTTTTTGGGTGGCTTGGAGTTTTCTTTGTGTCTTTGTTTTGCCTTTATTATGCGGCATCTCTGATTGTTCGCTCTTGTCTTTATCTGTCTGCCAGTTGGATTTCTTGTCATGCTCTGGGGCTGGGATTCCTTAAACTACTAGTTTTAAAGGCTGTGCAATTTCTCTTCCTGTTATCTGGTTTGTGTGCCCAGTCCTTTCCTTGGGATGTCCTCATGATGCAGTCCGTAAAACTTACCGGTGTGTGTGTGTGTGTTATGTATGTGCCAGGATAATTGCAGTCAAGATCACGATCGAGTAGTCCCTGTGTTTTATTTTTGCGAGATTGGTCTCCGTTATGTGCTGGCAGTCTTTTTAGTTTTGAGCCACATTTCAGTTCCAGTATTAATTGCAGCCTGCGAGTGTTTACTTTGGAGTTTGTTGAAGGGCTGAGGATAGACCAGGGAACAAGTGACTTGTGCAATGTCCACACTCCGTGGAGGGGTTGGTCATGAGTGTGTGGTCACGGAGAGACCTGCAGCCACATTCTCTATCCCTTCTTTACTTGCTGGGAAAGGGTGCAGTGGTTTTCGTCCACGTGTGCGGGAAAGGCCTTGATCGCAACTTAGTGTTGCTGTTCCGGGCAGCCAGTGCGGCTGCAGCGCTTTTCTGCCGAAGGGATGAATGTCTGCAGCAGAGTATCGTGTCCTTGCTCCCTTCCCCGACAGGGGGCTGCATTTTGGGAGGCTGCCAGTAGATTTGTTTGTTTTTCAGTTCTTCTGTCTTACACTTCATCATTTAAGACAGTGGGGTTACGGTTTTCCTGGTTTCTGGAGACGGATGAAGAGGGACATAGGTGGATAGATAGGAGTGCTCATGGTGAGAGTGGGCCATGGATTCGATGACTCCTGTACGTTTCGTACGGTAGCCATTCTTAAAACTTGGCATGTGTGCCCTGATTGTGTTAGATTCCAGGATCCCTCACTCCGCAGGTTGGCACTCTTTATGCCGAGTCGCGACGTGTAGGTCGGGTTCCATTCTACTGTTTTTTAAAAATCAGTGCAAGTGTCCTTCATGAGCATTATCAGGTGACATAAGGGCTAAGTCCGAAATCTGTTCCCTGAGGGAGGTGTGCATTCAGGTTTGGACGAGGGGCGGGGCAGGATTGCACTTTGCAGCAGGTGTTGCACTTGGGGGCATGGCCTCTCCGTGCGTTCGAGCCAAAGCCACTCACGGCGGGAAATGCCGAGGGGGGCGGCGGGAAATGCCGAGGGGGGCGGCGGGAAATGCCGAGGGAGGCGGCGGGAAATGCCGAGGGAGGCGGGAACTGAGCCTGAGGGAGTGGCTGAAGGTCTGGTCCTCATTTGTGGAGGTGGGTCTACTGCAGCCGCACAGGGTTCTGGGATGAGTTGTGCATTGTCTGTCCTGAGGCGAGGGGGTGCGTGGCTTGTCCTTGAGTGAGGCGAGCGCCTCAGGGAGAGGCGGCGGCCCGGCGGCTGAGGTGAGGTGAGCGCTGTGGAGGCCGCGAGGAGCGGCCGCTGGGTGAGGCGTGAGGCGGCAGCGGCGGGGCTGTAGGTCAGGCGGCTCTGGCTCCGCTCGCCTTCCAGCCGCAGCAGCGTGGCTGGTCCTGGGACTCGGTTGGTCTGACTTTATGTTGTTTTGTGTCTGTGTCGTCTCCGTGCTTCCTGCGTCCTCTGTATCCTGTCAGCTCTGTGAACCTTAAAAGGGCGAGTGTGTGAGTCCCTTAAGATTGTTATGTCAGATTCTGGGTGCCGTTTTTTTCCCCTTTTAAAGGTGGGGATGTTCAGTTGTGCTTTAGAAAGGCGCCACACGCACTCCGAAGCCATTTCTCTGCGAATGCCTGTTTGTGAGGGAGCAGTCCCCTGATGGGGTCTGGTTTGGTGCTCACGGGAGCAAGCAGGCAGCCTGCTGCGTGTCACAGTGCACTTTGCTCTGCTCATGCCCCCCCCCCCCCCCCCCATGGCAGTTCTTGCAACTAGGAAGCCAGAGAGATATATCATTCCTGATGGAAATGCACTCTTCTTGACTGGCGTTTTTCATGTCCATTTATGCCTTTTGATTTTGAGTGTCCTGTTTTATATTGCGTTGATTTTCTTATTTTTGTTTATTATGTATCTTCCATTCCTTTATTGTAAGTCTTTGTCCCCTTCAGTGCAGTGTCCTTTTTAGATTCTGTGGTGCCTATGAGGGAGATAAATTGTTTTCTGAGTGTCAGGTCCCTTTTACATCCTTTGGTGCCTATGAGGGAGATGAATTGATTTCTGTTGCACATTCTGTGTCTGTTCTGTGAATGCATTGGCAGTTATTGTAATAGTAAGACTTCACTCCTACTTACAGGTTACATGTCTGGCATGTAATGTTTCCATTTTCGATTTATTTTTTTATTGGTGTTTCTTTTCTGTTCTATCCACTTGCATATTTTCAGGCCATGGCACTGCTTTGTGTTTCACTTGGTGGTTAGTGTGTTAATTAGCCTTTTTTATTTAATTGCATAAGTTTTTGTTTCCTTATTAGTTGATTGATTGATTTATTGAATTTTTTCATGATGTTTCTTGACATTGTGTTACAGAGAGGGCAAGCGAGGCATACACAGGGAGAAGTATCCCTGAGAAATAACAAGCGATTAGCTGGCTTGTGCATGCCTCCCATTGGGGATGTGCCAGAAAGGAAATTGCATGCGTTCAAACGGAATCTTGCTGGGTAGTCTTCAGTCCGCAGGCTCATGCTCTCTACAATGATTTAAATTTGTTAGGGTGCTGGTTGTCAAAGTTATGAGTCCACAGAACAGTGTCTTACTTGCTTTTCTTTTTTTCAGGTGTAATGTTTTCAAAATTACACTTTTTCCCATGGAAGATACACCTGCATAGGTTGTTGTGTTTTGTGTGAAAGCCATGTGGCAGGATTTTTTTGCTTTGTAGTTTTGAGATTACCCAAAAAGCATCTACGTGATGATTATTCTGTCAATTTGTTTTCCTCAATGTCACCTATTTAACAGCCTTAATTCAACGCCACGGTTCTCTATTATGCAAAAGTTTCTGTTCACAATATTGGCATTCTTCCGTGTGTGACTTACTAGTTAGTGCATTTGCTAAATGTTCGGAATTTCTTTTTGTGTTAATCGTGTTAATTTAGTAAGTATCCTAGAGATGCCAGTGTATGACGTCTGATGTGAATGATTATTTTTCTCCTTTCCCACAGTTTTGAAGAGAGGAATAGGCTGCCTTTAGCCACGATCTGCAAACCGCTTGCTGTGGTTCAGCCAAGATATGATGGGCACCTGTCAGCAAAGGTAAGCCTCTTGCACGCTTTTCAATCTGGGACCCTTTTGGGAATGCTGAAGTGCTCGTTCATGCCCTGTTTCACCGTTACTGGGTAGAACGTGCATTTGGACATCTTTATCACCATGTAGGATTGACTGCTGGCTCCAAACTGATTGCCTGGCGTCCTGATTACCCTCGACCGCTTCTGACTGCCATGTCGATCACCCCATACATTTTCCCATGCTAGCCTGATTGATTTCTAAGTGCTGCTAGCCCGTTTTGACTCAGATTTTATGCTGTGCTGTCCTGCCAATCCATAATTGTCCCTTTCTTAAATGGAGAATTGTCACTGGCTGCCCTCCTTTGTAGGCCAGGAGCCTTCTCAACCTCCATCCACTGTTGGCCATCCTGTGTTGTCTGTCTCTTTTCCCCACAGACACAGGGCCTCCGACAGAATGGTGCCATCCATGTTATGTGCTGCAGCAATTGTCATTGTTCATGCTGCTCTTAAATTTCTTGGCATGCAGGCCTGTGCACAGGTTGGGGCCAGTTGGTTTTTCCTGAAGTGGGTCCCGGATCAGGGTGGGGGTTCAGTGGTACCTTGGGATAGCTTTTGGGAGTTGCCCCTGGTTTTTTGCAAGCCAACCACAGCCACATGCCAGCCACAGGCACACCAGCTGGCGACCCAAGTGTAGTCCCTGGTATGTGCATTTTATTCTTTTTTCATGATTAAATAGTTGTGGCATGGAGTGTAGCCTGGCTTTCTGCTTGCTTCCCAGATACTGTAACTCATTTTTGTTCTTATGCATTTCCTATATGTGCAGTTTTGTGTTTTAGGGTTGTCTTGGATGTATGGGAAGCTTGGCTTGCTCTATGGAAAGCCTGCTCTCTGTGTTTCTGTCTGTGGCTGCAGTCATTGTGGTTGTGGTTGGTTTGCTTTCTGTCTCTGAGTGGCTGGTTGTTGTGGTGGCTGGGCGTGGATGCTTGGTTTGGCTGGTTTGTGTGGCTGCTGAGAGTGCTTGCTTGGTGTGGTTGCTGGGTATGGCTGGTAGGCATGGCTGGTGTTGGGCTTACTTAAGCTGTGTGCTGGTTGATTTAAAAATTACTCTTGGATAGCATAGGATCGGTTACGGTTCTGCATGTAATTCCATGAGTGTCTGTGGTTGTGCTTTATTTTCTTTCAGAAAACTTTTCCTGGGTTCTGTTTGGACCTGATTGTACTTATTTGTTCAGATTCTGGTCTGTACTATGTGGACTGAGGAACCTGCTGTATGTCAGTCTCTGGCTTCTGCTTCATGGCTTTTTGGCTGCCCCAATGCTGCAGTTGGGGGAATGCCTTTGGATGTGAGTGCCATTGTCTGGCATTGGTTTCTGTTTTTTTTTTTTTTTTTTTTTTTTTTTGGCTTGTTGTAGGGTGGAAGTTCTGCAGTCCAGTGTGTGTGTGTGTGTGTGTGTGTGTGTGTGTGTGTGTGTGTCTGTGTCTTTCTCTTGCGGTGT
>OY882879.1:106215381-106220528 GCA_963693515.1 Pipistrellus nathusii | reverse complement strand
GGGAGGGTTTGGGGGGGGCGCTGGGCCCGGGTTTGAGGGACTGTGGGGCCCCCCAGACTCAGCCCGGGCCCCCGTTTGGGAGTTGGGGGGCCGGGGGGGGGGGAACCCTCGTCCGAAGCCGCAGAGAGAGGGGGGGAGCCTGTCCGAGCTGGACACGGAGTGGCCGTGTGTGTGTGTGTGTGTGTGTGTGTGTGTGTTTGCGTGTTTCTGTGTGTGTTTTTGTGTCTGTGTCTCTGTGTGTGTGTGTTTTTCTCTGTGTCTGTGTGTCTCTGTGTGTAGGTCTGTGTGTGTGTATACGTCTGTGTCTGTGTCTGTGTGTGTGTTCTCTCTGTGTGTGTGTCTGTGCGTGTTTCTGTGTGTTTTTGTGTCTGTGTCTCTCTGTGTTTGTGTGTTTTCCTGTGTCTGTGTGTAGTCTGTGCGTGTGTATAGGTCTGTGTCTGTGTGTGTGTTTCTCTGTGTCTCTGTGTGTGTCTCCATGTGAATGTCTATGTCTGTGTGTTTGTGTGTGTTTCTCTGTGTGTTTTGTGTTCCTCTGTGTGTTTCTCTGTGTGCGAACTTGTGTTTCCGTGTACATGTGTCTGTATGTGTGTTTCTCTGTGTGTGTTTGTGTGTGTTTCCCTGTTTGTGTGTGTGTATGTGTGTGTACCTGTGCATGTTTCTGTCTGTGTTTTTGTGTCTGCGTCTATGTGTGTGTTTTCTGTGTTTGTCTCTGTGTGTAGGTCTGTGCGTGTGTATATGTCTGTCTGTGTGTGTCTGTGTGTCTCCGTGTGAATGTCTATGTCTGTGTGTTTGTGTGTGTTTCTCTGTGTGTTTACGTATGTGTTTGTGTTTGTGTGTTTCTCTGTGTGCGTGTTTGTGTTTCCGTGTACATGTGTTTGTATGTGTGTTTCTCTGTTTGTGTGTGTGTGTGTACCTGTGTTTGTGTGTGTGTGTGTTTCTGTGTGTGTTTTTGTGTCTGTGTGTCTGTGTGTGTGTGTTTTCTCTGTGTCTGTGTGTCTATGTGTGTGTATGTCTGTGTCTGTGTGTCTCTCTGTGTCTCTGTCTCCCTGTGAATGTCTATGTCTGTGTTTGTGTGTGTTTATGTATGTGTTTGCGTTTCTCTGTGTGCGTGTTTGTGTTTCTGTGTACATGTGTTTGTATGTGTTTCTCTGTGTGTTTCTCTGTGTTTTGTGTGTTTCTGTGTATGTGTTCGTGTGTGCGCGTGCGTGTCCGAGGCCTCGGGGAGGATGGGGGGGGGGAGGCTCTGGGGGAAGAAGGGCCCCCCGGCTGCGGACCCCCGATATTGGGAAGGACGTGAGGGCGGGGACGGCCAGGATGGGGGTCGGGAGGGGCGCGCGGAATTCTGGGAGGGGAGGGGGCCCCCAGTTCTGGTCCCGAGTCCCCCCCAGTGGAGGGGGTGGGGGGCGCACAGACGGTGACGCACAGGCGCTCACGCACAGGCGCTCACGCACAGGCGCTCACGCACAGTCGCTCACGCAATTACGCACAGACGCTCACGCACAGACGGTGACGCACAGATGCTTGCGCAGAGGCAGTGACGCACGGACACTCACGCACAGACACTGACGCACAGACGCACAGACGGTGACGCACAGGCGCTCACGCACAGACGGTCACGCACAGTGACGCACAGAGTGTGACGCACAGACGCTCACGCACAGTGACGCACAGAAGGTGACGCACAGATGGTGACGCACAGACGGTGACGCACAGACGCTCACGCATAGACAGTGACGCACAGACACGCACAGAGTGTGACGCACAGACGGTCACTCACAGATGGTCACGCACAGACCCTCACGCACAGACACGCACAGTTACGCACAGACGTCACGCCCAGACGCTCACGCAGTTACGCACAGACGTTCACGCACAGACAAGCACAGACGCTCACGCACAGACACGCACAGTTACAGTTACGCACAGTTACGCACAGACGCTCACGCACAGACGTCACGCACAGACGCTCACGCAGTTACGCACAGACGTTCACACACAGACACGCACAGACACGCACAGACGCTCACGCACAGACACGCAAGACAGTTACGCAGTTACGCACAGACGGTGACGCTCAGACGCTCACGCAGACGCTCACGCCCAGACGGTGACGCACAGACAGTGACGCAGTTACACACAGACACGCACAGTCGCTCACGCAGTTACGCACAGTCGCTCACGCACAGACGCTCGCTCAGACGGTCACACACAGACCGTTACGCACAGAGTGTGACGCACAGACGCTCACGCAGAGACGGTGACACACAGACATGCACAGAAGGTGACGCACAGTCAGACACGCACAAGTCGCTCACGCAGTTACGCACAGACGCTCACGCTCAGACGCACAGACGCACAGACGCTCACGCACAAGACGCTGAAGCACAGACGCTCACGCACAGACACGCAAGACAGTTACGCAGAGTTACGCACAGACGCTCACGCTCAGACGGTGACGCTCAGACGGTGACACACAGACGCTCACGCACAGACGGTGACGCACTGACGCTCATGCACAGACGCTCACGCACACAGTGACGCTCAGACGCTCACACACAGACAGTAACGCAGACACTCACGCACAGAAGCTCACGCACAGACGGTGACGCACAGACGCTCACGCTCAGACGGTGACGCACAGACCGTTACGCACAGACAGTGACGCACAGACCGTTACGCACAGACAGTGACGCACAGACACGCACAGAAGGTTATGCACAGAGTGTGACGCACAGACGCTCACGCACAGACCGTTATGCACAGACCCCAGTCCCCCCATCGGAGTGGGTACGGGGGTCCCCAGGCGAGTGGGGAGAGAAGGAAGGAGAGAAGGAGGGAGAGAAGGAGGGAGAGAAGGAGAGAATGAACGAGAGACACAGTCCTTGCGGGTCCCTTTGGATAGAAAATTCCCTGCGTCCTAAGGCGCACAATTTGGGGGTCCCCGTCCCCCCACCGTCTCCCCAGCGGAGTGGGTACAGGGGTCCCCCAGGCACAGAGGGAGAGAAGGAAGGAGGAGAGACTCAGAGTCCATTTGGATAGAAAATTCCCTGCGTCCTAAGGCGCACAATTTGGGGGGTCCCCGTCCCCCCACCGTCTCCCCAGGGGAGTGGCTCCGGGGGTCCCCCAGGCGGGCGGGAAGCGGGGGGCGCAAAGGGAGAGAGAAGGAGAGAAGGAAGGGGATTGGATAGAAAATTCCCTGCGTCCTAACGCGACCCATTTGGGGGTCCCCGTTCCCCCCACCGTCTCCCCCGCAGGTCCAGGCGCAGCTGCAGCTGGAAGGCGTGGCGCACGCGCACCCGCACCTGCACCCGCACCTCGCCGCGCACGCGCCCTACCTCGTCTTCCCGCCGCCCCCGTTCGGCCTCCCCATCGCCTCGCTGTCCGCGGACTCCGCCGCCGTGGTGGCCGCCGCCGCGGCCGCTAAGAGCAGCAGCAAGACCTCCAGCATCGCCGACCTGCGGCTCAAGGCGCGCAAGCACGCCGAGGCCCTGGGGCTCTGACCCCGCCGAGCGCCGTGCGCCCCTCCCCGGGCGCCCCGGACCTCGCCAAGGCGCGCACGCTGCGTCCTGATCCCGTTACGCGCGCCCCCCTGGGCCTCTGACCCCCCCCCCTCCCCTGAGCGCCTGGAAACGGGCACCGGGCGCCCCAAACCTCGCCAAGGGGGGCGCGCTGCGTCCTGCGCAATGATGACCCCGTTACGCGCGCTCCCCTGGGTCACACGGACAGTCTGGACCGGATTCTCCATCCTCCGCTGGGCCTCTGACCCCCCTGAGAGTTGTGCGCCCCTCCCCAAGCACCAGGGAATGGACAGAAGGCCCCCAGCACCTCGCCAAGGCGCGCACGCTGCGTCCTGCGCAATGATGACCCCGTTATGCGCGCTCTCCTGGGCCACACGGACACTCTGGACCGGATTCCTTCTCCTCCTGTTCCTCGCCAAAGAGGGGTCCCCTCTCCAGGTTCGGTTTGGAGAGAGGGGGGCCACTCCGGGGGAGGGGAAAACGCACGACCCCCTGAGGCCACATGGACACGCCAGACCTTTGACGCACGACCCCCCTCACCCTCCAGACGCATCCAGGACAGAGGTCTGGTGACGCCCACCCCGCGCTGCGTCCTGCGCTCTGATCCTCCCGTTACGCGCGCTCCCCTGAGGCCACACGGACAGTCTGGACTGGATTCCTGTTCCTCCTGCTCCTCGCCAAAGAGGGGTCCCCTCTCCAGGTTCGGTTTGGAGAGAAGGGGGGGCCTGGGGAGGGGAAAACGCACGAACCCCTGGCCAGCCAGACGCCTGGAGGAAACTGGAGACCGGGGGACCCTTCGCCCACCCACGCGCCCGCCCACGCAGCGTCCTGCGCTCTGATGACCCCGTTCCGCGCGCTCCCCTTTGCCACGGGGAACAGTCTGGACCGGATTCCTGTTCCTCCTGTTCCTCGCCAAAGACCGGACCCCTCTCCTCCTTTGGTTTGGAGAGAGAGGGGCCTGGGGAGGGGAAAACGCACGACCCCCCTGGCCAGCCAGACGCACCTAAACCCTCCGACCGCCCACGCTCCTGCCCACGCAGCGTCCTGCGCTCTGATCCTCCCGTGACGCGCGCTCCCTGAGGCCACAGGGACAGTCTGGACCGAATTCCCGTTCCTCCTGCTTCTCGCCAAAGGAGGGAGGACAGACCTTCCACGTTTGGTTTGGAGAGGAACGCACGACTCCCTCGACAGAGACAGACGTATCTCCTGCGCTCTGATCCTCCCTTTACGCACGGCCCCCTGGGCCTCCGAGCGCCGTGCGCCCCTCCCCGAGCGCCTGGGAACCGGCAGAAGGCCCCCAGCACCTCGCCAAGGCGCGCAGGCTTCGTCCTGCGCTCTGATCCTCCCGTTACGCGCGCTCCCTGAGGCCACGGGGACAGTCTGGACCGGATTCTCGTTCTTCCTGTTCCTCGCCAAAGAGGGACGACAGATTTCTCCAGGTTTGGTTTGGAGAGAAACGCACGACCCCCTCCCTCGACAGACACATCTCCTGCGCTCTGATCCTCCCGTTAAGCACGGCCCCCTGGGTCTCTGACCCCCCTCCGAGCTCCGTGCGCCCCTCCCAAAGCGCCTGGGAATGGACAGAAGGCCCCCAGCACCTCGCCAAGGCGCGCACGCTGCGTCCTGCGC
>OY882879.1:106200381-106205381 GCA_963693515.1 Pipistrellus nathusii | reverse complement strand
AATATATATATTTTTTCGAGTATATATATATATATATATATATTATATTTTTTAGCTGTTTTTCGGGTTTGTCTATACATTTTTGGTGTTTTAATTTCGATAGAAGCGAGGACGGACGGCGGAATGACGGGATGTTTTACGGAAACGGGACCCGCAGGGAGAGGGTCCCGGAGGGAAAATGTGTGAAAAGTCTCGGATTTCCAGGCGCGAGAAGGCAGACGGGACGCATTTCTTTATTGAAAAGCGATTTATTATTATTTTTTTTTTTTTTGCCAAATCCCAGCTAATCCCCCACCCTCACCCCGTCTTCCCTGGCTGGGGGTCTCTCTCTCTCTCTCTCTCTGCTTCTTCCCCGTGTTTATTATTTATTATTTCCATCGTTTATTCTTATTCTTCTTTTAAAATGTTGTCCTTTTTTTTTAATTTAAAAATGTTTAAAAATGCATTTTTAATTTTTAAAAATATTTTTTTCTTTAATTTCCTGGGACTATTGTGATGTGTTCGTGTGTTATTATTCTTTTAAAAACAAGTTTTCTCTGTTCTCTTTTAATTTTAAAATTTTTTTAAAAATGTATTTTTAATTTTTTTTTATTTTTAAAAGTTTTTTTTTTTCCTTTAATTTCCTGGGACTATTGCGCTGTTTGTTATTATTCTTTTTTTTAAAAATTTTCCTGTTTTTTTTTTTTTTATTGAAATATTTAAAAGAATGTATTTTTAATTTTTAATTTTTAAAAGTTTTTTTTTCTTTAATTTCCTGGGACTATTGCGCTGTATTTGTTATTATTCTTTAAAAAAATTTTTTTTCCTGTTTTTTTTTAATTTAAATATTTAAAAAATGCATTTTTAATTTTTTTAATTTTTAAAAGTTTTTTTTCCCTTTAATTTCCTGGGACTATTGCGCTGTATTCGTTATTATTCTTTAAAAAAATTTTTTTTCCTGTTTTTTTTTTTTAAATTTAAATATTTAAAAAAATGTTTTCTTCATTTTTTTAATTTTTAAATTTGTAAAAAGTGTGTTTTTTTTTTTTTTTCAAATTTCCTGGGACTATTACGCTGTGTGATTCTTTTTAATTCTATTTTATTCGATATTATTTCATATTATTCTATTATTCGTAGTTAATAATAAACACTTAATAGTATCCTGTTTTATTTCCCCCCCCAGCAACAACTAATTTATAAAAAGCTATTTTTTTTTAAAAAAAAAGAATCCTGCCCTACAAGTTACAGTATCACTTTTCAGCCAGAAAACAGTCACATACACATTTTTCCTTCGACCAACAAAGACTGCTTCATGGCAAATCCGCCAGGACTCGTCGTGGCCAACAATTTAAAATCCTCTCACTTATATTTCTCCTCCCCACCCACGCAGTGTCTTGTTTCGTGTTTTGTATGTTTTTTTTTTTTAATTTTTAAATTAAAAAAACGTTTCCTGTGTTTTTTTAATTTTAAATTTCTAAAAGTGTTTAAATGAAAACAATTGAATTTAAAAACATGTTTTTTTAATTTTAGTTTGTAAAGTTTCAATGTTTTAAAGCGTTTCACTTAAAAAAATGAATTGTGATTTTTCTTTGATTTTTTAAATTTTAAATGTGTAAAGGTGTTTGAATGAAAGCAATTTAATTAATTTTTATAATGTTTTTAATTTTATTTTTTAAGGTTTAATTCTTTCAAGTGTTTAACTTAAAAAAATGAAGTGTAATTTTTATTTAATTTATTTAATTCTATTTTTTTAATTTTAGGTTTTTAAAGGTGTTTAACTTAAAGCAATTTAATTAAATTTTTTAAATTATATTTTTATTTAAAAATTTTAAGTACTTTTAATTAAGTAAATTTTAATTGTAATTTTTATTTAATTTATTTAATTTTTTTAATTTAAAAATTTTAAAGTAACTTTAAAAATTAATTGTAATTTTTATTTAATTTATTTAATTTTAATTTAATTTTTTAAAGTGTTTAACTTTAAAAAATTAATTTTAATTAAATTTAAAATTTTTTTTTAAATTTTAAACTTTTAAAAGTTTTTTTTAAAAAAATTTTTATTAATTTTTCTGGGACTCGTGTGCTGTGGTCCTGTGTGTGGTGGGTTTTATTTTCCTATTTGGGGTCCCTGGCTGCCTTTTTCCGTCTCCTCCCGCCCCCCCTTCCGCCCTGAACCCAGATTTACGAGGCGCGAGGAGGAGGATTTACGACCCTCGTTGGGGGCGATGCTTACCCAGGAGGGAGGGAGGGAGGCGTCTGGGCTTCCAGACACACATCCAGGGCTTCTGTGCGCTCCCAAAATCACACCTTTCCCCCAAACACGGGGCCCTGGGAAAAAATCCTAATGAAAAAAAATCCTAATGAAAAAAAAATCCTAATGAAAAAAAATCCTAATGAAAAAAAAAATCCTAATGAGAAAAATCCCAATGAAAAAAAAATCCTATAGGAAAAAATCTCAATGGAAAAAAAATCCTAATAAATTAAAAAGAATCCTAATGAAAAAAAATCCTAATGAAAAAAAAAAATCTTAATGGAAAAAAAAATCCTAATGAAAAAAAAAATCCTAATGGAAAAAATCCTAAAAAAAATAAATCCGAATAAATTTAAAAAATCCTAATAATGAAAAATATCCTAATTAATGAAAAAATCCTAATGAAAAAAAATTTAAAAATCCTTAAAATAATGAAAAAAATCCTAATAAAAAAATGCCAATGAACAAAAATCCTTAATAAATTTTAAAAAATCCTAATAATGAAAAAAAATCCTAATTAATGAAAAAATCCTAATTAATGAAAAAAATCCTAATAATGAAAAACATCCTAATGATTTTTTAAAAATCCTAATTAATTAAAAAATCGTAATAAAAATCCTAATAGTGAAAAAAATCCTGATTGATGAAAAAAATCCTAATGAAAAAAATCCTAATGATTTTTAAAAAAAATCCTAATTAATTAAAAAATCTTAATAAAAATCTGAATAAGGAAAAAAAAAATCCTTTAAGAAATTTAATGAAAAGATCCTAATTAAAAAAATCCTAATACATAATGAAAAAATCCCAATAATGAAAAAAATCCTAATTAAAAAAAACATTCTAATAAAATCCTAATGAAAATCATTCTAAAAATAATCCTAAATGACAAAATTCCTAATGAACATGTCCCAATAATTTAAAAAAAATCCCAATTTAAAAAATCCTAATAATTAAAAAAAAAAATCCTTCTAACGCTGGCAGCACGTGTCTGTGGGTCTGATATAGTTTTGGGGTCCCCCCTCCCCCCCAGCCTCTCCCCTCGTTCCTGCTCTCAACCTGGATTTTTATTATTTTTATTTTTTGTGGGAATCCCAGCGTCCTCACTATGAATATCTCCCGTTGTCCCCCTTGGGGGGTATAAATAAACTCACAAATATTTGCATTCAAACTGTGAAAAGAGAGAAAAAAGCAAAGAGAGAGAGAGAGAGAGAGAGAGAAATATATAACCGTCAGCCCTCACCTTCCCCTTTTCTGCAAAATGAGCAGATGAGAGAGAAAATTAAAAAAATTAAATTAAATTAAAATAAAGAAAGGAAAAAGGAAAAAAAATATATAACCCTGAGCTAAGCAGATCAGAGAGAAAAATTTTTAAATTTATTTTTTTTTAAATTAAAAAAAAATAACCCTCAGCTCTCAACTCCCCTTTTCTGCAAAATGAGCAGATGAGAGAGAAAATTTTTAAAAAATATAAAAATAAAAAAGAAAGGAAAAAAAAAATATAACCCTCAGCCGAGCAGATCAGAGAGAAAATTAAAAAAAAAAAAAATTTATTTTAAATAACCCTCAGCTCTCACCTCCCCTTTTCTGAAAAATGAGCAGATCAGAGAGAAAATTTTTAAAAAATATAAAAATAAAAAAGAAAGGAAAAAAAATATAACCCTCAGCCGAGCAGATCAGAGAGAAAATTAAAAAAAAAAAAAATTTATTTTAAATAACCCTCAGCTCTCACCTCCCCTTTTCTGCAAAATGAGCAGATCAGAGAGAAAATTGTTAAAATATATATATATAAATAAAAGAAAGAAAGAAAAAAGGAAAAAAAAAATAACCCTCAGCCGAGCAGATCAGAGAGAAAATTTAAAAAACAAAAAAATTTTTTAAAAAATTTAAAAAATAACCCTCAGCTCTCAACTTCCCTTTTCTGCAAAATGAGCAGATGAGAGAGAAATGTTTAAAAAAAAAAAATAAAGAAAAAAAAAGGGGGGGAAAAAATAACCCTCAGCTAAGCAGATGAGAGAGAAAATTTAAAAAATAAAAATAAAAAAGAAATAAAAAAATAAAAAAATATAACCCTCAGCTTAGCAGATCAGAGAGAAAATTTTTTAAATTTATTTTTTTTAAAAAATTAAAAAAAAAATAACCCTCAGCTCTCACCTCCCCTTTTGTGCAAAATGAGCAGCTGAGAGAGAAAATTTAAAATAAAAAAAATTTTAAAAAAAGAAAGAAAAAAGCAAAAAAAATAAAAATAAAAATAAAAATAACCCTCAGGGAAAGCCGATCAGAGAGAAAATTAAACTAATAACAACAACAACAATAATAATAATAAAATAATAAATTTAAAAAAGGGAATTCTGTCCCCAGAGTGTGGGGTTCGGACGGGGTATCAGGTCCCTGTATTTTATTTTTATTTTGTATTTTTCCGGGGCGTCTGCTGTTATTTCCCCCAAAATCCAGTGTGTGTGTGTGAGAGGCCCTGAGACCCGACCCCACAATCATCCTTTTTAAAAATACGTTTTTTTTTTTTCTGTCCGGGGTCCCCGTTCAGCCCCTTTTTTACCCCAAAAAAAAGGGGGGGACAGAGAGACAGAGAGAAAAAAAATCAGCATTTACGGGCCAAAAAGGCGGCCTTGGCGGGAAATAAAAGCCCAAATGCTTTCCTGTTACGTGCGTTTTTTTTTTTTAATTTTTAATTAAAGTTTCTGTTTGATGTTTATTGGGTTTATTCTCTCTCTCTCTCTCTCTCTCTCTCTCTCTCTCTCTCTCACTCTCTCTG
>OY882879.1:106187881-106192881 GCA_963693515.1 Pipistrellus nathusii | reverse complement strand
AATTATGCAGCTCAACGTTTGCAACAAAGTAGCGACAGCTGTAGCAACAAATGTAGCGACAAAATAGCAACAAATGCAGCGACGAAGTAGCTCAGTGTTCGCATCAAAGAAGCTTAATGTTTGCAACAAAGTAGCTCAATGTTGCAATAAATGGAGCTCAAAGTAGCAAGAAATGTAGCGACAAAATAACAAAAGGAGCAATAATGCAGCTCAACGTTTGCAACAAAGTAGCGACAGCTGTGACAACAAATGTAGCGACAAAATAGCAACAAATGTAGCAACAAAATAACAAAAGGAGCAACAATGCAGCTCAACGTTTGCAACAAAGTAGCGACAATTGTAGCAACAAATGCAGCGACAAAGTAGCTCAATGTTCGCATCAAAGAAGCTTAATGTTTGCAACAAAGCAGCTCGATGTTGCAATAAAATGTTGCTCAGTGCAGCCACAAAACAGCAACAAAGTAGCAAAAATGCAGCGACAAATGTAGCCGCAAAGCAGCTCCATGTTTGCAACACACGGAGCAGCAAAACGGCCACCGACGGAGCGACACACCAGCTCAAAGTAGCCACAAAGCAGCTCCGTGTCGCCGCAAAGTATCATCAAAGTTGCAACACATGTCGCCGCGACATGTTAACAAATCCTCTGCAGCAAAGACGCCCCCTCGCCCCCATCCTCCTCCTCCTTTCACCTCCCCCACCCCACCCCACCCCGTGATGATCCCATTTCTGGGGACTCCCAGCCCCCCAATCCCCCCCTTAATCCATGCAAACGAAGCCAGCCAGCTCCATGCAGGGAGGGAGGGGATCGGAGGGGGCTTTGATCGTCCAGATTCTGCTAATAAACGAGGCTCATGAAAAATGCATCGCGTGTCCAAGGGAAGGGAGACACGATTTTGCTTCTTAATGACGCTGCGTCTTCTCATTTTTTTTTTTTTATTTAAAAAAAAAAAAAAAAAAACCTCCACCCCCATTCCGCTGCCGCCCTCCCTCCCTCCCTCCCTCCCCTTTGCAAAACCTAATGAATCAGACACAATGGGGCTCCCAAAATGCCTTTTATCTGCGCCCACGTGTGCAGGGGGAGGGGGATTGGAGCTCAGAAAATGCAGGGTTTTTTTTGTTTTTTTTTTTACATTTATTTATTGCATTTTTATTTTCATTTTATGTTGCAAACAGCTGGCAGGCGCCGTGCGCCACTAGGAAGGCCTTGCTGGTGCACGGGGCCGATTGCAAAGTGAATTTTCAGCTTCCAATTCGGGGAAGGAATTAGGTTTTATTATTGGAGGCAGATCCTGGTCCGGATCTGGGGAGCGGGAGGAGAGAGGATGTTTTTTTGCAGGAGAAAAAGGAGGGTCTGAGGGAGGAGGGGGGTTCCCGGATGGACTAGGGGGGGGACACGGGGTCAAGCAGGGGGTCCTGGGCCCAGGTATGGGCGAGGGGGTCAGGGGCAGAACCTCCGTGTGCTCATTCTGGACGGGATCGATTTTATTTTGTTTTATTATTTTATTTTATATTTTATTTTATTTTATTTTATTATTGTATTTTATTTTATATTTTCTATGATATACTTCATTTTATTTTGTATTTTGTTATTTCATTTTATACTTTATTATATTTCATTTCATTTTATATTTCATTTTATATTTTATTATTTTATTTTATATTATATTTCATTATGTTTATATTTTATTTTTTATTTTATATTATATTTCATTTTATATTTATATTATATTATATTATATTTCATTTTATATTTTACATTTTATTTTATATTTTATATTATCTTATATTTCATTTTATATTTTATATTGTATTTCATATTATATTTCATTTTATATTATATAATTTATTTCATATTTTATATTATATTTCATTATATTTATATTTTATTTTATATTATATATTATATTATATTTCATTTTATATTTTACATTTTATATTATATTTTATATTATATTATATTTCATTTCACATTTTATGATTTTATTTTATATTTTATATTATATATTTCATTATATTTATATTCTATTTTATATTTTGTTATTTTATATTTTACATTATATCTCATTATATTTATATCTTATTTTCTATTTTCGATTGTATCTCATTATATTTTATATTTATTTTACATTTTACTATTATATTTTATTTTATTTCATATATTATATATATATTTTTTATATCTTATATATTATATGTATATTATTTATTTTTAAAATATATTTTGATTTTTACAGAGAGGAAGGGAGAGAGATAGAAAGTCAGAAACATCGATGATGAGAGAGAGAAACACCCATCCGCCGCCTCCTGCACGCCCCCCACTGGGGATGTGCCCTCAGCCCCCCAGGCCCATGCCCTTGACCGGGAATCGAACCCGGGACCCTTCCGTCCGCAGGCCGACGCTCTGCCCACGGAGCCGCACCGGTTCAGGCCGAAAAAAAGTTTATTTTATTATTTTATTTTATTTTATTTTATTTTATTTTATTTTATTTTATTTTATTTTATTTTATTTTATTTTATTTTATTTTATTTCATTTCATTTCATTTTATTTCATTTTTTTTAAACAAGAATCAGGCCCGTGTGTCTTTAGCCCCGGGCAGTTTTTGGCCTGGTTGATGTGACACATTTCAGATTCTAAAATTATCCAGCTCCCACGAGGGTATTTTATTTTATTTTTTAAAAAATTCGGACACGAGAGAGAGCGAGAGAGAGAGAGAGAGAGAGAGAGAGAGAGAGAGAGAGAGAGAGGACGTGCATGGGTCCAACGATGTCAAAATGCTTAACGGCTGGCTGTCCGGGTTTGAGCTGATGGAACTCAATGAGGTTTCAAGCCCAGAGACAAGGCCAGAGACAAGAAGGAAAAAAATAAAAAATAAAAATAAATAAAATTTAAATTTAAAAAAAAAAAAAGAAACGGGATGGATGGGTGAAGGCAGAATGAGGCATTTCTTTCTTTTTCTATAAAAATAATGTGTATTTTTATGGATTCTCTCTCTCTCTCTCTCTCTCTCTGTCTCTCTCTCTCTCTCTCTCTCTCTCCCTTCCTCTCTGAGATCAATAATAAGTCACCCGGGGCAGCCAGAGGAGGGGGGTCTCTGAGCGCAGAGCCGTCCGGCCGCCCCGGGTCCGTCCTGCGGGATAAAAGGCGAATGACAGGCACAGGGGCCCCTCGACCGGGAGTCCGACCAGCAGGCAGGCCGGCCGGCCGCCCACGTCCCCGCGCCCTGGCCAGGCCGGCCGGACCCCACCCAGGCACGGGTTCAGGCACCGGGCCTGTAATCTATCTATCATCTATCTATCTATCTATCTATCTATCTATCTATCTATCTATCTATCTATCTATCTATCTATCATCTATCTATCTGTCTATCTGTCTGTCTATCTATCTATTTACCTATGTCTATCGTCTATCTATTTATCTATCTATCTATCTATCTATCTATCTATCTATCTATCTATCTATCTATCATTTATCTATCTATGTCTATCATCTATCTACCTACCTACCTACCTATCTATCTAACTATCTACCTACAACCTACCTATTCATCCATCCATCCATCTATCCATCCATATATCTATCTGCCTATCTATCTATCTATCTATCTATCTATCTATCTATCTATCATCTATCTCTCTATCTATCTATTCATTATCTATCTATCTATCTATCTACCGGGCCTGTAATACATCTATCTATCTATCTATCTATCTATCTATCTATCTATCTATCTATCTGTCTATCATCTATCTGTCTGTATATCTATCTATCTATCTATCACCTATCTATCTATCATCTATCTATCTGTATATCTATCTGTCTATCTATCTCATCTATCTATCTACTTACCTACCTACCTACCTATTCATCCATCCATCTATCTATCTATCTATCATCTATCTCTCTATCTATTCATTATCTATCTATCTATCTATCTATCTATCTATCTATCTATCTATCATCTATCTATCTATCTGTCTGTCTGTCTATCTGTCTATCTATCTATCTATCTATCTATCTATCTATACATCTATCTATCTATCATCTATCTGTATATCTATCTGTCTATCTATCTATCTATCTATCTATCTATCTATTCTGTCTATCTATCTCATCTATCTATCTACTTACCTACCTACCTACCTATTTCATCCATCCATCCATCTATCTATCTGCTATCTATCTATCATTTATCTATCTATCTATCTATCTATCTATCCATTATCTATCTATCTATCTATCTATCTATCTATCTATCTATCTATCTATCCATTATCTATCTATCTATCATCTGTCCATCCATCTATCTATACCTGTACCTGTATCTATATCCATATCCATATCTAT
The DNA here is from genome assembly GCA_963693515.1 of Pipistrellus nathusii. Classification (NCBI taxonomy): domain Eukaryota; kingdom Metazoa; phylum Chordata; class Mammalia; order Chiroptera; family Vespertilionidae; genus Pipistrellus; species Pipistrellus nathusii. Next base: position 106,188,535 of record OY882879.1, on the reverse strand, counting down.
ATCTATATCATCTATATCTATATCTATATCTGTATCTATTTCTATATTTATATCTATATCCATATCCATACCCATATCTATATCTGTATCAGCGGCTACAGCGTCGGCCTACGGACGGAAGGGTCCCGGGTTCGATTCCCGGTCCAGGGCACGGGCCTCGGTGGCTGCGGGCACCTCCCCAGTGGGGGGCGCGCAGGAGGCGGCCTATCAATGTTTCTCTCTCTCCTCATCCGATGTGTCTGACTCCCTCCCCTCCCCCTTCCTCTCTGCAAAAAAAAAAAAAAAAAAAAAATCAATAAAAAATAAATCAATAAAAAATAAATCTATTTTTAAACGAATCACAGCGAGATGCCAGGAGCACGTTAACATGCAGCTCAGGTTTTATTTTTTAAAAATAAAATAAAAAAATAACAAGATGACAGACAGGCGTCTGGGGGGGGGGGCGGGAGAGAGAGGGGGGGGTCAGAGGTCACCCCGCTTCCATGATCCCGGGTCCGAGGGGGCCTCACCCTCTGAGCGCCCGCGGGGACCCGTGAAACGTTCATGGTTCGCGGCTGCGTCGCCGCCTCCCGATCCGGGGCCCCCAGATCCATGAATTAATGATTTTCCGGGTTCAGCGGTGGCCCCGGGCGAACCCCCAAATGCACAGCTCAC
>OY882879.1:106176497-106187681 GCA_963693515.1 Pipistrellus nathusii | reverse complement strand
CGGGCGTCTGATTTGGTTGCAGACACTGAGGCATTCTGGGAAGATTGCACGAAGGTAACGGTGTTATGGGAGGGGACGCGGACGCTGAGGCATTCTGGGAAGTTTGCACAAAGATAACTGTTATGAGAGGGGACGCAGACACAGGCATTCTGGGAAGAGGGGACGCAGACAGTGAAGCATTCTGGGAAGTTTGCACAAAGGTAACGGTGTTATGAGAGGGGACGCGGACACTGAGGCATTCTGGGAAGTTTGCACGAAATAACAGTGTTATGAGAGGGGACACAGACACTGAGGCATTCTGGGAAGTTTGCATAAAGATAACGGTGTTATGAGAGGGGATGCAGACACTGAGGCATTCTGGGAAGAGGGGAAGTGGACACTGAGGCATTCTGGGTAGAGGGGAAGCAGACACTGAGGCATTCTGGGAAGTTTGCACGAAGACAACGGTATCATGAGAGGGGACGCAGACACTGAAGCATTCTGGGAAGAGGGGAAGAGGACACTGAGGCATTCTGGGAAGTTTGCACGAAGATAACGGTGTTATGAGAGGGGACGCGGACACTGAGGCATTCTGGGAAGAGGGGAAGCAGACACTGAGGCATTCTGGGAAGTTTGCTCAAACATAACGGTGTTATGAGAGGGGATGCAGACACTGAGGCATTCTGGGAAGAGGGGAAGCAGACACTGAGGCATTCTGGGAAGAGAGGACACAGACACTGAGGCATTCTGGGAAGAGGGGAAGCGGACACTGAGGCACTCTGGGAAGTTTGTACAAAGGTAACGGTGTTATGAGAGGGGACGCGGACACTGAGGCATTCTGGGAAGTTTGCACGAAATAACAGTGTTATGAGAGGGGACACAGACACTGAGGCATTCTGGGAAGTTTGCATAAAGATAACGGTGTTATGAGAGGGGATGCAGACACTGAGGCATTCTGGGAAGAGGGGAAGAGGACACTGAGGCATTCTGGGAAGTTTGCACGAAGATAACGGTGTTATGAGAGGGGACGCGGACACTGAGGCATTCTGGGAAGAGGGGACGCAGACACTGAGGCATTCTGGGAAGTTTGCACAAAGGTAACGGTGTTATGAGAGGGGAAGCGGACACTGAGGCATTCTGGGAAGTTTGCACAAAGGTAACGGTGTTATGAGAGGGGACGCGGACACTGAGGCATTCTGGGAAGTTTGCACAAAGATAACCGTGTTATGAGAGGGGACGCGGACACTGAGGCATTCTGGGAAGTTTGCACAAAGGTAACGGTGTTATGAGAGGGGACGCGGACACTGAGGCATTCTGGGAAGAGGGAAAGCTGACACTGAGGCATTCTGGGAAGTTTGCACAAAGACAATGGTATCATGAGAGGGGACGCAGACACTAAAGCATTCTGGGAAGAGGGGAAGCAGACACTGAGACATTCTGGGAAGTTTGCATGAAGATAACGGTGTTATGAGAGGGGACGCGGACACTGAGGCATTCTGGGAAGTTTGCACAAAGATAACGGTGTTATGAGAGGGGAAGCGGACACTGAGGCATTCTGGGTAGCTTGCACAAAGATAACGGTGTTATGAGAGGGGAAGCAGATACTGAGGGATTCTGGGAATAGGAGAAGCAGACACTGAGGCATTCTGGGAAGTTTGCATGAAGATAACGGTGTTATGAGAGGGGAAGCGGACGCTGAGGCATTCTGGGAAGTTTGCATGAAGATAACGGTGTTATGAGAGGGGAAGCAAACACTGAGGCATTCTGGGAAGTTTGCACAAAGATAACGGTGTTATGAGAGGGGACGCGGACACTGAGGCATTCTGGGAAGTTTGCACAAAGATAACGGTGTTATGAGAGGGGACGCGGACACTGAGGCATTCTGGGAAGTTTGCACAAAGATAACGGTGTTATGAGAGGGGACGCGGATACTGAGGCATTCTGGGAAGTTTGCACAAAGATAACGGTGTTATGAGAGGGGACGCGGATACTGAGGCATTCTGGGAAGTTTGCACAAAGGTAACGGTGTTATGAGAGGGGACGCAGACACTGAGGCATTCTGGGAAGTTTGCACAAACATAACGGTGTTATGAGAGGGGACGCAGACACTGAGGCATTCTGGGAAGTTTGCACAAACATAACGGTGTTATGAGAGGGGACGCAGACACTGAGGCATTCTGGGAAGTTTGCACAAAGATAACGGTGTTATGAGAGGGGACAAGGACACAGGCATTCTGGGAAGAGGGGAAGCAGACACTGAGGCATTCTGGGAAGTTTGCACGAAGATAACGGTATCATGAGAGGGGACGCAGACACTGAAGCATTCTGGGAAGAGGGGACGCAGACACTGAGGCATTCTGGGAAGTTTGCACAAACATAACGGTGTTATGAGAGGGGACGCGGACACTGAGGCATTCTGGGAAGTTTGCACAAAGATAACGGTGTTATGAGAGAAGACACAGAAGCAGACACTGAGGCATTCTGGGAAGTTTGCACAAAGATAACGGTATCATGAGAGGGGACGCAGACACTGAAGCATTCTGGGAAGAGGGGAAGCCAGCACTGAGGCATTCTGGGAAGTTTGCATGAAGATAACGGTGTTATGAGAAGCGAAGCAGACACTGAGGCATTCTGGGAAGTTTGCCCAAAGATAATGGTGTTATGAGAGGGGACGCGGACACTGAGGCATTCTGGGAAGTTTGCACAAAGATAACGGTGTTATGAGAGAAGACACAGAAGCAGACACTGAGGCATTCTGGGAAGTTTGCACAAAGATAACGGTGTTATGAGAGGGGCAGCGGACACTGAGGCATTCTGGGTAGCTTGCACAAAGATAACGGTGTTATGAGAGGGGAAGCAGATACTGAGGGATTCTGGGAATAGGAGAAGCAGACACTGAGGCATTCTGGGAAGTTTGCATGAAGATAACGGTGTTATGAGAGGGGAAGTGGACGCTGAGGCATTCTGGGAAGTTTGCACAAAGATAACGGTGTTATAAGAGGGGACGCGGACACTGAGGCATTCTGGGAAGTTTGCACAAAGGTAACGGTGTTATGAGAGGGGACGCAGACACTGAGGCATTCTGGGAAGTTTGCACAAACATAACGGTGTTATGAGAGGGGACGCAGACACTGAGGCATTCTGGGAAGTTTGCACAAACATAACGGTGTTATGAGAGGGGACGCAGACACTGAGGCATTCTGGGAAGTTTGCACAAAGATAACGGTGTTATGAGAGGGGACAAGGACACAGGCATTCTGGGAAGAGGGGAAGCAGACACTGAGGCATTCTGGGAAGTTTGCACGAAGATAATGGTATCATGAGAGGGGACGCAGACACTGAAGCATTCTGGGAAGAGGGGACGCAGACACTGAGGCATTCTGGGAAGTTTGCACAAAGATAACGGTGTTATGAGAGGGGACGCGGACACTGAGGCATTCTGGGAAGTTTGCACAAAGATAACGGTGTTATGAGAGAAGACACAGAAGCAGACACTGAGGCATTCTGGGAAGTTTGCACAAAGATAACGGTATCATGAGAGGGGACACAGACACTGAAGCATTCTGGGAAGAGGGGAAGCCAGCACTGAGGCATTCTGGGAAGTTTGCATGAAGATAACGGTGTTATGAGAAGCGAAGCAGACACTGAGGCATTCTGGGAAGTTTGCCCAAAGATAACCGTATTAAGAGGAAACGCAATTTGTCCGGGATTTTCCTGGCGGAGCCCTCGCCGCGGCCCTAATAAAACGTGTCAGGCGAAATGAAAACACAGCGGCCGTAATCACACTTAATGGGGGGCCTGTCGGTTCGAATTCTCTTCGCGGGAGGAGGGGAGGGAGGGCGGGAGGAGGGAGAGGGACGGGGGGGGGTGTGTGTGTGTGTGGCTTTTCCTGCAGAATGAGGTCTCCCCCGGAAATGGCTCTATTTGCAGGCATCTGACCCTGTTTTTATTTTATTTTATATTTAATTTTTAATTGAATTGAATTCTATTATTCTATTCTATTTTATATCTTATTTTATATCTTATTTTATTTTATAAATTTTTAAAAATTCACTACGGTATCACATCATCTGACCCACTTTTGAAGTTTAATGTTATTTTATTTTATTTATTATTATTTTTTAATCATTTCCCTGCTCAGGGGTTCGGCCTCATCAAAGAGAATGGAGTTCAGGGCGTATTTTCTGCATCTTTTTTTTTTTAATTAAATTTTTTTTTTAATCCCCAGATTCCGGAAGCGTCTATGCAGGTGGCATGTATTTTTATTTATTTTTTATTTTTCCCCTTAAGGGTTTGTTTTATAATTTTTCTAGACGAACCTGGAAATTACCTCCTGTTTCAAGGACACAGCGAGTGTCTTTTTTACGGTGTAATTTCCAAGGGCGTCTTGGGGGTACCTACGTGTTATTGATTTGTAATTATTTTTTTTTTAAAAAAAAAATCTACATATTATTATTATTATTTTGCAGAGAGGAAGGGAGAGGGACAGAGAGCCAGAAACATCGATGATGAGAGAGAATCATCCATCCGCCGCCTCCTGCACGCCCCCCACTGGGGATGTGCCCTCCGCCACCCAGGCCCATGCCCATGACAGGGAATCGAACCCGGGACCCTTCCGTCTGGCAGGCCCCGACGGCTCTACCCACTGAGCCACGCCAGACCAGGGTCCCTGGGTGTTTTGTAAAATTCTTGCCACGGCCCAGCCGGTGTGGCTAGTGGATAGAGCGCCGGCCTGCTGGACGGAAGGGTCCCGGGTTCGATTCCCGGTCAAGGGCATGGACCTGGGTGGCCGAGGGCACATCCCCAGTGGGGGGCGTGCAGGAGGCGGCCGGTCCATGATTCTCTCTCCTCATGGGTGTTTCTCTCTCTCTCTCTCTCTCTCTCTCTCTCTCTTCCTCTCTCAAATCAATAAAGAAATATATATATTTTTTATTTTATTTTCTTAAAATAACAAAAACTTGCAGACACAGGTCAGAGCCCACCCCTGGGGCCTCTCTCAGCGCCTGGAGCCAGAGGAGAAAAATTACTTTAAAAATTGGCAGAGACCTGGGCGGGCGGGCGGGGGAGAGAGAGAGAGAGAGAGAGAGAGAGAGAGAGAGAGAGAGAGAGACAAAGAATCCTACAAGCTCATCTTCCTCAAAAAAAAAAAAAAATACAAAAAAAAAACCCTCTCATTTTGCATAATTTTCCCCCAAAGGAAACAGGATTGTGGTCTTCCCTCCAGGAAATATGATTCCTGAACCGTGTTTTTTTTTTTGTTTAAAAAAAATAAAAATCCCACAAAAAATCCTGAAAAGTTTGCATTTTATTTATTTATTTATTTTTTTCCTTAGGATCCACGCGGATAGTCAGGCCAGAAGAATTACGCCTTTTTTGTACGAAAAAAAATAAAAATAAAATAAAATAAATAAACATTAAGAAGAAGGAGAAGAGGAGAGAAAAAGCTTGTATTTTTTTTTTTTTTTCTGGGATCATTTCAAGGGCCTGAGATTTGAGCTCTGGAATGTGGGATGGGCCCACAGAAGGACGTTTTTGGGTTTTTTTTCGGATAAATTTTTACATTTTTTTTTATACATTTTTCCACTGTGTGAGGCTCAGAGAGATTCAGGGATGAGGGGGGCAGGGGAAAGGGAATGGGGGCAGTCATTGTCCAATAAATGCCTTTTTTTTAAAAAAAATATATATATATATGAATATATTTTATTGATTTTTTATTTACAGAGAGGAAGGGAGAGGGAGAGAGAGACAGAAACATCGATGAGGAGAGAGAATCATGGATCAGCCGCCTCCTGCACGCCCCCCACTGGGGAGGTGCCCTCAGCCACCGAGGCCCATGCCCTTGACCGGGGAATCGAACCCGGGACCCTCCCGTCCGCAGGCCGGCGCTCTGTCTGGTGGGTTGAAAAAAAAAACCCAAAAAAAATGAAAAATGAAAGAGAGAGAGAAAAAAATCCTGCCTGGTTATGGATTTCCCCTTTTCCATCCCATCCCTGCAGGGTGAAGGGGAGAGAGAGAGAGAGAGAGAGAGAGAGAGACACGCGGGCCTGTGGGCCTTCCTGGGGCCGGAATCTCCAAGATGGCCGCCGCCACGTCGTCACAAGATGGCTGCCACCACTCATCACAAAGATGGCTGCCCCCCCACAACATCACAGGGTGGCTGCCATCACGTCATCACAGGATGGCCGCCCTCACGTTGTCACAAAGATGGCCGCCGCCACGCCATCACAAGATGGCCTCCACCACGCCGTCACAAGATGGCCACCACCACGCCGTCACAAAGATGGCCACCACCACGCCGTCACAGAGATGGCCGCCGTCACGTCATCACAGTGTGGCCTCCACCACGCTGTTATAAGATGGCCATCACATCATTATAGATGCCTGCCATCACATCATCATCTGCCATCACGCCATCACAAGATGGCCACCATCACACCGTCACAAGGTGGCTGCCGCCATGTCATCACAAGATGGCAGCCACCGCCGCGCCGTCGCAAGATGGCTGCCGCCATGTCACCACAAGATGGATGCCACCACTCATCACAAGATGGCTGCCCCCCACAACATCACAAGATGGCTACCATCACGTCATCACAAGATGGTTTCCATCATGTTATCACAAGATTACTTGCATCACGTCATCACAAGATGGCTGCCATCACTCATCACAAGATGGCTGCCATCATGTCACCACAGGATGGATGCCACCACTCATCACAAGATTACTTCCATCACGCCATCACAAGATGGCCGCCACCACACCAACACAAAGATGGCCATCACATCATTACAGATGGCTGCCATCACATCATCATCTACCATCACGCCATCACAAGATGGCACCATCACGCCATCACAAGATGGCCACCATCACGCCATCACAAGATGGCCGCCCCGCATTGTGATGGTCTCTCCGCACGCCTCCGCCTGCGTTTGATCTCCTTTCTCCTCGGCCCCGGACGGACGGCACCTCCTTCACCAGGGTCTCCCGTACGATTTCGACCAGCGAGGGGGTCAGGTGCCTCGTCCGCCCGACTATAGGTCCAACCGACCAACTGTCCGACCGACCGTCCGACCAGCCGACCGACCGACCGACCGTCCGACTGACCGACCGTCTGACCGACTGTCCGACCGACCGACCGATCGTCCGACTGTCCGACCGACCGTCCGGCCGATCGACTGTCTGACCGACCGTCCGACTGACCATCTGACCGACTGACCATCCGTCCGACTGACCGACCGTCCATCCGACAGACCATCCGTCCGGCCGACTGCCCGACCGACCGTCCGACCATCCGACCGTCCGACCGACCGTCCGACCGATCGTCTGACCGACCGACCGACCGTCCGACTGACTGTCCGTCCGACCAACCGACCGTCCGACCGACCATCCAACCGACCATCCGACCGACCGACCGACCGACCGTCCGTCTGACCGACTGTCCGACCGACCGACCAATCGTCCGACTGTCCGACCGACCGTCTGGCCGATCGACTGTCTGACCGACCGTCCGCCTGACCATCTGACCGACTGACCATCCGTCCGACTGACCGACCGTCCGTCCGACCGACCATCCGTCCGGCCGACTGCTCGACCGACCGTCCGACCATCCGACCTTCCGACCGACCGACCGTCCGACTGACTGTCCGTCCGACCAACCGACCATCCGACCGTCCGACCGACCGTCCGACCGACCATCCAACCGACCATCCGACCAACCGACCACCCGTCCGACCGACCGACCGTCCGGCCGAGCGTGGGCCGCGGAACACACTGGCTTCCCCCGGTGTCTCCCCGGCCCCGCCCACGGCGTCGCCGAGACATTTCTACGCCGATTCCATGTGGGTTTGGGAACGCTCCGATGGCGCCCAGGAGGATCGTGGGAATTTTGGGAATTTTGGTGATTGGCGGCCGCGTTTTCCTTCAACGCTGTCGTGTGTTGTTTCGTGTGCGTGTGCGTGTGCGTGTGTGTGCGTGTGCGTGTGTGACTGGTTTTAAACACGCCGCCCCCCACACGCCCCCTGCTGGGGTGGAGCCTGCCCCCCGGGCCTGGGCCCTTGGCTGGGACTCGAACCCCTTCGGTTTGGGGCTCGGGGTCCCTCTGGCCTCCAGGGCGCCCCCCGCTGGCGTCTCTGCACCGTCGCAGCCTCAGCCCCGCAGCCGGGGCCCCGCCCCCTTTGGGCAGCAGCCCTGGCGCCCGAGCTCACGCCCTCCCGCATTCGCATCTCAGCCGGTCGTTCGGTTGTCCGGTTGTTCGGTCGTCCGGTCGTCCGGTTGTCTGGTCGTCCGGTTGTTCGGTCGTCCGGTTGCCCGGTCGTTCGGTCATCCGGTTGTCCGCCGTCTGGTCGTTTGATTGTCTGGTTGTTTGATTGACCAACCGACCATCCGACCGACCGACCGACCGACCGTACGACAGACCATTCGACCGACCATCCGACCAACCAACCGTCCGACCGACCGACCAGCCGGTTGACCGACCGACCATCCGACCGACCGACCAACCAACCATCCGACCGCCCAGTTGCCCGGTCGTTCGGTCGTCCGGTTGTCTGGTCGCCCGGTCGTTCGGTCGTCCGGTCGTCCGGATGTTCGGTCGCCTGGCCGTCCTGTCGTCCAACCATTCGGTCGTCCGATCGTTTGGTTGTCCGGTTGTTCGGTCGCCCGGTCGCCCGGTCGCCCGGTTGTTCAGTCGTCCGGTTGTCTGTTCGTCCGGTCATCCGGTCGTCCGGTTGTTCGGTCGGCTGGTTGTTTGGTTGTTTGGTTGGCTGGTCACTCAGTTGTTCGGTTGTCCGGTCGTCCAGTTGTCCGGTCAGCCAATTATTTGTTCATCCGGTCATTTGTTCATCCAGTTGTCCGGTTGTCCGATCATCTGATTGTCTGGTTGTCCGGTTGTCCGGTTGTTCAGCTGCCCGGTTGCCTGGTTGTCTGGTCGTCCAGTTGTCCAGTTGTTCGATCGTCCGGTCGTCCGGTTGTTCGGTCAGCATATTGTTCATCTGGTCGTCCGGCTGTCTGGTTGTCTGATCATCTGGTCATTCAGTTGTCCGGTCGTCCGGCTGCTCGGTCGTTCGGTTGTCCGGTTGTCCGGTTGTTCGGTCATCTGGTCATCCGGTTGTCCGGTTGTTCGGTTGTCTGGTCGTCCGGTTGTCCGGTCGGCAGGTCCCCTGCTCCGGCCCTGCCCCCTGCCATCCCCTCCCTCCCCGTCCGCCTCCACCCGCTCGTCCCGTGAGAAGGGATTGGCCCCCGGGCTCTGACCCCCCCTGCAGGCTGCGGGGTGCGGGGTGCGAGGTGCGGGGTGCGGGGTGCGGGGTGCGGGGTGCGGGGACCCCCCATGTCCCTGAGGAACCGCCCCGGCTCGGACCCTGAGCCCCGGGGGCGCTCCAGGCGGCGGCCGGCGAGCCCCCCCAACCCCCAGGCCTGAGCTCCCCGCGGGGGGAGTGGGAATCGGAAAAATGAGGGTAAAACCCGGTTTTCCTCCCGGGCGGACGGGTGGTCGTGTGTCCGGGTCAGGGGGGGGCGTGTGCGGGGCCGGGGGGGTCCGAGGGGGAGCGGGGGGAGGGGAGGGCGTTGGGGGGCCCTGGGGGCAGGCGGGAGGGCGTGGGGGCGCACGCAGGCGCACACGCAGACGCACACGCAGGCGCACATACAGACACACATGCAGGCTCACACGCAGGCGCACACGCAGACGCAGACGCACACGCAGACACACAGACCACACACGTAGGAGCTCAGGAGCATGTGCGAGCCGGGTCGTGGGTGCAGGCACACATGGACACACACCAGCTCACACACACACACACACACCAGTTCATACACACACACACACGGACACACACCAGCTCACACACACACACACCAGCTCACACACACACACACCAGTTCATACACACACACACACGGACACACACCAGCTCACACACACACACACACCAGCTCACACACACACACACCAGTTCATACACACACACACACGGACACACACCAGCTCACACACACACACACACCAGCTCACACACACACACACCAGTTCATACACACACACACACACACCAGCTCACACACACACACCAGCTCACACACACACCAGCTCACACACACACACACACACACCAGCTCATACACACACACACACGGACACACACCAGCTCATACACACACACACACACACACACACCAGCTCACACACACACACACACACACCAGCTCATACACACACACACACGGACACACACACACCAGCTCACACACACACCAGCTCACACACACACACACACACCAGCTCATGCATACACACACACACACACACACCAGCTCACACACACACACACACACACACCAGCTCATACACAACACACACACACCAGCTCATGCACATACACACCAGTTCATACACACACACACACGGACACACACCAGCTCACACACACATACACACCAGCTCACACACACACACCAGCTCACACACACACCAGCTCACACACACACACACACACACACACACACACACACCAGCTCACACACACACCAGCTCACACACACACACACACACACACACACACACACACACCAGCTCATACACACACACACACGGACACACACACACCAGCTCACACACACACCAGCTCACACACACACACACACCAGCTCATGCATACACACACACACACACACACCAGCTCACACACACACACACACACACACCAGCTCATGCATACACACACACACACACACACCAGCTCACACACACACACACACACACACACCAGCTCATACACACACACACACACACACACACACATAAAGACACACCAGCACACCCAAACACCCACTCACACCAGCTCATGCACAACACACACACACCAGCTCATGCACACACAAAGACACACCAACACACACACGTATGCACACACACACACCACCTCCTGCACACACACACACCTACACCAGCTCACATACACACACACCAGCTCACACACACAGACACACCTACACCAGCTCACATACATACACACCAGCTCACACACACAGACACACCAGCTCATGCACACACACAGACACACACACACACACACACACCAGCTCTCACACACACACAGACACACACACCCCAGCTCACACACACACACACACACACACACACACACCGGCTTCGGCTCTCCTTGTGGCTTTTAGAACGCTCACTGCCATTGCGTGCCATGAACACTTGA
>OY882879.1:106163997-106166497 GCA_963693515.1 Pipistrellus nathusii | reverse complement strand
GATACATTGATAACTTGATGCTGACAGATATTGATGACGATGTAGATAATGATACTGATGTTGATACTGATATTGATTCTGATATATTGATACCCGATGCAGACACGGATATGGACGACGATGCCGATATTGATACCGATATTGATACTGATACATTGATAGCCGGTGCTGATACCGGTGTAGATACTGAAACCGATATTGATACTGGCATATTGACAGATATTGATGACGATGTAGATAATGATACTGATGTTGATACTGATATTGATACCTGATGCTGACACGGATATTGATGCCGATGCCGATATTGATACCGATATTGATACTGATACATTGATAGCCGATGCTGAAACCGGTGTAGATACTGATACTGATACTGATACATTGATAACTTGATGCTGACAGATATTGATGACGATGTAGATAACGATGGTAATATCGATACTGATACATTGATAGCCGGTGCTGATACCGATGTAGATATTGATACTGATACTGATACTGATACATTGATAACTCGATGCTGACAGATATTGATGATGATGTAGATAATAATACCGATGTAGATATTGATACTGATACTGATACATTGATAACTTGATGCTGACAGATATTGATGACGATGTAGATAATAATACTGATTTTGATACTGATATTGATACTGATATATTGATAGCCGATGCTGACACTGATGACGATGCAGATATTGATACTGATATTGATACTGATACATTGATAACTTGATGCTGACAGATATTGATGACGATGTAGATAATGATACTGATATTGATACTGATATTGATTCTGATATATTGATACCCGATGCTGACACGGATATGGACGACGATGCCGATATTGATACCGATATTGATACTGATACATTGATAGCCGGTGCTGATACCAGTGCTGATATTGATACTGATACTGATACTGGTATATTGATGCCTGATGCTGACATCGATGAGGATGCAGATATTGATACGGATCCTGCTGTATCAGGTCTCTTTCAAGGCTCTGAGCCCAACCTCCTCCTCCTCCTCCTCCTCCTCCTCCTCCTCCTCCTGCCCCTCCCCCTCCCCCCGGGAACATGTGGGGCTGGAGGGGGGGCAGGAGGGGGGGCGGGCATGCCCCCCCCCAATTCCAGGCCAAACCATTTCCATTTCGGGGCGTAATTACGCGTCAGGCGCGCGGCTCCGGCGCCCGGGGGGGGCCCAGCGCCCTGATCGCTTCCAGACGCGCGACCTCCCCGTGACCTGGGGCCTCAGCGCACGTGGGGACCGGCTGCCAGCTGATGGCCCGGATGGAGCTGGGGAGGGGGAGGGAGGGTGTGCAGGTGGCAGCCCCGGGCAGCTGGGAGGAGAGAGAGAGAGAGAGAGAGAGAGAGAGAGAGAGAGAGAGAGAGAAGAGAGAAAGAGAAAGAGAAAGAGAAAGAGAAAGAGAAAGAGAAAGAGAAAGAGAAAGAGAAAGAGAAAGAGAAAGAGAAAGAGAAAGAGAAAGAGAAAGAGAGAGGAAAAAAGAGAGAGACAGAGAGAAAGAGACAGAGACAGAGAGAGAGAGAGAGAGAGAGAGAGAGAGAGAGAAAGAAAAAAAGAGAGAGAGAAAGAAAGAGGGAGACAGAGAGAAAGAGAGAGAGAGGGAAAGAGAGAGAAACAGACAGAGACAGAGAGAGAGACAGAAAACACAGAGGAAGAGAGAGAGAGAAAGAGAGAGAGACAGAGAGAAGGGGGGTGGGAAGAGAGAGAGAGAGAAAGAGAGAGAAAGAGAGAGAGAAAGAGAGAGAGAGGGAAAGAGACAGAGAGAGAGAGAGAGACAGAGAGAGACAGACAGAGACAGAGAGACAGAGATAGAGAGAGAGACAGAGAAAGAGACAGAGAGAGAGAAAGAGAGAGAGAAAGAGAGAGAGAAAGAGAGAGAGAGGGAAAGAGACACAGAGAGAGAGACAGACAGAGACAGAGAGACAGAGATAGAGAGAGAGACAGAGAAAGAGACAGAGAGAGAGAAAGAGAGAGAGAAAGAGAGAGGGAAAGAGACACAGAGAGAGAGAGACAGAGAGAGACAGACAGAGACAGAGAGACAGAGATAGAGAGAGAGAGACAGAGAAAGAGACAGAGAGAAAGAGAGAGAAAGAGAGAGAGAGAGAGAAAACAGAGAGGAAGAGAGAGGCAGGGTGGGGGCTGGGAAGGGTGAGGGTCTGTTTGATGTCAGCACTGGGGCCCTGGCTGGGCCGGAGGGAGGGGGGAGGGGGGGAGGAGAGAGGAAATTGGGGGTCGGGCCCTGCAGGAGGCGGGGGGGGGGGGGGGGGCCCCCGAGAGGGAGCACGCGGGGCCGGGCCCTGAGGGAGCGAGAGGAGGAGGCGGGAGGGGCCGCCCGGCCCGCAGAGCAGGGACCGGAATTCAACATGAGCCGCGGCCCCCGCCCCGCCCGGCCCCTCCTTTCTCTCTTTTTAAAAAATACATAGATTTTGTTTTATTTGTTTTTGTTATTGTGGTTTATTTTGTTG
>OY882879.1:106147546-106157546 GCA_963693515.1 Pipistrellus nathusii | reverse complement strand
CAGATAGATGATAGATAGAGAGAGACAGAGAGAGACAGAGAGGAGAGAGAGAGAAAGAGAGAGAGACAGAGAGAGACAGAGAGAGACAGAGACAGAGAGAGAGACAGAGAGAAAGAGAGACAGAGATAGAGAGAGAGACAGAGACAGACAGAGACAGAGAGAAAGAGAGACAGAGAGAGAGATAGAGAGAGAGACAAACAGAGACAGAGACAGAGAGACAGAGAGAAAGAGAGACAGAGATAGAGAGAGAGACAGAGACAGACAGAGACAGAGAGACTGAGACAGAGAGAGAGACAGAGAGAGAGAGAGACAGAGACAGAGACAGAGAGAGAGACAGAGAGAGAAAGAGAGACAGAGATAGAGAGAGACAGAGAGAGACAGAGACAGAGACAGAGAGAGAGAGACAGAGAGAGAAAGAGAGACAGAGATAGAGAGAGACAGAGAGAGAAAGAGAGACAGAGACAGAGACAGAGAGAGAGAGACAGAGAGAGAAAGAGAGACAGAGATAGAGAGAGAGACAGAGAGAGAGACAGAGAGAGACAGAGAGAGAAACAGAGACAGAGAGAGAGATAGAGAGAGAGACAGACAGAGACAGAGACAGAGAGACAGAGAAAGAGAGACAGAGATAGAGAGAGACAGAGACACATAGAGAGAAAGAGAGAGACAGAGAGAGACAGAGAGAGACAGAGAGAGGGGAAGAGGAGGGGGGGGGAGAAGCTGGGCCGCGGTTTTGGGCTGATCCGATTTCCGGGACGATGTATCCGCTCACGGGGCCCCGATGAGGAACGCGCGGGGCCCGCGGCTCATCCGTCTCCGGGAAAGCGGATCATTAGCGGCATCCGTCTCGCCCCCAAGAAGAAAAATTAAAAAATTATTTAAAAATTAAAACATTAAAAAAAAATAAAAATTGAAAATTTTAAAAATTAAAAAAATTAAAAAATTAAAAAATTAAAAATTAAAAAAATTAAAAATTAAAAAATTAAAAAATTAAAAAAATTAAAAAATTAAAAAATTAAAAAATTAAAAATTAAAAAATTAAAAAATTAAAAAATTAATAAAATTAAAAATTAAAAAATTAAAAATTAAAAAAATTGAAAAATTAAAAAATTAAAAAAATTAACAAATAAAACATGTCTAGGAAATAAAAAATTAGGGGAGGGAAAGGGTGGATGGATGGACAGAGGCAGAGGGAGATGGGGGAGGAGGGATGCCACTAGGGGGCGGTGAATCTCAAAAACCCAGGGCGGGCTGGTGCAGCCCAGTGGTTAGCGCGATGTTGGCTGAGGAACTGGGGGGTGCGGGGGGCAGGTCACGGGTTCGATTCCCGGCCAAGGGCACAGGCCCGGGATGCAGGCTGAAACCCTCTCTCTTTCCTTCCAATGACACAAAGAGAACTCCCAGCATCCACCAGGGGGCGCTGTGACACTGACACAAATTCCCAGAATCCACCAGGGGGCGCTGTGTCACTAACACACACACAGAACTCCCAGCATCCACCAGGGGGCGCTGTGACACTGACACAGACCAATTCCCAGAATCCACCAGAACGGACTGTGTCCCATTGACACAGACAGAACTCCCAACATCCACCAGGGGGCGCTGTGGCATGGACACAAAGAGAACTCCCAGCATCCACCAGGGGACGCTGGGCTGCATCGACACACACGGAACTCCCAGAATGCACCAGGGGGCACTGTGACACTGACACAGACAGAACTCCCAGCATCCACCAGGGGGCGCTGTGTCCCATTGACACACACAGAACCAGGATCCACCAGGGGGCGCTGTGACACTGACACAGACAGAACTCCCAGCATCCACCTGGGGGCGCTGTGCCCCATTAACACACACAGAACTCCCAGCATCCACCAGGGGGCGCTGTGTCCCACTGACACACACAGATCTCCCAGCATCCACCAGGGGGCGCTGTGACACTGACTCTGACAGAACTCCCAGCATCCACCAGGGGGCGCTGTGTCCTATTTTCACAGAAAGAACTCCCAGCATCCACCAGGGGGCGCTGTGTCCCACTGACACACACAGATCTCCCAGCATCCACCAGGGGGCGCTGTGACACTGACTCTGACAGAACTCCCAGCATCCACCAGGGGGCGCTGTGTCCTATTTTCACAGAAAGAACTCCCAGCATCCACCAGGGGGCGCTGTGACACTTACACACACAGAACTCCCAGCATCCACCAGGGGGCGCTGTGTCCCATTGACCCAGACAGAACTCCCAGCATCCATGAGGGCGCACTGTGTCCCATTGACACACACAGAACTCCCAGCATCCACCAGGGGGCGCTGTGTCCCATTGACACACACAGAACTCCCAGCATCCACCATGGGGCGCTGTGACAAGGACACACACAGAACTCCCAGCATCCACCAGGGGGCGCTGTGACACTTACACACACAGAACTCCCAGCATCCACCAGGGGGTGCTGTGTCCCATTGACACAAAGCTCCCGGCATCCACCAGGGGGCGCTGTGACACTGACACACTCAGAACTCCCAGCATCCACCAGGGGGCGCTCTGTCCCCTTGACACACACAGAACTCCCAGCATCCACCAGGTGGCGCTGTGTCCCATTGACACACACACAACTCCCAGCATCCACCAGAGGGCACTCTGACACAGACAGAACTGCCAGAATCCACCAGGGGGGCGCTGTGTCCCATTGACACACACAGAACTCCCAGCATCCACCAGGGGGCGCTATGTCCCATTGACTCAAATTCCGAGCATTCACCAGGGGGCGCTGTGACACTGACACAGACAGAACTCCCAGAATCCACCACGGGGCGCTGTGTCCCATTGACACACACAGAACTCCCAGCATCCACCAGGGGGCGCTGTGTCCCATTGACACACACAGAACTCCCAGCATCCACCAGGGGGCGCTGTGTCCCATTGACACACACAGAACTCCCAGCATCCACCAGGGGGCGCTGTGTCCCATTGACACACACAGAACTCCCAGCATCCACCAGGGGGCGCTGTGTCCCATTGACACACACAGAACTCCCAGCATCCACCAGGGGGCGCTGTGTCCCATTGACACACACAGAACTCCCAGCATCCACCAGGGGGCGCTGTGTCCCATTGACACACACAGAACTCCCAGCATCCACCAGGGGGCGCTGTGTCCCATTGACACACACAGAACTCCCAGCATCCACCAGGGGGCACTGTGACACTGACACAGACAGAACTCCCAGATTCCACCAGGGGGCGCTGTGTCCCACTGACACAAAGAGAACTCCCAGCATCCACCAGGGGGTGCTGTGACACTGACACACACAGAACTCCCAGAATCCACCAGGGGGCGCTGTGACACTGACACAGACAGAACTCCCAGCATCCACCAGGGGGCGCTGTGTCCCATTGACACACACAGAACTCCCAGCATCCACCAGGGCGCGCTGTGTCCCATTGACACACACAGAACCAGGATCCACCAGGGGGCGCTGTGACACTGACACAGACAGAACTCCCAGCATCCACCTGGGGGCGCTGTGCCCCATTAACACACACAGAACTCCCAGCATCCACCAGGGAGCGCTGTGTCCCATTGACAGACACAGATCACCCAGCATCCACCAGGGGGCGCTGTGTCCCACTGACACACACAGATCTCCCAGCATCCACCAGGGGGCGCTGTGTCCCACTGACACACACAGATCTCCCAGCATCCACCAGGGGGCGCTGTGACACTGACACACACAGAACTCCCAGCATCCACCATGGGGGCGCTGTGACTCTGACACAAATTCCCAGAATTCACCAGGAGGCGCTGTGTCACTGACACACACACAGAACTCCCAGCATCCACCAGGGGGCGCTGTGTCCCATTGACACAAAGAGAACTCCCAGCATCCACCAGGGCACGCTGTGACACTGACACACACAGAACTACCAGCATCCACCAGGGGGCGCTGTGCCCCATTAACACACACAGAACTCCCAGCATCCACCAGGGGGCGCTGTGGCATGGACACAAAGAGAACTCCCAGCATCCACCAGGGGGCGCTGTGTCCCACTGACACACACAGATCTCCCAGCATCCACCAGGGGGCGCTGTGTCCTATTTTCACAGAAAGAACTCCCAGCATCCACCAGGGGGCGCTGTGACACTGACACACTCAGAACTCCCAGCATCCACCAGGGGGCGCTGTGACGTGGACACACACAGAACTCCCAGCATCTACCAGGGGGCGCTGTGTCCCATCGATACACACAGAACTCCCAGCATCCACCAGGGGGCGCTCTGTCCCCTTGACACACACAGAACTCCCAGCATCCACCAGGGGGCGCTGTGTCCCATTGACACACACAGAACTCCCAGCATCCACCAGGGGGCGCTGTGTCCCATTGACACACACACAACTCCCAGCATCCACCAGGGGGCGCTCTGACACAGACAGAACTCCCAGAATCCACCAGGGGGGCGCTGTGTCCCATTGACACACACAGAACTCCCAGCTTCCACCAGGGGGCGCTATGTCCCATTGACTCAAATTCCGAGAATCCACCAGGGGGCGCTGTGACACTGACACAGACAGAACTCCCAGAATCCACCAGGGGGCGCTGTGACACTGACACACACAGATCTCCCGTCATCCACCAGGGGGCGCTGTGTCCCATTGACACACACAGAACTCCCAGCATCCACCAGGGGGCGCTGTGTCCCATGGACACAGAAAGAACTCCCAGCATCCACCAGGGGGCGCTGTGACATGGACACACACAGAACTCCCAGCATCCACCAGGGGGCGCTGTGACACTGACACAAATTCCCAGAATCCACCAGGGGGCGCTGTGTCCCATTGACACACACGGAACTCCCAGCATCCTCCAGGGGGCGCTGTGACACTGACACAAATTCCCAGAATCCACCAGGGGGCGCTGTGTCCCATTGACACAGACAGAACTCCCAACATCCACCAGGGGGCGCTGTGACATGGACACAAAGAGAACTCCCAGCATCCACCAGGGGGCGCTGTGTCCCATTGACACACACAGAACTCCCAGCATCCACCAGGGGGCGCTGTGTCCCATGGACACAGAAAGAACTCCCAGCATCCACCAGGGGGCGCTGTGACATGGACACACACAGAACTCCCAGCATCCACCAGGGGGCGCTGTGACACTGACACAAATTCCCAGAATCCACCAGGGGGCGCTGTGTCCCATTGACACACACGGAACTCCCAGCATCCTCCAGGGGGCGCTGTGACACTGACACAAATTCCCAGAATCCACCAGGGGGCGCTGTGTCCCATTGACACAGACAGAACTCCCAACATCCACCAGGGGGCGCTGTGACATGGACACAAAGAGAACTCCCAGCATCCACCAGGGGACGCTGGGCTGCATCGACACACACGGAACTCCCAGAATGCACCAGGGGGTGCTGTGTCCCATTGAAACAGACAGAACTCCCAGCATCCACCAGGGGGCGCTGTGTCCCATTGACACACACAGAACTCCCAGAATCCACCAGGGGGCGCTGTGTCCCCTTGACCCACACAGAACTCCCAGCATCCACCAGGGGGCGCTCTGTCCCCTTGACCCACACAGAACTCCCAGCATCCACCAAGGGGCGCTGTGTCCCCTTGACCCACACAGAACTCCCAGCATCCACCAGGGGGCGCTCTGTCCCCTTGACCCACACAGAACTCCCAGCATCCACCAAGGGGCGCTGTGTCCCATTGACACACACAGAACTCCCAGTATCAGCTGCCTCATGCACGCCCCCCACTGGGGATGAGCCCACCACCAACGTCTGTGCCCTTGACCAGAATCGAACCCGGGACCCTTCCGTCCGCAGGCTGACGCTCTGTCCACTGAGCCACACCGGTTTCAGCTGATTTTTTTTTTTTTTAATTATTATCGTGTCCCATCATCATCATCAGAAAGACGTGTCTTTCCTTTCCTCCTGCCAAAGCACGGGAGGCAAGCCCGGGGGGTGGTGGGTCAGGCGGGTGGGGTTTTGCGGGGTGAATAGGAGTTCGGGGGATGAGAGGTATTTTTTTGTTTTGTTTTTTGTTTTTGTGTTAATTTTTTTTTTTTAATCACATCAGGAGCCCTAGCCAAAAAGCACAGGAGGACGAGCTCAGCCTGGCTCCGACGTGCACATCTGGAGGCGAGTCCATAGTGGGTCAGGCCGGTGGGGTTTTGCAGGCTGCGTAGGAGTTCGGTGGACGAGAAAAGCATTTTTTTTTTCTTTTTTTTTTTTTAATCGAGGGAAGGAGCCTGACCTTGGTGTGGCTTGGAGAACTTCGGAACGGCCCAGGAATTTTGGGATTCATGGTAGTTTGCAGCCGGACCAGACACGGGTTCGAGCCCAGGCTTTGAGGGTGGAAATAAATTCAATCAGCCTTTTCCCATTTCCCCCATCCCATCCCATGGATAGGGACGAATGCCGGCGTCAGCATTATCGTCTGCCTGAACACGGCTCGTGTCCCTTAACGTGTTTCTAACACGCAAGCGTCATGTGTGTAATTTCGTGTTCCTTGAACGGGGAGGGGGGGGTCCCTGAGTTGTCTCCCCATTAAATTTTTTTTAAAAATATATTTTATTGATTTTTTTTTTTTTTACAGAGAAGAAGGGACCATCGATGACGAGAGAGAATCATCCATCCGCCGCCTCCTGCACGCCCCCCACCGGGGAGGTGCCCTCCGCCACCGAGGCCCATGCCCTGGACCGGGAAATCGAACCCGGGACCCTTCCGTCCGCAGGCCGACGCTCTGCCCACTGAGCCACCCCGGTTTTGGCAATAATATTTTTCTTAAATAAGAGCAGAAATACCTGCTTTTCGACAACCTCTCTCCTCCTGTTCATTTGTTTCCTGTTCCTTTATTTTTAAAAATATGTTTTTAAAAATATTTTTTACATGGAGCATATTTTCCCATTGATTTTTTTGTTTTAAAAAATATATATATTTTATTGATTTTTTTACAGAGAGGAAGAGAGAGGAAACATCGATGATGAGAGAGACACATCCATCCGCCGCCTCCTGCACGCCCCCCACTGGGGATGTGCCCTCAGCCACCGAGGCCCATGCCCTTGGCCGGGAAATGTTAGCGGCTGTAGATTCACGGACCACCCACCCTGGACCCCCCCTGTCCGCGCTGGAAATTCTCTTGAAACAAAGAAGATTTGGGTAAAAAACGAAACTCAGGGGTGTGGTGGCCCCCGGGGTGGGGCTTGGGACCCGGCTGAGCAGAAAAAAAACAAAACAAAACAAAAAAAACATAGGCTCAGCCTTGTTCTGACACTCGCTTCTCGGGGTGGGCCAAACCGGCGGGGTTTTGCGGGGTGGATAGGAGTTCGCCTGGCACGCTTGGGGATGGGAGAGCGCCACGCCCGCCCTCCCCCGCCCCCCCCCCGGCCTCCCAGAGAGGAACGCAGACAGGGCACAGGCTCAGCCTCGTTCCAACACCCACATCCCGAGGCGAGCCCAGGTGTGGGCCAAACCGGCAGGGTTTTGTGGGGTGCATAGGAGTTCGCCAGGCACGCTTGGGGGACAGGATAGCTTTCCCCCCTCCCCCACTCCCCCGAGAGGAACCCAACCAAAGCACAGGGTCAGCCTTGTTCTGACACGCACATCCCGAGGCGATCCCCGGGTGGGCCAAACGGGTGGGGTTTTGCAGGGTGGATAGGAGTTCGCCAGGCACGCTTGGGGATGGGAGAGTCTTGCCCCTGCCCCGCCCCGCCCCCCTGGGAGGAACCCAGCTAAGGCACAGGCTCAGCCTCCTTCCAACGTGCAGCAAGGAAGAAAGAGAAAGAAAAAAAGAAAAAGAAAGGAAGGAAGAAGGAGAGAGAGAGAGAGAGAGAGAGAGAGAGAGAGAGAGAGAGAGAAGAAAGAAAGGAAGAGAAAGAAAGAAAGATAGAAAGAAAGGAAGGAAGGAAGGAAGGAAGGAAGGAAGGAAGGAAGGAAGGAAGGAAGGAAGGAAGGAAGGAAGGAAGGAAGGAAGGAAGAGGAGAGAGAGAGAGAGAGAGAGAGAGAGAGAGAGAGAGAGAGGACAAAAGAAAGAGAAAGAGAGAGAGAGAGAGAGAGAGAGAGAGAGAGAGAGAGAGAGAGAGAAGGACAAAAGAAAGAGAAAGGAGAGAGAGAGAGAGAGAGAGAGAGAGAGAGAGAGAGAGAGAGAGAGAGAGAAAGGACAAAAGAAAGAGAAAGAAAGAGAGAGAGAGAGAGAGAGAGAGAGAGAGAGAGAGAGAGAAAGGACAAAAGAAAGAGAAAGAAGAGAGAGAGAGAGAGAGAAAGGACAAAAGAAAGAGAAAGAAGAGAGAGAGAGAGAGAGAGAGAGAGAGAGAGAGAGAGAGAGAGAATAAAGAAAATAGAGCCAGAGAGAAAGAAAAGAGAGAGAAAGAAGGAAAGAAAGAAAGAAAGGAGGGAGAGAGAGAGAGAGAACTCAGGAGTCTGCCGGTCTCTGGCTCCACCTTTGACCTTGACCCTTGCCCCCTGCCCCCCGCCCACCCTCCAGGCGCCCCCTCCCCCCCCGCCCACTGGGTGGCCCCCGGACCCCATGAGGTCACTTCCTTGGCCGCCCGCCCGCCCGGCGGAGCCGGGAAGCTCAGTCTTAAAGGGCCGGGCCCGCGGCCAAGTTCACGTCCACGGGCGGCGCGTAAAGGGTTTTATGTGAATTTCCCCAAACCCTTTAAGAACCTTATAAAAGAGGGAGAGAGAGAGAGAGCGAGGGAGAGAGGAGAGAGGGGGGCTGGCACCTGATCGGGGCGAGAGAGAGAGAGAGAGAGAGAGCGCGAGGGAGAGAGGGACCCAGGACGCTCAAGGTCATCTCAAGGTCATCTCAAGGTCACCTCAAGGTTGTCCCAAAGGTCAAACACCTACAGACACACCCAGGGGGACCCTGCCTGCCCCCCCCCCCCGATCGGAGATGGGCCCGGGCGAGGGAGAGGGACCCCGGACGCTCCGGGTCGCTCAAGGTCATCTCAAGGTCATCTCAAGGTCATCTCAAGGTCACCTCGAGGTTGTCCAAAGGTCAAACACCTACAGACACACCCAGGGGGACCCTGCCTGCCCCCCCCCCCCGATCGGGGGTGGGCCCGGGCGAGGGAGAGGGACCCCGGACGCTCAGGGTCGCTCAAGGTCATCTCAAGATCACCTCAAGGTTGTCCCAAAGGTCAAACACCTACAGACACACCCAGGGGGACCCTGCCTGACCCCCCCCCCCGATCGGGGATGGGCCCGGGCGAGGGAGAGGGACCCTGGACGCTCAAGGCCATCTCAAGGTCATCTCAAGGTCACCTCAAGGTTACCTCAAGGTCACCTCGAGGTTGTCCAAAGGTCAAACACCTACAGACACACCCAGGGGGACCCTGCCTGACCCCCCACCCCTGATCAGGGCTGGGCCTGGGCGAGGGATTGGGACCCCGGACGCTCAGGGTCGCTCAAGGTCGCCCAAGGTCATAGCAAGATCGTCTCAAGGTCAGAGGTCGCTCAAGGTTGGCTCAAGGTCAAACAGCTACACAAAAAGCCAGAGGGAACCTGCCTGGCTCCCCTGATCGGGTCTGCGCCCCTGGGGAGAGAGAGAGGGACCGCGGATGATTGGGGTCACTCAAGGTCATCCAAGGTCATTCAAGGTCATTCAAAGGTCAAATACCTACACACCCAAAGGGGCCCTGCCTGGCTCCCTTGTTTGGGGCTGGGCCCGGACAAGAGAGAGAAGAGAGAGAGAGAGAGAGAGAGAGAGAGAGAGAGAGAGAGAGGGACCAGGTCACTCAGGGTCACTCAGGTTCATATCAAGGTCGTCTTGAGGTCATCTGAGGGTCATCTCAAGGTCAAATACACAGAGAGAGACACACCCAAAGGGGGCCCTGCCTGACCCCTCTGATCGGGGCTGGGCCCAGATGAGAGAGGGGCCGAGGTCACTTGAGGTCATCTCAAGGTCATCAAAAGGTCATGTCAAGATCATTGCAAGGTTGTCTCGAGATCAAACACCTACACACACACCCAGAGGGGCCCTGCCTGAC
>OY882879.1:106139829-106142346 GCA_963693515.1 Pipistrellus nathusii | reverse complement strand
AAAAACAAAACATCTATCATGTTTGTCTCTATCCTCGCACCCCCAGGGCCAGGCTCACCCCTCGGCGCGGCCCGCCGGGAGGAGGTGAGGGGATTAAGGCGGACAAATTGCCGGCTGTAAAGGCTGAGCCGGGGCCAGGGGCCTTGGGGTCCGGGGTCCGAGGGCTCTGATGTTGTAAAAACCCCACACGCTGGGCGCCAGGCGCCCCCATAAGAGGTGGGGCGGGGGTTTCCCGGGGAAAAATCCTATAAATGGGGCCCCGCACCTGACACTCCTTATAATAAAAACCTTTTTTACGGCCTCGATCTGGGGAGGTTGGTGCGTCAAAATCGCCCGTAAAATCCCTCGGAGGGAACGTGAACACGCGGTTTGGAAAAATCCATATAATTCTGCTGACGTGCGGGGGGGGGCCAGCGTCGAGATTAATTTTCCAAAAAAGAAAAAAAAAATAAAATAAACGCAGGCCTTCATAAAAATGTTTAAAATAAAATAAAAAAAAGGAGGGAGGGGGAAAATAATATAGTGAGATAGATTTTTTTTTTTTCCAAAAAAGGGACATACCTTTTTTTAAAAAAAAAAAAAGTCAATAAAATATATTTGAAAAATAAGAAATAAGAGGAAAAAATTATTTTTTTACAAAAAAAGAGACATCCCTTAATTTAAAAATCATAAACTATATTTGAAAAAAGTAAATAGTAATAGTGACAGATATTTTTTTCCATAAAAAAAGACATATCTTAATTTTAAAAAAAATGAGGGAAAAATAATATAGTGACATGGATATTTTTTTTCCAAAATAAAGACATACCTTAATTTAAAAATCAATAAAATATATTTAAAAAAAAATAAGAGGAAAAAATATTTTTTTTCAAAAAAAAGAGACATCCCTTAATTTAAAAATCATTAAACTATATTTTTTAAAAATAAATAATAATAGTGACAGATATTTTTTTCCAAAAAAAAAAGACATATCTTAATTTTTTTTTTAAAAAAATGAGGGAAAAATAATATAGTGACATGGATATTTTTTTTCCAAAATAAAGACATACCTTAATTTAAAAATCAATAAAATATATTTAAAAAAAAAATAAGAGGAAAAAAATATTTTTTCCAAAAAAAGAGACATCCCTTAATTTAAAAATCATCAACTATATTTGAAAAAAGTAAATAGTAATAGTGACAGATATTTTTTTCCATAAAAAAAAGACATATCTTAATTTTAAAAAAAAATGAGGGAAAAATAATATAGTGACATGGATATTTTTTTTCCAAAATAAAGACATACCTTAATTTAAAAATCAATAAAATATATTTTTTTAAAAAAAATAAGAGGAAAAAATATTTTTTTTCAAAAAAAAGAGACATATCTTAATTTAAAAATCATTAAACTATATTTTTTAAAAATAAATAATAATAGTGACAGATATTTTTTTCCAAAAAAAAAAAAGACATATCTTAATTTAAAAAAAAAAAATGGAGGAAAAAAATAATATAGTGACATGGATATTTTTTTTGCCAAAATAAAGACATACCTTAATTTAAAAATCAATAAAATATATTTAAAAAAAAATAAGAGGAAAAAAATATTTTTTCCAAAAAAAGAGACATCCCTTAATTTAAAAATCATCAACTATATTTGAAAAAAGTAAATAGTAATAGTGACAGATATTTTTTTCCATAAAAAAAAGACATATCTTAATTTTTAAAAAAAAAAAAAATGAGGGAAAAATAATATAGTGACATGGATATTTTTTTTTCCAAAATAAAGACATACCTTAATTTAAAAATCAATAAAATATATTTAAAAAATAAAAAATAAGAGGAAAAAATTATTTTTTTACAAAAAAAGAGACATCCCTTAATTTAAAAATCATCAACTATATTTGAAAAAAGTAAATAGTAATAGTGACAGATATTTTTTTCCATAAAAAAAAGACATATCTTAATTTAAAAAAAAAAATGAGGGAAAAATAATATACTGACATGGATATTTTTTTTCCAAAATAAAGACATACCTTAATTTAAAAATCAATAAAATATATTTGAAAATAAAAAATAATAAAAAGGAGGAAAAAAGATAATGGTGACAGATTTTTTTCCAAAAAAAGGGACATACCTTAATTTAAAAAATCAATAAAATATAGTTTTTAAAAAATAATAGAGACAGATAAGTTTTTCCAAAAAAAAGGACATACCTTAAATTTTATTTTAACTATATTTTATTGATTTTTTACAGAGAGGAAGGGAGAGGGACAGAGAGTCAGACACATCGATGATGAGACAGAAACATCCATCAGCCGCCTCCTGCACGCCCCCCACTGGGGATGTGCCCGCCACCAAGGTCCATGCCCTTGGCCGGGAATCGAACCCGGGACCCTTCCGTCTGCAGGCAGACGCTCTATCCACTGAACCACACTGGTCAGGGCCTTACCTTATTTTTTTTAAAAAGGAGGAAAAAAATAATATAGTGACATGGATATTTTTTTTTTTTTAAAAAAAGACATACCTTAATAAAAA
>OY882879.1:106124829-106129829 GCA_963693515.1 Pipistrellus nathusii | reverse complement strand
ATGTTCCAGAATGTTCCGGAATGTTCCGGAATGTTCTTCCCTAAGCCCTCCACCGCCCCCCACTTTCTTTATTTAAAATTTATTTTATTTTCTTATCATTTTTTGAACCTAATGGACATAGGTTATATGCCAATACGTCATCATTTTTAAAAAGTTTTTTTTAAATATATATTTTATGGATTTTTTTTTTTTTTTTTTACAGAGAGGAAGGGAGAGGGAGGGAGAGAGAGTTAGAAACATCGATGATGAGAGAGAAACATCCATCCGCCGCCTCCTGCACGCCCCCCACTGGGGATGTGCCCGCCACCGAGGTCCATGGCCTTGACCGGGAATCGAACCCGGGACCTTTCAATCTGCAGGCCGACGCTCTACCCACTGAGCCGCACCGGTGTTGGCTTTTTAATTTTTTAAAAATTTTATTATTATTATTTTTTTAAAGAATATGGGAGAATGGACATAGGTCATATGCCAATACTACGTCATTAAAAAAAAATTTAATATATATTTTATTGATTTTCCACAGACAGGAAGGGAGAGGGACAGAGAGCTAGAAACATCGATGAGAGAGAATCATTGACCAGCTGCCTCCTGCACGCCCCCCACTGGGGATGTGCCCTCGGCCACCCAGGTCCATGCCCTTGACCGGGAATCGAACCCGGGACCTTTCAATCTGCAGGTCGACGCTCAATCCACTGAGCCAAACTAGTCAGGGCCCAAGAAAATTAATATAATATATATATGTATTTTTTTTTTAAGAAAAGAAATAGAGCCGAAACCGGGGTGGCTCAGTGGGTAGAGCGTCGGCCTGCGGACGGAAGGGTCCCGGGTTCGATTCCCGGTCAAGGGCATGGACCTGGGTGGCTGAGGGCACATCCCCAGTGGGGGGCGTGCAGGAGGCGGCCGATGGATGTGTCTCTCTCCTCATCGATCTTTCTCACTATCCCTCTCCCTTCCTCTCTGTAAAAAATAAATCAATAAAATATATATTTTTTAAAAACATTTTTTTAAAAAAAAAAAAAAGCAGGAGGTAGTTTTGAAAATCCATGGACAAGGCTGCCCTCTGGTGTCCATTTGGGGGTATTGCCGAAATCACCAGATCTGTCTCCATGGATACGGGAGGGAGGTGTGTGATGCATTTAAAAATGCGCCAATGGCTGACGCCGGGGTGGCTCAGTGGGCAGCGCGTCGGCCTGCTGGACAGAAGGGTCCCGGGTTCGATTCCCGGCCAAGGGCATGGGCCTGGGTGGCTGAGGGCACATCCCCAGTGGGGGGCGTGCAGGAGGCAGCTGGTCGATGATTCTCTCTCATCATCGATGTCTCTGGCTCTCTGTCCCTCTCCCTTCCTCTCTGTAAAAATATCCATAAAATATATTTTTTTTAAAGAAAAAACTATAAAAATAAAAAATAAAATAAAAATGCGTTGATGACAAGCTTTCCTGAGAAACGAGGTTGCCCCAATATAATATCAGGTTTTGAAATATTTATAAATATGTTTTAATGGATCTCAAAGGAGGAGAGAGAGAGAGAGAGAGAGAGAGAGAGAGAGAGAGAGAGAGAGAGAGAGGAAATCATCGACCAGCTGCCTCCTGCACGCCCCCCACTGGGGATGTGCCCTCAGCCACCGAGGCCCATGCCCTTGGCCGGGAATCGAACCCGGGACCCTTCCGTGTGCAGGCCGACGCTCTATTTACTGAGACAAATCAGTTTCGGCAATAAAATATATATTTTAAACACACACACACAGACACACACAAATGTATTATTTTTAAAATATACATATATATTTTTTATTTTTTATTTCAGACTATCCTTTGGGGTGACTTGAAGTCTCTGCATTTGCAGGGTCTGCACTCAGGTCTCCTCTGAGCTGGTCAGGTTATGAACTGGGGCCCCATGCATTTTTGGGGGGACTAGGGCCTGTCCCCCCAGAATTCAGACCAATGGAACCCCCAGGACACCCCCTTGAACCCCCATCTCCTGCTCCGTGTGTGTGTGTGTGTGTGTGTGTGTGTGTGTGAGGGGGTGTTTGTTCGCCTGCAAACGCTCATGATATTATCACTATTTCTCATCTCGTTATGACGCGCACAGACCACCAGGAGGCAGACAGCCAACCGGCCGACCAGTCGCTATGACGTGCACTGACCACCAGGGGGCAGACAGCCGACCGGCCGACTGGTCGCTATGACACGCACTGACCACCAGGGGGCAGACAGCCGATCGTCCGACCGGTCGCGATGACGTGCACTGACCACCAGGGGGAAGACCATTGACCGGCCGACCGGTTGCTATGACGTGCACTGACCACCAGGGGGCAGACAGCCAACCGGCCAACCGGTCGCTGTGACGTGCACTGACCGCCAGGGGGCAGACAGCCGACCGGCCGACCAGACGCTATGACACGCACTGACCACCAGGGGGCAGACGGCCGACCGGCCGACCGGTCGCTATGACGTGCACTGACCACCAGGGGGCAGACAGCCGACCGGCCGACGGTCGCTATGACACGCACTGACCACCAGGGGGCAGACGGCCGACCGGCCGACCAGACGCTATGACACGCACTGACCACCAGGGGGCAGACGGCCGACCGGCCGACTGGTTGCTATGACGTGCACTGACCACCAGGGGGCAGACGGCCGCCCAGACGCCGGCCGTTCCCTCTCAGCCCCTCAGAGCGTCACGTAAGCGTTGTCTCCCATCGTGAACTTGAACCCGCCGAGCGCCAGGACCTCGTCCCCCTGGGTGGCCGGGCCGGGGGGCCGCCCGGGGGTCCCCTCGGGGCCCGACCTCGGGGCCGGCGAAAACGGGGGTCGGGGCTCCGTCTCGGGGGCCCCGTCCTTGGGGGGCTGGACCCCAAGATTCTCGATCAGGACGCTCTCGGGCTCCCCTTCCTCCTCCTCCTCCTCCTCCTTCTGCAGGCGCCTGAGGTTCTGGGTGTCTCTGATCCACTCCTGTGGGGGGGACAGCCCGTCAGGGGCCAGAAAATTGGGGGACCCCTCGGTCGACGGGGTGATAAAGGGGTGAGGCACGGCTCTGGCCGGGGTGGCCAAGTGGGTAGAGCGTCGGCCTGTGGATGGAAGGGTCCCGGGTTCGATTCCCGGTCAAGGGCATGGACCTGGGTGGCTGAGGGCACATCCCCAGTGGGGGGCGTGCAGGAGGCGGCGGATGGATGTGTCTCTCTCACCCTGGATGTTTCTGACTTTCTCTCCCTCTCCCTTCCTCTCTGTGTAAAAAAATAATCGATAAACTATATGGTTTTAAAAAATAAATTAGAATTAAAAATTAAAATTAATTAAAAATTGAAAATTAAAATTGAAAATTAAAAATCAAAATTAAAAATTACAATTAAAAATTACAATTAAAAATCAAAATTAAAAATTACAATTAAAAATTGCAATTAAAAATCCAAATTAAAAATGAAAATTAAAAATTACAATTAAAAATCAAAATTAAAAATTACAATTAAACATCAAAATTAAAAATCACAATTAAAAATTAAAATTGAAAATCAAAATTAAAAATCACAATTAAAAATTACAATTAAAAATGAAAATTAAAAATTACAATTAAAAATCAAAATTAAAAATTACAATTAAAAATCAAAATTAAAAATTACAATTAAAATTTAAAAATCAAAATTAAAAATTACAATTAAAAATCTAAATTAAAAATCACAATTAAAAATTGCAATTAAAAATCCAAATTAAAAATTACAATTAAAAATTACAATTAAAAATCACAATTAAAAATTACAATTAAAAATCTAAATTAAAAATCACAATTAAAAATTACAATTAAAAATCAAAATTAAAAATTACAATTAAAAATTACAATTAAAAATCATAAATAAAAATTACAATTAAAAATCAAAATTAAAAATTACAATTAAAAATCCAAATTATAAATTACAATTAAAAATTACAATTAAAAATCAAAATTAAAAATTACAATTAAAAATCAAAATTAAAAATTACAATTAAAAATCCAAATTAAAAATTACAATTAAAAATCCAAATTAAAAATTACAATTAAAAATTACAATTAAAAATCCAAATTAAAAATTACAATTAAAAATTACAATTAAAAATCCAAATTAAAAATTACAATTAAAAATTACAATTAAAAACCAAAATTAAAAATTACAATTCAAAATGAAAATTAAAAAAGTAGTGTCCACAGACTATAGAACAAAAACCTCTGGGGAGGGAGGGCATGTATGGGAACTGGGGGTGGGGGGAGGTAGGGATTGGTAAGATGTGGACACAGATAATACCTTCATTTTAGCAAAAATGAGGGGAAAAAATAATTACCAAAATAAACAAATAAATAAGATATAAAATTAAATTAGATTAACGTTAAAATCAGGCGGGAAGGAGGGGACTCACCTGG
The DNA here is from genome assembly GCA_963693515.1 of Pipistrellus nathusii. Classification (NCBI taxonomy): domain Eukaryota; kingdom Metazoa; phylum Chordata; class Mammalia; order Chiroptera; family Vespertilionidae; genus Pipistrellus; species Pipistrellus nathusii. Next base: position 106,125,440 of record OY882879.1, on the reverse strand, counting down.
AAGTTCCCGTGATGGGCCTCGAACAGGCCGGGGAAGCTGGCCTTGGGGTCAGGCACGCTGGGCATCAGCAGCCGTTTGACTCTGAAAAGGAACCAGACCAGCCTGTTCAGGTGGGGAGCTGTGGGTTTGGACCGGCCGACCGGCCGCTATGACGTGCACTGACCACCAGGGGGCAGACGCTCCGACCGGCCGACCGGCCGCTATGACGTGCACTGACCACCAGGGGGCAGACAGTTGACCAGCCGACCAGTCGCTATGACGTGCACTGACCACCAGGGGGCAGACAGCCGACCGGCCGACCGGTCGCTATGACGCACACTGACCACCAGGGGGCAGACAGTTGACCAGCCGACCAGTCGCTATGACGTGCACTGACCACCAGGGGGCAGACAGCCGACCGTCCGACCGGTCGCTATGACGTGCACTGACCACCAGGGGGCAGACAGCCAACCGTCCGACCGGTCGCTATGACGTGCACTGACCACCAGGGGGCAGACAGCCGACCGGCTGACTAGTTGCTATGACGTGCACTGACCACCAGGGGGCAGACAGCCGACCGGCTGACTAGTTGCTATGACGTGCACTGACCACCAGGGGGGCAGACAGCCGAC
>OY882879.1:106106402-106114629 GCA_963693515.1 Pipistrellus nathusii | reverse complement strand
TGAGCCCGCGAGGGAGGGAGAGTTGGAGGTTCGGGAACGTTGACGACGAAGAGACCCCGGGGCACGGAATTCACGCACAGGATCCGGGTCCGAGGACGGGGGAGGGGGGGGCGGGGGTCCCCTCAGCCCGGCCTGCGCCCCCGTTCGACCCGGAACCCCTCGGGGGATGTCCGATTGGGAGCTTAGATCGCCCCCAACTGCCCTCCCCTGCCGGCCTGGTCGCCCCCAACTGCCCTCCCCTGCAGGCCTGGTCCCCCCAACTGCCCTCCCCTGCAGGCCTGGTCGCCCCTAACTGCCCTCCCCTGCAGGCCTGGTCGCCCCTAACTGTCCTCCCCTGCTGGCCTGGTCGCCCCCAACTGCCCTCCCCTGCAGGCCTGGTCGCCCCCAACTGCCCTCCCCTGCAGGCCTGGTCACCCCTAACTGCCCCCCCTGCCTGCCTGATTGTCCCTAACTGCCCTCCCCTGCAGGCCCGGGTTGCTCCTAACTGCCGTCCCGTGCTGACCTTTTTGCCCCCAACTGCCCTCCCCTGCAGGCCTGGTCGCCCCCAACTGCCCTCCCCTGCAGGCCTGGTCGCCCCCAACTGCCCTCCCCTGCAGGCCTGGTCGCCCCCAACTGCCCTCCCCTGCAGGCCTGGTCGCCCCCAACTGCCCTCCCCTGCAGGCCTGGTCGCCCCCAACTGCCCTCCCCTGCAGGCCTGGTCGCCCCCAACTGCCCTCCCCTGCAGGCCTGGTCGCCCCCCTCACTGCCCTCCCCTGCAGGCCTGGTCGCCCCCAACTGCCCCCCCTGCAGGCCTGGTCGCCCCCAACTGCCCTCCCCTGCAGGCCTGGTCGCCCCCAACTGCCCTCCCCTGCAGGCCTGGTCGCCCCCAACTGCCCTCCCCTGCCGGCCTGGTCCCCCCCAACTGCCCTCCCCTCTATCCAGTGAGCCACACCGGTCGGGCCCCTCGCAGGCTAATTCTTGATTTTTAAATGTCTTATTTTTTTTTTAAGGAAGCGCCTGTTTGCGTGGACGCCATCAATACCCACAAAATAAAAAAAATAAATAAAAAAAAACGGTGATTTAGACGCCACAGGAGGGATTGATTCGCCAGGAAACGGCGGAGGAGGAGAGACACACACAGAAAAGGGAAGGAGTTCCTGCAGAGAGGAGGAAGTTAGAGAGATTCTCGCCAGCAGCCACGCCCCACGCCCACCCCTGGATGTGTCTGTGGCTCCGGCTTCATTTTACTGGAATCTCCAAGTGGCTTTTTTTTTTCTCTTAAAAAAAAAAATTTAAAAAAAAAAAATAGATATATATATATTTAAATAAATAAATATATTTATTTATATATATATTATAAAATATATATATTTTATTGATTTTTTTTTCGTGCAACGTTCATCTTTCTTTCATGCAAAGTTGCTTTTTTTTATTTTTATTTTTTATTTTTTTACGAAAAGTGAATCTCCGTGTAACGTTTCTCTCTCTCTCTCTCTTTTTTTAAAAAAAAAAAAAAATCTATTTTATCCCAACTCTGTAAAATAAAAATAAAAATTAAATAAAATAATATATTTTATTATCATAAAAAAATATATTTTATTGATTTTTTTTTTTTTTTACAGAGAGGAAAGGAGAGGGACAGAGAATCAGAAACATCGATGAGACAGAGAGACACATCCATCCGCCGCCTCCTGCACGCCCCCCCACGGGGGATGTGCCCTCAGCCACCCAGGCCCATGCCCTTGACCGGGAATCGAACCCGGGACCCTCCGGTCTGCAGGCCGACGCTCTAACCACTGAGCTAACCAGCCATGGCTCTTTTTAAAAAAAAAAATATATATATATATATATTTCTGCTCAGTGGGTAGAGCGTCGGCCTGGGGACTGAAAGGTCCAGGGTTCGATTCCTCGTCCAGGGCACAGGTCCGGGTTGCGAGCTCCATGCCCAACCAGTAGGGGGCGTGCAGGAGGCAGCCGGTCTGTGATTCTCTCTCCTCATTTATAATAATATAATATAATAATATAATAATAATATAATAATAATATAATAATAACAACCCATTCACACACACTCTCTCTCTCTCTCTCTCTCTCTCTCTCTGACATCAATGAAATTATTATATTTTTTTATTTTTTCATTATTGATTATTGTATTCCCTAACTGTCCTCATTCTAAATCCGGCCTATTATCTATAGATATATTTTTTAAATACACGTTTTTTCCATGGATGTCTCTGTAGAGAGACAAACAGACACGAAAAGAGAGAGAGATCCAGAGAGAGAGAGATCCAGAGAGAGACACCCATCGCTGGACCTGGACTCGAACCCGCGACCCCTCCGTCCCCAGAAATGAATGAAGGATTAAAAGAAAAAAAATACGTTTTTTTTTTTAAATACTCGTTTTTCCATGGATTTGTCTGAGAAACAGCCACGAAAAGAGACAGACAGACACACACATGCATCGCTGGACCGGGACTCGAACCCGGGACCCTTCCGTCCCCAGGTCCGCGGACCTTACCCACAATCCATTGCGAGCAGACCTTACCCATACTCTGAGGGCCTTACCCACAATCCATTGCGCCTGCCCCCTGCCCATTGTCCCAGGGCCTTACCCACAATGCATTGCGCCCCCCCACCCATTCTCCGAGGGCCTTACCCACAATGCATTGTGCCCTTCCCCTGCCCATTGTTCACTGGCCTTACCCACAATCCATTGCGACTGCCCTCTGCCCATTGTCCGAGGGCCTTACCCACAATCCATTGAGCCCTTCCCCTACCCATTGTCTGAGGGCCTTACCCACAATCCACTGAGCCCTTCCCCTACCCATTGTCCCAGGGCCTTACCCACAATCCATTGCACCCACCCCTATCCATTATTCCAGGGCCTTACCCACAATCCATTGAGCCCTTCCCCTACCCATTGTCCCAGGGCCTTACCCACAATCCATTGCACCCACCCCCTATCCATTATTCCAGGGCCTTACCCACAATGCATTACACCCTTTCCCTACCCATTGTCCCAGGGCCTTACCCACAATCCATTGCGCCCACCCCCTGTCCATTGTCCCAGGGCCTTACCCACAATGCATTACGCCCTTTCCCTACCCATTGTCTGAGGGCCTTACCCACAATCCATTGAGCCCTTCCCCTGCCCATTGTCTGCGGGCCTTACCCACAATCCATTGTGCCCACCCCCTATCCATTGTCCCAGGGCCTTACCCACAATGCATTGTGCCCTTCCCCTACCCATTGTCCCAGGGCCTTACCCACAATCCATTGCACCTGCCCCTGCCCATTGTCCCAGGTCCTTACCCACAATTCATTGAGCCCTTCCCCTACCCATTGTCCCAGGGCCTTACCCACAATCCATTGAGCCCTTCCCCTTCCCATTGTCTGAGGGCCTTACCCACAATCCATTGCACCCACCCCCTATCCATTATTCCAGGGCCTTACCCACAATTCATTGTGCCCTTCACCTACCCATTGTCTGCGGGCCTTACCCACAATCCATTGCGCCCACCCCTACCCATTGTCCCAGGGCCTTACCCACAATCCATTGTGCCCTTCCCCTACCCATTGTCTGAGGGCCTTACCCACAATCCATTGTGCCTGCCCCTTACCTATTGTGCCCTGCCCACAATCCATTGCATCTGCCCCCTACCCACAATCCATTACTCCCTGCCCCCTACCTATTACCCCCTACCCACAATCCATTGCTCCCCACCTGCCCAAAATCCATTATGTCCCCCTACCCACAACTTCACTGTGCCCCCCATACCCACAATCCATTGCGCCCTGCCCCTACCTATTGCGCCCTGCCCCCTCCCTATTGCTCCCTGCCCCCTACCTATTGCCCCTACCCACAATCCATTGCTCCCTGCCCCCTACCTATTGCCCCCTACCCACAATCCATTGCGCCCTGCCACCTCCCTATTGCCCCCTACCCACAATCCATTGCTCCCTGCCCCCTCCCTATTGCCCCCTACCCACAATCCATTGCTCCCTGCCCCCTCCCTATTGCCCACTACCCACAATCCATTGCTCCCTGCCCCCTCCCTATTGCCCCCCTGCCCCCTCCCTATTGCCCCTGCCCCTCCCTACTGCCCCCCCGCCCCCTCACTATTGCCCCTGCCCCCTCCCTATTGCCCCCCGCCCCCTCCCTATTGCCCCCTACCCACAATCCATTGCCCCCCGCCCCCTCCTTATTGCCCCTGCCCCCTCCCTATTGCCCCCCGCCCCATCACCCGCGGGAAAAGGGGTGATGTCCCCCCATTGGGCCTCACAGGAAAGTGGGGGAGGGTCCTTACCGGCCGCCAGGAGGAGGGGGAGCAGGGGGGCCAGGATCAGGGGGGGCCCCCAGGCCATTCCGGGTCCGAGGGAGGAGGGAGGAGGGAGGAGGGAAGAGGGATGGGGGGCCGGGCGCCCCGAGGTCTGTGTGTCTGTGTGTCTGTCTGTCTGTCCCTGCCCAGGGGAGCCCCGGTTTTGAAAGGGGAGGAGGAGGCGGGGGGAAGTGACAGCAGGAAGTGGGGTCGCCCAGGGGGAGGGGCTGAGGGGAGGCCTGGGGTGCGGGTGGGGGTGCGGGTGAGGGAAGGGGGGGGCCCCAGGAGGGAAAAAGGGGGGAGACCTGGATCGTCCTTGGCCGCAGTAAAGAAAGAGCTTAGCTTTCTTTGATCTATTTTTTATTTTATTTTATTTTAATTTTATTTCACTTTCATTTATTTCTTTTACTTTATTGCGATTGTATTTTATAGTTTATTTAATCTCTATTTCACTTTCTATTACTTTATTTATTTATTTTTAAATAAATTATTTTATTTATTCTATTTTATGTATTTATTTATTTAAAATTATTTTTTTTTATTTATTTTTTTTATTTTTAAAATACATTTTATTGATTTTTCTCAGAGAGGAAGGGAGAGGGAGAGAGAGAGCGAGAAACATCGATGATGAGAGAGAATCATAAAATAAAAGTGAATCCTCAGGATTTAATAGATAGAAAATAAAATAAAGTAAATCCGCAGGATTTAACATATAGCAAATAAAATATAAGTAAATCCTCAGAATTTAATATACAGCAAATAAAATAAAATTAAATCCTCAGGATTCAACAGATATGGATGGCGAGGGGGACGTAGAAACTCCCGGAATAAAAAGATCTTAAATTGTTTTTACAACGTCCCGGCGTCCACGTGTCAGTCAGGACAGTTCAGACCTGGTCGGGGGACAAACGGTGCTGATGTAGGCCGGCCTGGTCGCCCCCAACTGCCCCCCCTGCAGGCCTGGTCGCCCCAACTGCCCCCCCTGCAGGCCTGGTCGCCCCCAACTGCCCCCCCTGCAGGCTTGGTCGCCCCCAACTGCCCCCCCCTGCAGGCCTGGTCTCCTCTAACTGCCCTCCCCTGCAGGCCTGGTCGCCCCCAACTGCCCTCCCCTGCAGGCCTGATCGCCCTCAACTGCCCTCCCCTGCAGGCCTGGTCGCCCCAACTGCCCTCCCCTGCAGGCCTGGTCCCCCCAACTGCCCTCCCCTGCAGGCCTGATTGCAACCAACTGCCCTCCCCTGCAGGCCTGGTCGCCCCTAACTGCCCTTCCCTGCAGGCCTGGTCGCCCCCAACTGCCCTCCCCTGCAGGCCTGGTCCCCCCAACTGCCCTCCCCTGCAGGCCTGATTGCAACCAACTGCCGTCCCCTGCAGGCCTGGTCTCCCCCAACTGCCCTCCCCTGCAGGCCTGGTCGCCCCCAACTGCCCTCCCCTGCAGGCCTGGTCGCCCCCAACTGCCCTCCCCTGCAGGCCTGATCGCCCCCAACTGCCCTCCCCTGCAGGCCTGGTCGCCCCCAACTGCCCTCCCCTGCAGGCCTGGTCGCCCCAACTGCCCTCACCTGCAGGCCTGGTCGCCCCTAACTGCCCTCCCTGCAGGTCTGATTGCCCACAACTGCCCCCCCTGCCCTCCCTGCAGGTCTGATTGCCCCCAACTGCCCCCCCTGCAGGCCTGGTCGCCCCCAACTGCCCTCCCCTGCGGCTTGGTCGCCCCCAACTGCCCCACCTGCAGGCCTGGTCGCCCCAACTGCCCTCCCCTGCAGGCCTGGTCGCCCCTAACTGCCCTCCTGCAGGTCTGATTGCCCCCAACTGCCCCCCCCTGCAGGCCTGGTCTCCCCCAACTGCCCTCCCCTGCAGGCCTGGTCGCCCCCAACTGCCCTCCCCTGCAGGCCTGGTCGCCTCCAACTGCCCTCCCCTGCAGGCCTGATCGCCCCCAACTGCCCTCCCCTGCAGGCCTGGTCGCCCCCAAATGCCCTCCCCTGCAGGCCTGGTCGCCCCAACTGCCCTCACCTGCAGGCCTGGTCGCCCCTAACTGCCCTCCCTGCAGGTCTGATTGCCCCCAACTGCCCCCCCTGCAGGCCTGGTCGCCCCAACTGCCCTCCCCTGCAGGCCTGGTCGCCCCTACCTGCCCTCCCTGCAGGTCTGATTGCCCCCAACTGCCCCCCCCTGCAGGCCTGGTTGCCCCCAACTGCCCTCCCCTGCAGGCCTGGTCGCCCCCAACTGCCCTCACCTGCAGGCCTGATCGCCCCCAACTGCCCTCCCCTGCATGCCTGGTCGCCCCCAACTGCCCTCCCCTGCGGCCTGGTCGCCCCCAACTGCCCCCCCTGCAGGCCTGGTCGCCCCAACTGCCCTCCCCTGCAGGCCTGGTCGCCCCCAACTGCCCTCACCTGCAGGCCTGATCGCCCCCAACTGCCCTCCCCTGCAGGCCTGGGTCCCCCCCAACTGCCCTCCCCTGCAGGCCTGATTGCCCCCAACTGCCCTCCCCTGCAGGCCTGGTCGCCCCCAACTGCCCTCCCCTGCAGGCCTGGTCGCCCCCAACTGCCCTCCCCTGCAGGCCTGATTGCCCCCAACTGCCCTTCCCTGCAGGCCTGGTCCCCCCGAACTGCCCTCCCCTGCAGGCCTGGTCGCCCCCAACTGCCCTCCCCTGCAGGCCTGGTCCCCCCGAACTGCCCTCCCCTGCAGGCCTGGTCCCCCCGAACTGCCCTCCCCTGCAGGCCTGATCGCCCCCAACTGCCCTCCCCTGCAGGCCTGGGTCCCCCCCAACTGCCCTCCCTACAGGCCTGGTCGCCCCCAACTGCCCTCCCCTGCAGGCCTGGTCGCCCCTAACTGCCCCCCCTGCAGGCCTGATCGCCCCCAACTGCCCTCCCCTGCAGGCCTGTTCGCCCCCAACCGCCCTCTGAAATCAATAAAAATATATTAATGATAAGAAGAAGAAGAAGAAGAAGAAGAAGAAGAAGAAGAAGAAGAAGAAGAAGAAGAAACGGTGTCCTAGGACTGGTCTCCCCCTGCAGGACGCTGAACCCCCAGAGAGAGATAAGATTTGGGGGTGACGTTTACTCCGTCCCCCAGGTCTGCGCCCACAAGAAAGAGGAATTCGGAGAAGTCTCACTTCCCAGAAGCGGCCGCTTGGGGTCCGATAACGGAATTTCTTCAGTTCCCTAATTTTTATTTATTTTTAATTTTTATTTTTTTTTTTTAAAGAAACACAGCCTGGTGGTGGGGCCTGGGCTGGTGCGGCTCAGTGGGCAGAGCGTCGGCCTGCTGGACGGGAAGGGTCCCGGGTTCGATTCCATCCGGTCCAGGGCATGGGCCTCGGTGGCTGAGGGCACCTCCCCGGTGGGGGGCGTGCAGGAGGCAGCTGATCAGTGATTCTCTCTCTCTCTCTCTTTCTCTCTCTCTCTTTCTGTAAAAAAAAAAAATCAATAAAATACCCTTGACCTTCAGAATCGAACCCAGGACCTTTCCGTCCGCAGGCCGACGCTCTATCCACTGAGCGACACCGATAGTGTGTGTGCAAGAGGCAGCTGATCGATGATTCTCTCTCATCGATGTTTCTAACTCTCTTCCTCTCTGTGAAAAATCAATAAAAAATATATTTTTTTTTAAAAAATCAATAAAATATATATATATATATTTTTAAAAATCATTAAAATATATATTTTTAATAAAAAATCATTAAAATATATATGTTTAACAAAAATAACATAAAAAAGAAAAAGATTTTTCCAGGAACTCAGGGCTGGTCTTCTTCGCAATCCCACTTCTTTCTGGATGACTTGTCTGTGGGGCCGAGTCATAGGGCCCATTCCAAAGGTCACGGCGTCACCCCAAAGGTCACTGTTCTCAGAATCGCCAGCTCACTGGTCCTGAGTCAGGGGCACATGCCCGGAGATTGGGGGGTCACAGGGGGTGTAGGAGGGGGTGACTCTGAGCTTAAG
>OY882879.1:106088902-106096402 GCA_963693515.1 Pipistrellus nathusii | reverse complement strand
TTCCGTGGCTTCTCCTGGGGTGGCTGGCTCCGCGTCGGACTCGGAAATGGAATTTTCCGGGTGAAGGGCAGCCACAGAGGCAGGAGAACCAGTGGGGTGGGTGGGTCGGAGTGTGTGTGTGTGAGTGTGTGTGTGTGTGTGTGTGTGTCTGTGTCTGTGTGTGTGTGTCTGTGTGTGTGTGAGTGTGTGAGTGTGTGTGTCTGTGAGTGTCTGTGTCTGTGTGTCTGTGTCTGTGTGTGTGTCTCTGTGTGCGTGTCTGTGAGTGTGTGTCTGTGTGTCTGTGTCTGTGTGTGTGTCTCTGTGTGTGTGTCTGTGAGTGTGTGTCTGTGTGTCTGTGTCTGTGTGTGTGTCTCTGTGTGTGTGTCTGTGTGTGTGTGTCTGTGTGTCTGTGTCTGTGTGTGTGTGTGTCTGTGTGTGTGAGTGTCTGTGTGTCTGTGTCTGTGTGTGTGTCTCTGTGTGTGTGTCTGTGTGTGTGTGTGTCTGTTTGTATGTCTGTGTGTGTCGCTGTGTGTGTGTCTCTGTGTGTGTCTCTGTGTGTGTCTGTGTGAGTGTCTGTGAGTGTGTGTCTGTGTGTATGTGTCTGTGTGTGTGTGTGTGTCTGTGTGTGTGTCTGTGTGTGTGTGTCTGTGTGTGTGTGTGTGTGTCTGTGTGTGTCTGTGTGTGTGTGTCTGTGAGTGTGTGTCTGTGTGTATGTGTCTGTGTGTGTGTGTCTGTGTGTGTGTCTGTGTCTGTGTGTGTGTGTGTGTCTGTGTGTGTGTGTCTGTGTGTGTGTCTGTGTCTGTGTGTGTGTGTGTGTCTGTGTGTGTGTGTCTGTGTGTGTCTGTGTCTGTGTGTGTGTGTGTGTGTCTGTGTGTGTCTGTGTCTGTGTGTGTGTGTGTCTCTGTGTGTGTGTCTGTGTGTGTGTCTGTGTGTGTCTCTGTGTGTGTCTCTGTGTGTGTCTGTGTGTGTCTGTGTGTGTCTGTGTGTGTCTGTGTGTCTGTGTGTGTGTCTGTGTGTGTGTCTGTGTGTGTGTGTCTGTTTGTCTGTGTGTGTGTGTCAGTGTGTGTCTGTGTGTGTGTCTGTGTGAGTGTCTGTGAGTGTGTGTGTGTGTGTGTGTGTCTGTGTGTGTGTGTGTGTGTGTCTGAGTGAAGGTCCCTCTCTGAGGCTCCGGAAGCTTCCGGAAGGAGCCGCCGGATTTGCCAGGAAAGCTGGCCGGGCCCGGAGGCCGGGACGAAGGGGAGGGAGGTGCCTCCAGTGGCCGATGGGGGAACTGCAGGCCTCTGAGGGCCACACTGTGTGTTTCCTTTTCTCTTAAATATAAATTTTATTTATTTTACATTTTCACAGAGAGGAAGGGAGAGGGAGGGAGAGGGAAACATCGATGAGAGAGAATCATCGACCAGCCGCCTCCTGCACGCCCCCCACTGGGGATGTGCCCTCAGCCACCCAGGCCCATGCCCTTGACCGGGAATCGAACCCGGGACCCTTCCGTCCGCAGGCCGACGCTCTACCCACCGGCTTCAGCCCAATATTTCCGTTTTCAGAGAAATGTCGGTTTATTCCGATAGAGACCTGCTGAGGGCCGTGGGCTGGAACCCATGAGGGATGGTGAGCAAACAACAATAGAATATTTAATTTGGTTATTTTATTTTATATTTTTATTTGTAAATATATATTTCGTTTGTTTGTTTTTGTTTCATTTTTTATTTTATTTTTATTCTATTTTTTTAAATATATATTTTATTTTCATTTTATTTTTATTTTATTTTCATTTTTTAAAATATATATTTTATTTTTTGTTTTTTATTTTATTTTTAAATATATATTTTGTTTGTTTTTGTTTTATTTTTTATTATTTTATTTTTTATTTTATTTTTATTTTATTTTTTAAATATATTTTTTATTTTTTATTTTATTTTTAAATATATATATTTTGTTTGTTTTTGTCTTATTTTTTATTTTATTTTTTATTTTATTTTTTATTTTATTTTTATTTTATTTTTATTTTACTTTTTAAAATATATATTTTATTCTTTATTTTATTTTTAAATATATATTTAGTTTGTTTGTTTTTTTATTTTTTATTATTTTATTTTTTATTTCATTTTTATTTTATTTTTATTTTATTTTTTAAATATATATTTTATTCTTTATTTTATTTTTAAATATATATTTTGTTTTTTTTGTTTTGTTTTTTATTTTATTTTTATTTATTTTTATTGTTTTAAATATACATTTTATTTTTTATTTTTAAATATATATTTTGTTTGTTTTTGTTTGTTTTAAAGAAAAACAATCCCTGTGTTATAACGGGCAGCCTCCGTGGAACGGGAAACGACGGTGTGGGGGTTGTGAGAAGCAGAAGGAGGAGCGGGTGTGCTTTTGGCCGATGACTTTTTTTCAAAAAAAATCAACTTTAGGGAAGTGTCAGCCTCGCCTACGTCCGCCCCAAAGGGAAACAGAAAAACTTGGGGGTTTTTACCTCAGTTTCCCTTTTTTTATTTTTTATTTTTTTAGATGCACCGAAACCAATCAACCTTTAGCGCCAATCGTTAACATGTAATCGATCGCCGAAACCGGTGTGGCTCAGTGGGCAGAGCGTCGGCCTGCTGGACGGAAGGGTCCCGGGTTCGATTCCTGGTCAAGGGCATGGGCCTGGGTGGCTGAGGGCACATCCCCAGTGGGGGGGCGTGCAGGAGGCAGCTGATCGATGACTCTCTCTCATCATCGATGTTTCTAAATCTCTATCCCTCTCCCTTCCTCTCTGTAAGAAAATCAAATAAATATATCTATTTTTTAAATAATAAAATAAAAATATAGCTGTTTCTCACTCTCTATCCCGCTCCCTTCCTCTCTGTAAGAAAATCAATAAAATATATCTATTTTTTAAATAATAAAATAAAAATATAGCTGTTTCTCACTCTCTATCCCTCTCTCTTCCTCTCTGTAAGAAAATCAATAAAATATATCTATTTTTAAAATAATAAAATAAAAATATAGCTGTTTCTCACTCTCTATCCCTCTCTCTTCCTCTCTGTAAAAACTTAATAAAAAATATTTTTTAAATAATAAAATAAAAATATAGCTGTTTCTCACTCTCTATCCCTCTCTCTTCCTCTCTGTAAAAACTTAATAAAAAATATTTTTTTAAAAATAATAAAATAAAAATATAGCTGTTTCTCACTCTCTATCCCTTTCTCTTCCTCTCTGTAAGAAAATCAAAAAAATATATCTATTTTTTAAATAATAAAATAAAAATATAGCTGTTTCTCACTCTCTAGCCCTCTCTCTTCCTCTCTGTAAGAAAAAAAAAATATATATCTGTTTTTAAAATAATAAAATAAAAATATAGCAGTTTCTCACTCTCTATCCCTCTCCCTTCCTCTCTGTAAGAAAATCAATAAAATATATCTATTTTTTTAAATAATAAAATAAAAATATAGCTGTTTCTCACTCTCTATCCCTCTCTTCCTCTCTGTAAAAACTTAATAAAAAATATTTTTTTAAAATAATAAAATAAAAATATAGCTGTTTCTCACTCTCTATCCCCCTCCCTTCCTCTCTGTAAGAAAATCAATAAAATATATATTTATTTTTAAAATAAAAAAAGCTATGAAGACGACATTATACCATTCCCAAAATTGTATAATTTATTTAAATATATTTAAATGATTTTTTTTTTTTTTAAAAAAAGGGGGTGGGGGGTGAGCATGAAAGAAATATCCAATCAGGAGAAAATATCCTGCAAATCATTGACCTCTAAACAAACAACAACAACAAAAAATGTGTACTTTCATGTTTGTTCAAAAATGTACGTCTTCACGTGATTTATTTTTTTTAAATAATAGATTTTATTGATTTTTTGACACACAGAGAGAGAGTCATTGAGAGGGAGAGAGAGAGAGTCATCGATCAGCTGCCTCCTGCACGCCCCCCGCTGGGGATGTGCCCTCAGCCACCCAGGCCCACGCCCTGGACCGGGAATCGAACCCGGGACCCTTCCTGTCCAGCAGGCCGACGCTCTGCCCACTGAGCCACCCCGGCTTCGGCCTGATGCCCTTTTGAGAGCAGATTTGCTCAGACGCCGCCTCTGTGTCTCCCTCCAGGTCTCTGTCCGTCCATCCGGCACCCGCCACCCCCCACCCACCCATGGGTGCCCTGGTGACGGCCACCCTGGTTTGGACGCTGCTCCACCCGGCCTTCCTTCTTACCCAGGAGCCTCAGGGTGAGTCCAGGGGGGTGGGGTGGGGTGGGGTGGGGGGGCTCCCTGATGCCTGTCTACCTCTCGCTTTTATTTTATTATTTTTTTTTTTTAAAAAAAATCAATAAAATAAAACATGTATGTGAGCCGAGCCTCGGCCTGCTGGACGGAAGGGTCCCGGGTTCGAGTCCCAGGGCAAGGGCGTGGGCCTGGGTGGCTGAGGGCACATCCCCTGGGGGGGGCGTGCAGGAGGCGGCGGATGGATGATTCTCTCTCTCATCCTGGATGTTTCTATCGCTCTCTCTTGCTCTCAGAAAAAAATCAATAATATGTATTATTTTATTATTTTTAAAATATATATTATTATATATATTTTATATATATATTATATATATTATTTATATAATATATATAAATATTTATATAAATTATTTTATATAAATTATTAATTATTTTATATTAATTATTTTATATAAATTATTTTATATAAATTATTTTATATAAATTATTGTATAAATTAATTTATATAAATTATTTATATAATATTATATAAATATTATTTATATAATATATATAAATATATATAAATATATTATATATATTATTTATATAATATATAATATATATATTATATATATTATATATATTATATATATTAATATATATTATATAATATATATTAAAATATATATTATTGTTTTTAAAAAAACCATATCGGTGATCTCACACGATGCGAAGACAGGGGTCACGTCGATCGTACGATCGAAAACACGTTTCACAGCCTTTATTTCCGATCGACGATCCCTCTCGTTCATTGTCCTTCTTGCTCCTTTTTTTTTTTTTTTTTTCTTTTATTGATGGATGATCGTTTCACACGATTGTCCAATTCACCCCATTCGGACCCTCGTATTTGCATATTTTGGCTTTTTTAAAAAAAAATAGATATATTTTTTTTTATTGATTATTTTACACAGAGGAAGGAAGGGAGAGCGAGAAACATCGATGAGGAGAGAGAATCATCCATCCGCCGCCTCCTGCACGCCCCCCGCTGGGGATGTGCCCTCAGCCACCCAGGCCCATGCCCTTGACCGGGAATCGAACCCGGGACCCTTCCGTCCGCAGGCCGGCGCTCTACCCACTGAGCCACACCGGTCTCAGCTTTTTAAAATTTTTTATATTTTTACGTAAATGTGTCAACCAGGGGCAACCAGACCAGCAGGGGGAGCAGTTAGGGGCAATCAGACCAGCAGGGGAGGGCAGTTGGGGGCGACCAGGCCTGCAGGGAGGGCAGTTAGGGGCGACCAGGCCTGCAGGGGAGGGCAGTTGGGGGCGACCAGGCCTGCAGGGAGGGCAGTTAGGGGCGACCAGGCCTGCAGGGGAGGGCAGTTGGGGGCGACCAGGCCTGCAGGGGGGGCAGTTAGGGGCGACCAGGCCTGCAGGGGAGGGCAGTTAGGGGGGACCAGGCCTGCAGGGAGGGCAGTTAGGGGGGACCAGGCCGGCAGGGGAGGGCAGTTAGGGGCAATTAGACCATCAGGGGGGGCAGTTAGGGGCGATCAGGCCTGCAGGGGAGGGCAGTTAGGGGGGACCAGGCCTGCAGGGAGGGCAGTTAGGGGGGACCAGGCCTGCAGGGGAGGGCAGTTAGGGGCAATTAGACCATCAGGGGGGGCAGTTAGGGGCGATCAGGCCTGCAGGGGAGGGCAGTTAGGGGGGACCAGGCCTGCAGGGAGGGCAGTTAGGGGGGACCAGGCCGGCAGGGGAGGGCAGTTGGGGGCAATCAGACCAGCAGGGGAGGGCAGTTAGGGGCGACCAGGCCTGCAGGGGAGGGCAGTTGGGGGCGTTCTGACCAGCAGGGGAGGGCAGTTGGGGGCGACCAGGCCTGCAGGGGAGGGCAGTTAGGGGCGATCAGCCTGCAGGGGGGGCAGTTAGGGGTCATCAGGCCTGCAAGGGAGGGCAGTTGGGGGCAATCAGACCAGCAGGGGAGGGCAGTTGGGTGCGACCAGGCCTGCAGGGGAGGGCAGTTGGGGGGACCAGGCCCGTAGGGGAGGGCAGTTGGGGGCGATCAGGCCTGCAGGGGGGGCTATTGGAGGGGGACCAGGTCCTTTTTGAAACCCAGGCGCCTCCTCTTCCAGATCTGCCCCCCGAGGAGCCCAGCCTGCACCTCACCTTTGACCCCCAGAGCATGACCTTGACCTGGGACTGCAGCGCCAACACCACCGCCGTCCAGTGCGGGATGAGCAGCCGGAAGAGGGGACCCGTGACCCTCCGGGTGAGGCGGATCGATTTTAAATTATAGCCTATTGAATTTTTTTTATTATTGATTATTGATTTTTTTTTTCACAGAGAGGAAGGGAGAGGGAGAGAGAGAGCCAAACACATCGATGATGAGAGAGACACACCCGCCCGCCGCCTCCCGCGCGCCCCCCACTGGGGATGTGCCCTCAGCCACCCAGGCCCATGCCCTTTACCGGGAATCGAACCCGGGACCCTTCCGTCCGCAGGCCGAGGCTCCGCCCACTGAGCCACCCCGGTTTGGGCGCCTTCGGGATCCTTTACCCTGACCCTGTCGGTGTCGACGCAGGGCGGCCGCGGAGATAAATGGGAAACACAAGCCCCGGCCGGTGTCGCTCAGTGGGCGGAGCCTCGGCCTGCGGACGGAAGGGTCCCGGGTTCGATTCCCGGTCAAGGGCATGGGCCTGGGTGGCTGAGGGCACATCCCCAGTGGGGGGCGTGCAGGAGGCAGCGGATGGATGTGTCTCTATTTATCTATCATCTATCTCATCTATCTATCCATCCATCCATCTATTTAATCTATTATCTATCTCTATCTATCTCTATTTATCTATCTCATCTATCTATGTATCTATTAACTATCTATATCTATCTATCCATCCATCTATCTATCTAGTCTATTATCTATCTCTATCTATCTCATCTATGTATCTACCTATTTATCATCTATCTATATCCATCCATCAATCTAATCTATTATCTATCTCATCTATCTATCTATCCATCCATCTATCTATGTATCTATCATCTATCTATACCTATTTATCTATCTATCTATCTATCTATCCATCCATCTATCTATCTAGTCTATTATCTATCTATATCTATCTATCTCTATCTATCTCATCTGTCTATCTATCTATCTATCTATCTATCTATCTATCAGCTATCTATATCTATCTACCTATCTATCCATTCATCTATCTATTCTATTATCTATCTCTATCTCATCTGTCTATGTATCTACCTATTTATCATCTATCTATATCTATCCATCCATCTATCTAATTATCTACCTCTATCTATCTATC
>OY882879.1:106061402-106086402 GCA_963693515.1 Pipistrellus nathusii | reverse complement strand
TCATCTATATCTATATTGATATCTATATTATATCTATATCTATATCAACTATATCTATACCATCTATATATATCATCTATATCTATATCTATCTATATCTCTCTATATGGATATAGATATAGATATAGATAAATATAGAGAGAGATATAGAGATATATAGAGATAGACGTAGATATAGAACAGATACAGTTATAAATATAGATATAGGTATAGGTATAGGTTTAGGTATAGATAGATGTAGATATAGATATATAATAGATATATAGATAAATTAGATATAGATATAGATATAGATATAGATATAGATATAGATATAGATATAGATATAGATATAGATATAGATATAGATATAGATATAGATATAGACATAGATATAGACATAGACATAGATATAGATATAGATATAGATATATAGATACAGATACAGGTACAGGTTCAGGTATAGATATAGATACAGATACAGATACAGATGATATAGATATAGGTATAGGTATAGGTATAGATATATAGATATAGATAGATGATAGATAGATGATTGATAGATAGATATAGAGATAGATGACTGGAGAGATGAATAGACAGATAGATAGATGATAGATAAATAGATAGATAGATAGATAGATAGATAGATAGATAGACAGATAGATGATATAGATAGATAGATAGATAGATAGATAGATAGATAGATAGATAGATGAGAGGCCCGGTGCCTGAACCCGTGCCTGGGTGGGGCCCGGCCGGCCTGGCCAGGGGGCGGGGACGTGGGCGGCCGGCCGGCCTGCCTGCCGGTCGGACTCCCGGTCGAGGGGACCCTGTGCCTGTCATTCGCCTTTTCTCCTGTAGGAAAGGTCCCGGGTTCGAATCCCGGTCAAGGGCACGGACCTTGGCGGCCGGCACGTCCCCAGTGGCTGGTGCGTGAGAGAGGCAACTGGCCGATGTCTCTCTCTCCTGAATGTTTCTGACTCTCTCCCTCCCTCTCCCTTCCTCTCTGTTAAAAAAAAAAAAAAATCAATAAAATATATTAAAAACACATAAATAAAATGGAAAATCAGTGAGAAAAAAAATGTCCTCAGATGGGGAATGAACCCCAACGAAGGAACAAATTAAAAATAAAAAATAAAATATTGTTTTTTTAACAAGAACATTTTTGAAAAAGTCCCAGATTTCAATTTCCGTTCCATCTCTGTTTCCCCGAAAAAAAAGGGGGAAAAAAAATAATTTCAACATCACAGGGCACCTCGTTCCGTTTTTGAAACGTTTGAGGAACTGCCTCCTTCCACTCCTGCTTCCGAGAAATGCTCTTCCCTTTTCTCTGACAATCTTACCTCATGTTTTTAAGAAAAAAAAATATATATTATTATTATTTTTGCTCAAGGCCCCGGTGCATGATTCCGTGCACCCGTGTGGGGTCCCCCGGCCCGGCCGGCAGGGGAATCGGGGTGACACCAGCTCTCCGGCGCCCCCCCGAGGGGTCCCGGATGGAGAGGGGGCGCAGGCCAGGCCGGGGGGCCCCCCCGGGGCAGGATCGGGGCCGGGGAGGGACCGAGGGGGGGCTCCAGGGCGCGTCCGGCCCGTCTCGCTCAGTCCCCATCGGCCGGACCCCAGCGGCAAGCTGGCCTGCTGGTCGGAGCGTCTGCCCCCTGGTGGTCAGTGCGCGTCATAGCGACCGGTCGGCTGGTCGGAGCGTCCGCCCCCTGGTGGTCAGTGCACGTCATAGTGACTGGTCGACCGGTCGGCTGTCTGCCCCCTGGTGGTCAGGGCATGTCACAGCGACCGGTCGGCCGGTTGGCTGTCTGCCCCCTGGTGGTCAGTGCCCGTCATAGCGACCGGTCGGCCGGTCGGCTGTCTGCCCCCTGGTGGTCAGTGCACGTCATAGCAACCGGTCGGCTGGTCGGAGCGTCCGCCCCCTGGTGGTCAGTGCACGTCATAGTGACTGGTCGGCCGGTCGGCTGCCTGCCCCCTGGTGGTCAGTGCGCGTCACAGCGACCAGTCGGCCGGTCGACTGTCTGCCCCCTGGTGGTCAGTGCGCGTCATAGCGACTGGTCGGCCGGTCGACTGTCTGCCCCCTGGTGGTCAGTGCACGTCATAGCAACCAGTTGGCCGGCCGGCTGTCTGCCCCCTGGTGGTCAGTGCACGTCATAGCGACCGGTCAGCCGGTCGGCGGTCTGTCCCCTGGTGGTCAGTGCACGTCATAGCGACCGGTCGGCCGGTCGGCTGTCTGCCCCCTGGTGGTCAGAGCACGTCATAGCGACTGGTCAGCCGGTTGGCTGTCTGCCCCCTGGTACTTAGTGCACGTCATAGCGACCGGTCAACGGTCTGCCCCCTGGTGGTCAGTGACCGTCATAGCGATCGGTCGCCAGTCGGATGTCTGTCCCCTGGTGGTCAGTGCACATCACAGCGACTGGTCGGCAGGTCGGCCGTCTGCCCCCTGGTGGTCAGTGCACGTCATAGCGACTGGTCGGCCGGTCAACTGTCTGCCCCCTGGTGGTCAGTGCACGTCACAGGGCCAGTCGGCCGGTCAGCTGTCTGCCCCCTGGTGGTCAGTGCCCGTCATAGCGACCAGTCGACCGGTCAGCTGTCTGCCCCCTGGTGGTCAGTGCACGTCATAGCGACCGGTCGGCCTGTCAGCTGTCTGCCCCCTGGTGGTCAGTGCACGTCATAGCGACCGGTCGGCAGGTCGGCCGTCTGCTCCCTGGTGGTCAGTGCACGTCATAGCGACCGGTCGGCCGGTCGTCTGTCTACCCCTGGTGGTCAGTGTGCCAGCCCGATCGCCCCCTAACCACCCCCCTTCTGGCCCAATCACCCCCAACTGCCCTCCCCTGCCAGCCATCTTGTGACAATGAAGGGGGGGCGGGGGTGTCCATCTCGTGGCGGCCATCTTGTGATGACGTGGCGGCAGCCATCTTTGCCAAGCGAGGGAGTGAGGGTCCATTTGCATATCGGCCTCGTTAGGAGCGAGGACACCCACCGTTCCACTGTGGGGTGTGAGAGGATTTGCTTTTACCCAGATGATCAGTGATTTTAAGCATCTTTTTTTTTTAATTTTTGGGAAAAATGTCTCTTTATACATCCTGTGTGATTGGTGATGGAGGTGTGTTATTTCGTTGTTGTGTGTGTGTGTGTTTGTGTGTGTGTGTGTGTGTGTAGGGGAGGCGGGGGTTTGTGTTGTTTTGATTTTGTTTTTTCATCCTTTTTGAGGCTATTGTTCCCATGGATCCTTTTAAAATACGTTTTTATTGATTAAAGAGAGAGAGAGAGAGAGAGAGAGAGAGAGATCCATGGGTTGTTCCACATATTTCCTGCATTCCTTGGCTGACGTAATCATCTATATCTATTGAATGTATTACTTACTTAAAAAAATATATGTTTTTAAATATATTTTACTGATTTTTTTTTTTTTTATGGAGAGGAAAGGAGAGGGAGAGAGAGTCAGAAATATGTTCCAATGGTAGGGGGATAACTTAATAATAATTTAATAATATATATATTTAATAATATATATACAATTAATTTAATAATATATCATTAATAATATATTTTTATAGAATATTTATATTGTTACTTAATAATATATAGAATAATTTAATAATATATATAGAATATTTAATAATATATATAGAATATTTAATAATATATTATTATAATTTAATAATATATAATTTAATAATTTATATATAGAATAATTTAATAATATATATATAGAATATTTATATTATTATTTATCTAGATATATCTATTATAGTATTTATATGATAGTAGTTATTTTTTCTATTATGTTCTGTGTTATATTATTATTTATAGATTTATATATAATATTTATATTTATTTATATTATTCTATTTATATTACTATATATTATATCTATTACATATAATATATAATCTATTATTTATTTTTAAAATATACGTTTTTAAATAGAGTGTTGATTTTTTTTTTTTCACAGAGAGGAAGGGAGAGGGAGACTCAGAAACATCGATGAGGAGAGAGACACACCTGTCCGCCGCCTCCTGCACGCCCCCCACTGGGAATGTGCCCTCCGCCACCCAGGCCCATGCCCTTGACCGGGAATCGAACCCGGGACCCTTCTGTCCGCAGGCCGAGGCTCTGCCCACTGAGCACCCCGGTGAGGGCTGCTGTGTTTCTGTCCTCTCCCCAGGGGGGCCAGGGACGGCCGCGCACAACGTCTCCTGCCTCGTCTACAAGGCGGATTTCATGAACTGCACGTGGGCGAGGGGCCCGGCCGCCCCGGACACTGTCCAGTATTTACTCCACCTCCGAGACCTCGGGTAAGAGACACACAGCCAGCCTGTCGGCCGCCGCGGCCAGCCCGGGGCCCGGGACACAAGTGGATTTTAAAAATAAAAATATATATTTTTTATTAATTTTATTTTTTTAAAGAGAGAAAAAGGGAGAGAGAGAGAGAGAGTCAGACACATCGAGGACGAGAGAGAAACATCCATCTGATTTGCCTCCTTGTACGCCCCCCAACTGGGGAGGTGCCCTCTGCCACCGAGGCCCATGCCCTGGACCGGGAATCGAACCCGGGACCCTTCCGTCCGCAGGCCGAGGCTCTATCCACTGAGCCACACTGGCCGGGGCGAGATAAATAAGGTGAAGGGGGATGTGGGCCTCGAACAGAACGGATGCTTCCATTTTCATAGAAATGTAGGTTTTTTTCTGATAGAGACATAGACACAGAGACAGACAGAGACACAGACATGGACACGGACATGGACACAGACAGAGACACAGACACGGACACGGACACGGACACGGACAAGGACACAGACACAGACAGAGACAGAGACACAGACACGGACACGGACACGGACACGGACACGGACACGGACACGGACACAGACAGAGACAGAGACACAGATAGAGACACAGACACAAACAGAGACACAGACAGAGACAGAGACACAGACACAGACACAGACACAGACACAGACACAGACACAGACAGAGACAGAGACACAGACAGAGACACAGACACAAACAGAGACACAGACAGAGACAGAGACAGAGACACAGACACAGACACAGACAGAGACACAGACAGAGACACAGACACAGACACAGACAGAGACACGGACACGGACACGGACACGGACACAGACACAGACACAGACACAGACAGAGACACAGACAGAGACAGAGACACAGACACAGACAGAGACACGGACACGGACACGGACACGGACACAGACACAGACACAGACACAGACACAGACAGAGACAGAGACAGAGACAGAGACACAGACACAGACAGAGACAGAGACACAGACAGAGACACGGACACGGACACGGACACAGACAAGACACAGACACAGACAGAGACACAAACACACACACAGACAGACACGGACACGGACACAGACACAGTCACAGACACGGACACAGACACAGACACGGACACGGACACGGACACGGACACAGACACAGACACGGACATGGACACGGACACAGACACAGACAGAGACACAGACACAGACACGGACATGGACACGGACACGGACACAGACAAGACACAGACACAGACAGAGACACAGTCACAGACACAGACACAGACAGAGACATAGACACAGACAGAGACAGAGACACAGACACAGACAGAGACACGGACACGAACACGGACACAGACACAGACAGAGACACGGACACAGACACAGACAGAGACACGGACACAGACACAGACACAGACACAGACACAGACAAGACACAGACACAGACAGAGACAGAGACAGAGACACAGACACAGACACAGACACAGACACAGACACAGACACAGACACAGACACAGACACAGACACGGACACAGACACAGACACAGAGACTGACACGGACACGGACACAGACACAGACACAGAGACGGACACAGACACAGACAGAGACACAGAAACAGACACAGACACAGACACAGACACAGACAGAGAAAGAGACACAGACAGAGACACGGACACAGACACAGACACAGATACAGACACAGACACAGAGACGGACACGGACACGGACAAGAACACGGACACAGAGACAGACACAGACACAGACACAGACACGGACACAGACAGAGACAGAGACACAGACACGGACACGGACAGAGACAGAGACACAGACACAGACACAGACACAGACACAGACACAGACAGAGACAGAGACACAGACAGAGACACAGACACAGACAGAGACACACACACAGACACAGACACAGACACAGACACAGACACGGACACGGACACGGACACGGACACGGACAAGGACACAGACAGAGACACAGACACAGACACAGACACGGACACAGACACACACACAGACACGGACACAGACACAGACACAGACACGGACACGGACACGGACAAGGACACAGACAGAGACACAGACACAGACACAGACACGGACACAGACAGAGACACAGTCACAGACACGGACACAGACACAGACACGGACACGGACACGGACACGGACACGGACACAGACACAGACACGGACATGGACACGGACACAGACACAGACAGAGACACAGACACAGACACGGACATGGACACGGACACGGACACAGACAAGACACAGACACAGACAGAGACACAGTCACAGACACAGACACAGACAGAGACAGAGACACAGACAGAGACAGAGACACAGACACAGACAGAGACACGGACACGAACACGGACACAGACACAGACAGAGACACGGACACAGACACAGACACAGACACAGACACAGACAAGACACAGACACAGACAGAGACAGAGACACAGACACAGACACAGACACAGACACAGACACAGACACAGACACAGACACAGACACGGACACAGACACAGACACAGAGACTGACACGGACACGGACACAGACACAGACACAGAGACGGACACAGACACAGACAGAGACACAGAAACAGACACAGACACAGACACAGACACAGACACAGACAGAGAAAGAGACACAGACAGAGACACGGACACAGACACAGACACAGATACAGACACAGACACAGAGACGGACACGGACACGGACAAGAACACGGACACAGAGACAGACACAGACACAGACACAGACACAGACACGGACACAGACAGAGACAGAGACACAGACACGGACACGGACAGAGACAGAGACACAGACACAGACACAGACACAGACACAGACAGAGACAGAGACACAGACAGAGACACAGACACAGACAGAGACACACACACAGACACAGACACAGACACAGACACAGACACGGACACGGACACGGACACGGACACGGACAAGGACACAGACAGAGACACAGACACAGACACAGACACGGACACAGACACACACACAGACACGGACACAGACACAGACACAGACACGGACACGGACACGGACAAGGACACAGACAGAGACACAGACACAGACACAGACACGGACACAGACAGAGACACAGACACGGACACAGACAGAGACACGGACACGGACACGGACACGGACACAGACACAGACACAGACACAGACAGAGACACAGACAGAGACAGAGACACAGACACAGACAGAGACACGGACACGGACACGGACACGGACACAGACACAGACACAGACACAGACACAGACACAGACAGAGACAGAGACAGAGACACAGACACAGACAGAGACAGAGACACGGACAGAGACACGGACACGGACACGGACACAGACAAGACACAGACACAGACAGAGACACAAACACACACACAGACAGACACGGACACGGACACAGACACAGTCACAGACACGGACACAGACACAGACAAGGACACAGACACGGACACGGACACGGACACAGACACAGACACGGACATGGACACGGACACAGACACAGACAGAGACACAGACACAGACACGGACATGGACACGGACACGGACACAGACAAGACACAGACACAGACAGAGACACAGTCACAGACACAGACACAGACAGAGACAGAGACACAGACAGAGACAGAGACACAGACACAGACAGAGACACGGACACGAACACGGACACAGACACAGACAGAGACACGGACACAGACACAGACACAGACACAGACACAGACAAGACACAGACACAGACAGAGACAGAGACACAGACACAGACACAGACACAGACACAGACACAGACACAGACACAGACACAGACACGGACACAGACACAGACACAGAGACTGACACGGACACGGACACAGACACAGACACAGAGACGGACACAGACACAGACAGAGACACAGAAACAGACACAGACACAGACACAGACACAGACACAGACACAGACAGAGAAAGAGACACAGACAGAGACACGGACACAGACACAGACACAGATACAGACACAGACACAGAGACGGACACGGACACGGACAAGAACACGGACACAGAGACAGACACAGACACAGACACAGACACAGACACGGACACAGACAGAGACAGAGACACAGACACGGACACGGACAGAGACAGAGACACAGACACAGACACAGACACAGACACAGACAGAGACAGAGACACAGACAGAGACACAGACACAGACAGAGACACACACACAGACACAGACACAGACACAGACACAGACACGGACACGGACACGGACACGGACACGGACAAGGACACAGACAGAGACACAGACACAGACACAGACACGGACACAGACACACACACAGACACGGACACAGACACAGACACAGACACAGACACGGACACGGACACGGACAGAGACACAGACACAGACACTGACACGGACACGGACACGGACACGGACAAGGACACAGACACAGACACAGACACAGACACAGACAGAAACACAGACACACACACACACACCCGACTCTGCCGGCCCCCTGAAGGTATCCGTTGTGGCTCCCAGGCTCTCAGTCTGACCCTCTTGGCCCCCCGGACCCCCTTGAGGTCACGGGGAGAACCGTGACACACGCCTCGGCCCCTCCTGCAGGTCGGGGAGGACGCGGGCCTGTCCCCGTTACCTCGGACCCCCAGGGGCCGCGCACACGGGCTGCCACCTCCAGGGGGCCTCGGCCTTCGGCTCCGAGATCTACGTCCTGGTCAACGGCACCAGTCCCGACGCCGAAATCCAGTTCTACGACGCCACGGTGATGCTGAAGAGAATCGGTGAGTCCCCGGGGTGGTGTTTCCCAGTGGTTAGCGCTCCGCCATCGGCCCTGCAGACGGAAGGGTCCCAGGTTGCATGCCCGGGTTGTGGGTTCCATCCCCCGTAAGGTTTTGTGCAGGAGGCAGCCGGTCTGTGATTCTCTCTCTCTCTCTCCTCTCTCTCTCTCTCTCTCCTCATGGATGTGTCTATCTCTCTCTCTCTCTCTCTCCCTCTCCCTTCCTCTCTGAAATCCATAAAAATACATAAAAGAAAATCATTACAATAAAATAAAATGAAAATAAAAATAAAATCGCTGAAGCCGGTTTGGCTCAGTGGGTAGAGCGTCGGCCTGTGGACAGAAAGGTCCCGGGTTCGATTCCCGGTCAAGGGCATGGGCCTTGGTGGCTGAGGGCACATCCCCAGTGGGGGGCGTGCAGGAGGCAGCTGATCGATGACTCTCTCTCTCATCGATGTTTCTAATTCTCTCTCCCTCTCCCTTCCTCTCTGTACAAAATCAATAAAATATATTTTTTTAATAAAAGATAAAATAAAATTAAAATTAAAATTAAATAAAATAAAAATCAATGGGCCCTGTCCGGTTTGGCTCAGTGGATAGAGTGTCGGCCTGTGGACAGAAGGGTCCCGGGTTCGATCCCCGATCAGGCGTGCAGGAGGCAGCTAGTCCATGATTCTCTCTCTCTTTCCATGGATGTTTCTATCTCGCTCTCTCCCTCTCCCTTCCTCTCTGAAATCCATAAAAATACATAAAAGAAAATCATCACAATAAAATAAAATGAAAATAAAAATAAAATCGCTGAAGCCGGTTTGGCTCAGTGGGTAGAGCGTCGGCCTGTGGACAGAAAGGTCCCGGGTTCGATTCCCGGTCAAGGGCATGGGCCTTGGTGGCTGAGGGCACATCCCCAGTGGGGGGCGTGCAGGAGGCAGCTGATCGATGACTCTCTCTCTCATCGATGTTTCTAATTCTCTCTCCCTCTCCCTTCCTCTCTGTACAAAATCAATAAAATATATTTTTTTAATAAAAGATAAAATAAAATTAAAATTAAAATTAAATAAAATAAAAATCAATGGGCCCTGTCCGGTTTGGCTCAGTGGATAGAGTGTCGGCCTGTGGACAGAAGGGTCCCGGGTTCGATCCCCGATCAGGCGTGCAGGAGGCAGCTAGTCCATGATTCTCTCTCTCTTTCCATGGATGTTTCTATCTCGCTCTCTCCCTCTCCCTTCCTCTCTGAAATCCATAAAAATACATAAAAGAAAATCATCACAATAAAATAAAATAAAAATAAAAATAAAATCGCCGAAACCGGTTTGGCTCAGTGGGTAGAGCGTCGGCCTGCGGACGGAAGGGTCCCGGGTTCGATTCCCGGTCAAGGGCATGGACCTTGGTGGCTGAGGGAACATCCCCAGTGGGGGGCGTGCAGGAGGCACTGATGGATGTTTCTCTCTCATGGATATTTTTGACAATTTCTCTCCCTTCCTCTCTGTAAAAATCAATAAAATATATTTTTTAAATCAAATCAAATCAACGGGCCCTAGCCAGTTTGGCTCAGTGGATAGAGTGTCGGCCTGTGGACAGAAGGGTCCCGGGTTCGATTCCCAGTTGGAGGCATGCAGGAGGCAGCCAGTCCGTGATTCTCTCTCTCCTCCTGGATGTTTCTCGCTCTCTCTCTCTCTCTCGTCCTCTCTCTGACTCAATCCTCTAGCATAAAAGGCTAATATGCAAATTGTCCCTCACCCAGGAGTTCGACCGGGAGTTTGACCAGAGGGAGGGGCCATCTGGCCAGCCGTCTTCCTGTATCCCCTTCCCCCCCTAACCCCCTGGCTGCCCCTTAGCCCGATCGGGCCCATTTGGGGTGAGCCTGCTGCACTCGACCTGTGCACAAATTCATGTACTGGGCCTCTGGTAAAACTATATTAATTTTATTATTTTATTTTATTTTATGTCATTTTTATTTTATTTTATTTCATTTTTCTTTTATTTTATTTTATTTCATTTTTATTTTATTTCATTTCATTCCATTTTATTTTATATTATTTATTTAAACATATTTTATTGATTTTTTTTTATAGAAAGGAAGGGAGAGAGATAAATAGCTAGAAACATCGATGAGAGAGAATCCTCGATCAGCTGCCTCCTGCACGCCCCCCACTGGGGATGTGCCCACAACCAAGGCACATGCCCTTGACTGGGAATCGAACCCGGGACCCCCCAGTCCGCAGGCCGACGCTCTATCCACTGAGCCAAATCGGTTTTGGCATATTTTATTTTATTTTATTAAATCCAAAGGCTGGGTTCTGGGTGAGGCTGTCACACTGATAAAGGGACCATCCACACCCAGCACATATTATAAAAAAATAAATAAGATGTCCATCCACGCCCTGTTCTCAATTCCTGAGTCTCACCTCCTGGGTCTGACCTCTGAACTCTCACCTCTGAGGTCTCACCTCCTGGTATCACCTCTGACCTTTCAGCTCTGAGATCTCACCTCGGAGTTCTCACCTTTGAGTCCACACCTCTGAGGTCTCACCACTGACCTCTCACCTCTGAGGTCTCACCTCTGAGGTCTCACCTCTGACCTTTCACCTCTGAGGTCTCACCTCAGAGTTCCCACCTCCTGGTCTCACCTTGGAGTTCTCACCTTGGAGTTCTCACCTCTGACCTCTGACTTCTGAGGTCACACCCTTGAGGTCTCACCTCCTGGTCTCACCTCGGAGTTCTCACCTCTGACATCTCACCTCTGACCTCTCACCTCAGAGTTCCCACCTTCTGGTCTCACCTCGGAGTTCTCACCTTGGAGTTCTCACCTCTGACCTCTGAACTCTGAGGTCACACCCTTGAGGTCTCACCTCTGAGGTCTCACCTCTGACCTCTCATCTCGGAGTTCCCACCTTGGAGTTCCCACCTCCTGTTCTCACCTCTGAGTTCTCACCCCTGGCATCTCACCTCTGACCTCTCACCGCGAAGTTCCCACCTAGGAGTTCCCACCACTGAGGTCTCTGACCTCTCACCTCGGAGTTCCCACCTCGGAGTTCCCACCTCTGATCTCTGACCTCTGAGGTCACACCCTTGAGGGCTCACCTCCTGGTTTCACCTCTGAGGTGTCACCTCTGACCTCTCACCTCTGACGTCTCACCTCTGAGGTCTCACCTCTGACCTCTCATCTCAGAGTTCCCACCTTGGAGTTCCCACCTCCTGTTCTCACCTCTGAGTTCTCAACCCTGGCATCTCACCTCTGACCTCTCACCTGGGAGTTCCCACCTCGGAGTTCCCACCTCTGAGGTCTCACCTCCTGGTCTCACCTCTGTGTTCTCACCCCTGATGTCTCACCTCTGACCTCTCACCTCTGAGTTCTCACCTCAAAGTTCCCACCTCCTGGTTTCACCTCGGAATTCTCAACCCTGACACCTCACCTCTGACCTCTCACCTCCAAGTTCCCACATAGGAGTTCCCACCTCAGAGGTCGCCCCTCCCGGGTCTCATTTCTGTGTTCTCACCCCTGACATCTCACCTCTGACCTCTCACCTGGGATTTCCCACCTGGGAGTTCCCACCTGGGAGTTCCCACCTCGGAGTTCTCACCTCGTAGTTCCCACCTCCGAGGTCTCCCCTCCTGGTCTCACCTCTGAGTTCTCACCCCCGACGTCTCACCTCTGACCTCTCACCTCGAAGTTCCCACCTCGGAGTTCCCACCTCGGAGTTCCCACCTCAGAGTTCCCACCTCGGAGTTCTCACCTCGGAGTTCCCACCTCCGAGGTCTCCCCTCCCGGGTCTCACGAGAGTTCCGCACCCCCCCCCCGGTTCCTCTCCCCAGAAATCTACGACCCCCCCGACAACATCACGGTCACCTGCAACGCCTCCCACTGCCTTGTGCGGTGGGACACGCCCACCATCCGCGTCTTCCTGTCCAACTCGGAGATGCAGTACCAGCTGGACGTGCACAGACAGGTGGGCGGGGAGCGCTGCATGCTGGGCCCCGAACGACCTAGGGATTCCCGGACCCGGACCTCAGGGAGCCGGGGGGTGGGGGCACCCTCAGGACCCCGTGGGGAGGACCGGGGTCCCAGGAAGGGGTTGGGGACGGAGCTGGGGAGAGGGGAGCCCCAACGGCAGGTCCGAGGAGACAGGCACAGACGCCAGCATCTGTGCAAATCCTCAAGGGGGGGTGGAGGGGGAGATGAGAAACAGAACCGGGAAGACCGAGAGTTACATGGCTTTATGGGCCCAGTGTAGACACGGATAAAAAACCATGGGTCTATGTCCGTCTGGGGCCAGTGTAGACAAGGGAAAGCAACATAGTGATATGCCCAGTGTGGACGAGGAAAATCCAATAGTTATATGTCCTTGTGGGGCCAGTGTAGACAAGGAATACAACATAATTATATGCCCAGTTATACGTCTTCATGGCCCAGTGTAGACAAGAAAAAAGCCATAGTTATACGTCCATCTGGGCCCAGTGTAGACACAGAAAATCCAATAGTTATATGTCCACCTGGGCCCAGTGTAGATGAGGAAAATCTAATAGTTATATGTCTACCTGGATCCAGTGTAGACAAGGAAAAATTCAATACTTATATGTCCACCTGGGCCCAGTGTGGACGAGGAAAATCCAATAGTTATACGTCTTCATGACCCAGTGTAGACCAGGAAAAATAACATGGTTACATGCGCAGTTATACGTCCTCGTGGGGCCAGTGTAGACAAGGAAAATAACATAGTTATATGCCCAGTGTGGATGAGGAAAATCCAATAGTTATATGTCCTTGTGGGGCCAGTGTAGACAAGGAAAACAACATAATTATATGCCCAGTGTAGACAAGGAAAATCCAATAGTTATACGTCTTCATGGGCCCAGTGTAGACAAGGAAAATCCAATAGTTATATGTCCTCGTGGGGCCAGTGTAGACAAGGAAAACAACATAATTATATGCCCAGTGTAGACAAGGAAAATCCAATAGTTATATGTCCTTGTGGGGCCAGTGTAGACAAGGAAAACAACATAATTATATGCCCAGTGTAGACAAGGAAAATCCAATAGTTATACATCTTCATGGGCCCAGTGTAGACAAGGAAAATCCAATAGTTATACGTCTTCATGGGCCCAGTGTAGACAAGGAAAATCCAATAGTTATTCATCCACCTGGCCCCATGTAGACACAGAAAATCTCATAGTTATACGTCCAGTGTAGAGGAGGAAAAATCCAATAGTTATACGTCCTCATGGGCTCAGTGTAGACAGGAAAATCCAATAGTTATATGTCCTCGCGGGGCCAGTGTAGACAAGGAAAATCCAATAGTTATATGTCCTCGCGGGGCCAGTGTAGACAAGGAAAAACAACATAATTATATGCCCAGTGTGGACGAGGAAAATCCAATAGTTATACGTCCTCATCGCCCAGTGTAGACAAGGAAAATCCAATAGTTATTCATCCACCTGGCCCCATGTAGACACAGAAAATCCCATAGTGATACGTCCAGTGTAGACGAGGAAAAATCCATAGTTATACGTCCTCATGGCCCAGTGTAGACAAGGAAAATCCACCAGTTATATGTCCACCTGGCCTCAGTGTTGACAAGAAAAAGCCATAGTTATACGTCCATCTGGGCCCAGTGTAGACAAGAAAATCCAATAGTTATACATCCACCTGGCCCCATGTAGACACAAAAAATCTCATAGTTATACGTCCAGTGTAGACGAGGAAAAATCCAATAGTTATACGTCCTCATGGGCTCAGTGTAGACAAGGAAAATCCAACAGTTATATGTCCACCTGGCCTCAGTTTAGACAAGGAAAATCCAATAGTTATACGTCCACCTGGCCCCATGTAGACACAGAAAATCCCATAGTTATACGTCCAGTGTAGACGAGGAAAAATCCAATAGTTATACGTCCTCATGGGCTCAGTGTAGACAAGGAAAATCCAACAGTTATATGTCCACCTGGCCTCAGTTTAGACAAGGAAAATCCAATAGTTATACGTCCACCTGGCCCCATGTAGACACAGAAAATCCCATAGTTATACGTCCAGTGTAGACGAGGAAAAATCCAATAGTTATACGTCCTCATGGGCTCAGTGTAGACAAGGAAAATCCAACAGTTATATGTCCACCTGGCCTCAGTGTAGACAAGGAAAAGCCATAGTTATACGTCCATCTGGGCCCAGTGTAGACACAGAAAATCCAATCGTTTCACGTCCTCCTGGGACCAGGGTAGACGAGGAAAAATCCATAGTTATACGTCCACCTGGGCCCAGTGTAGACAAGGAAAATCCAATAGTTATATGTCCACCTGGCCTCAGTGTTGACAAGAAAAAGCCATAGTTCTACGTCCATCTGGGCCCAGTGTAGACACAGAAAATCCAATAGTTCTATGTCCACCTGGATCCAGTGTAGACAAGAAAATCCAATAGTTATACATCCACCTGGCCCCATGTAGACACAAAAAATCTCATAGTTATACGTCCAGTGTAGACGAGGAAAAATCCAATAGTTATACGTCCTCATGGGCTCAGTGTAGACAAGGAAAATCCAACAGTTATATGTCCACCTGGCCTCAGTGTAGACAAGGAAAATCAAATAGTTATACATCCACCTTGCCCCATGTAGACACAGAAAATCCCATAGTGATACGTCCAGTGTAGACGAGGAAAAATCCATAGTTATACGTCCTCATGGCCCAGTGTAGACAAGGAAAATCCAACAGTTATATGTCCACCTGGCCTCAGTGTTGACAAGAAAAAGCCATAGTTATACGTCCATCTGGGCCCAGTGTAGACACAGAAAATCCAATAGTTCTATGTCCACCTGGGTCCAGTGTAGACAAGGAAACACTTGATAGTTCTCTGTCTTCATAGGTCCAGTGAAGATGAGGAAAATCTAATAGTTATATGTCTACCTGGATCCAGTGTAGACAAGGAAAAATTCAATAGTTATATGTCCACCTGGGTCCAGTGTAGACAAGAAAAAACCCATAGTGATACGTCCTCATGGTCCAGTGTAGACAAGGAAAATCCAATAGTTATACGTCCACCTGGCCCCATGTAGACACAGAAAATCCCATAGTTATACATCCAGTGTAGACGAGGAAAAATCCAATAGTTATACGTCCTCATGGGCTCAGTGTAGACAAGGAAAATCCAATAGTCATATGTCCACCTGGCCTCAGTGTAGACAAGGAAAATCCAATAGTTATACATCCACCTGGCCCCATGTAGACACAGAAAAACCGATAGATATACGTCCAGTGTAGACGCAGAAAAACCCAATAGTTATATGTCCTCATGGGCCCAGTGTAGACAAGGAAACCCTATAGTTATATGTCCATCTGGGCTCAGTGTAGACCAGGAAAGACTAATAGTTGTACGTCCTCATGGGGCCAGGGTAGACAAGGAAAATCCAATAGTATTCGTCCACCTGGCCCCATGTAGACACAGAAAATCCCATAGTTATACATCCAGTCTAGACGAGGAAAAATCCATAGTTATTCATCCTCATGGGCTCAGTGTAGACAAGGAAAATCCAATAGTTATATGTCCACCTGGCCTCAGTGTTGACAAGAAAAAGCCATAGTTCTACGTCCATCTGGGCCCAGTGTAGACACAGAAAATCCAATAGTTCTATGTCCACCTGGATCCAGTGTAGACAAGGAAAAATCCAATAGTTATACGTCCACCTGGGCCCAGTGTAGAGAAGGAAAATCCAATAGTTATACATCCACCTGGCCCCATGTAGACACAGAAAATCTCATAGTTATACGTCCAGTGTAGACGAGGAAAGATCCATAGTTATTCATCCTCATGGGCCCAGTGTAGACAAGGAAAATCCACCAGTTATATGTCCACCTGGCCTCAGTGTTGACAAGAAAAAGCCATAGTTCTACGTCCATCTGGGCCCAGTGTAGACACAGAAAATCCAATAGTTCTATGTCCACCTGGATCCAGTGTAGACAAGGAAAAATCCAATAGTTATACGTCCACCTGGGCCCAGTGTAGAGAAGGAAAATCCAATAGTTATACATCCACCTGGCCCCATGTAGACACAGAAAATCTCATAGTTATACGTCCAGTGTAGACGAGGAAAGATCCATAGTTATTCATCCTCATGGGCCCAGTGTAGACAAGGAAAATCCACCAGTTATATGTCCACCTGGCCTCAGTGTTGACAAGAAAAAGCCATAGTTATACGTCCATCTGGGCCCAGTATAGACACAGAAAATCCCATAGTTATACGTCCAGTGTAGACGAGGAAAGATCCATAGTTATACATCCTCATGGCTCAGTGTAGACAAGGAAAATCCAATAGTCATATGTCCACCTGGCCTCAGTGTTGACAAGAAAAAGCCATAGTTATACGTCCATCTGGGCCCAGTGTAGACACAGAAAATCCCATAGTTATACATCCACTGTAGACGAGGAAAAATCCATAGTTATTCATCCTCATGGGCCCAGTGTAGACAAGGAAAATCCACCAGTTATATATCCACCTGGCCTCAGTGTTAACAAGAAAAAGCCATAGTTATACGTCCATCTGGGCCCAGTGTAGACACAGAAAATCCAATAGTTCTATGTCCACCTGGGTCCAGTGTAGACAAGAAAAACCCAATAGTTATATGTCCAACTGGGCTCAGTGTAGACAAGGAAAATCCAATAGTTATATGTGCACCTGGCCCCATGTAGACACAAAAAATCTCATAGTTATACATCCAGTGTAGACGAGGAAAAATCCCATAGTTATTCACCCTCATGGGCCCAGTGTAGACAAGGAAAATCCAATAGTCATATGTCCACCTGGCCTCAGTGTTGACAAGAAAAAGCCATAGTTATACGTCCATCTGGGCCCAGTATAGACACAGAAAATCCCATAGTTATACGTCCAGTGTAGACGAGGAAAAATCCATAGTTACTCACCCTCATGGGCCCAGTGTAGACAAGGAAAATCCAATAGTTAAATGTCCACCTGGCCTCAGTGTTGACAAGAAAAAGCCATAGTTATACGTCCATCTGGGCCCAGTGTAGACACAGAAAATCCAATCGTTTCACGTCCTCCTGGGACCAGGGTAGATGAGGAAAAAGCAATGGTTATACACACATGGAAAGTTCTGGACTCCATGTCCACCTGGATTTAAGGAGGATCCACGTTCACCTGCTGGGGATCCAGACGAATGAAGGATTGGTTCCCAGGGCCCAGGGCCAACCCTCTGCCTGTGCGTCTCCTCCAGGATAGCTGAGCTTTTAAGGCCACGGCTCACCCACAGCTGGTTCTCTGCCTCAAATGGAAGCAAGGACAACACTTTTTTTTAAAAAAATTGCAAGGAGAATAGTAAACCTATTGTTTTTTATTGTTGTTGTTCTTTTTTTGTGGATTTTTTGTTTGCTGTGGATTTTTGTTTTTTGTTTGTTTTTTGTTGTTCTTTTTGGGGGATTTTTGTTTCTTCGTTGTGGATTTTTGTTTTCTGTTTGCTTTTTGTTTTTTGTTGTTGTTGTTCTTTTTTGTGGATTTTTCGTTTGTTTGCTGTGTGTTTTTGTTTTTAGTTTGTTTTTTGTTTTTGGCTGTTGTTCTTTTTTGTGGACTTTTGTTTGTTGTGGATTTTTGTTTTTTGTTTGATTTTTGTTGTTCTTTTTTGTGGATTTTCGTTTGTTGTGGATTTTGGGGGGTTTTTTTGTCTGTTGTTTTGGTTTTTGTTGTTCTTTTATTGTGGATTTTTGTTTCTTTGTTGTGGATTTTTGGTTTTTGTTTGTTTTTTGTTTTTGGCTGTTGTTATTTGTGGATTTTTTGTTTGTTGTGGATTTTTGTTTGTTTTTTTGGGGGGGTTTTTGCTGTTGTTCTTTTTTGTGGATTTTTCGTTTGTTTGTTTCTCTCTCCAGAACAATATGCAGCCCAGTGACCAACAACTGGTGAGTGAAGGTTCTGACCCCAAATGCCACCGCTTCCTTGAGTTTCATCTTAATCCCAGTGGGTCGGGGATGGAAAAGCCCTTCCCATAGTCCCTCCTGGGGAGCCTGGGGGCCCTGGGTGGGGTGCCTTCTGGGCTCACGTTGAGATTAGTCATTAGATCCCTGTGACCTTTTTTCTAAAAAAAAAAAATCTGTATTTACTAGAAGCTCAGTGCACACGTGGGGTCCCCCGGCCTGGCCTGCAGGGGATCGGGGCCGACACCAGCTCTCTGACGCCCCCCGAGGGGTCCCGGATGGCGAGAGGGCGCAAGCCAGGACGAGGGGCCCCGCCGGGGTAGGATTGGGGCCGGGGAGGGACGGGGAGGTGGGCCGGCTGGGGAGAGACCGGGGGGGGGCTCCAGGGCGTGTCCGGCCCGTCTCGCTCAGTCCCCATCGGCCGGACCCCAGCGGCAAGCTGGCCTGCTGGTCGGAGCGTCTGCCCCCTGGTGGTCAGTGCACGTCATAGCGACCGGTCGGCCGGTCGGCTGTCTGCCCCCTGGTGGTCAGTGCACGTCATAGCGACTGGTCGGCCGGTCGGCTGTCTGCCCCCTGGTGGTCAGTGCACGTCATAGCGACAGGTCGGCCGGTCGGCTGTCTGCCCTCAGGTGGTCAGTGCACGTCATAGCGACTGGTCGGCCGATCAAAGCGTCTGCCCCCTGGTGGTCAGTGCACGTCATAGCAAATAGTTGAGCGGCCTTAGCATATCATTAGCATATCACACTCTGATTGGTTGATCGGCCGACTGGTCGACTGGATACTTAGCACGTTAGGCTTTTATTCTATAGGATGATGATGATGTTGATGATGAAAATAAAACACATTTAGCCGAAACCGGTGTGGCTCTGTGGATAGAGTGCCGGCCAGCGGATGGAAGGGTCCCGGGTTCGATTCCCGGTCAAGGGCATGGACCTTGGTGGCGGGCACATCCCCAGTGGGGGGCGTGCAGGAGGCAGCAGATGGATGATTCTCTCGCATCAGCGTTTCTAACTCTCTGTCCCTCTCTCTTCCTCTCTGTACAAAATCAGTAAAAAAATATTTTTTTTTTGAAAAAAAAAGATTGATTTAAAATTTAAAAAATTTAAAAATTAAAAACAAATAAAATAAAACACATCTTCACCTATTCATGGCTCCGAGGACGTGACGTCGCTCTCTTTCTTTCTCTTCTCCCCCCAAAAAAGGTGGACATCCCCGGGGGCCCCAGAAACATCCACGTCTTTCAGAAACCCCTCCCCCGGGCCAAGCACATGGCACGGATGAGGTCAGCTGACTCCCGGCTCCTGCACTGGGGCCCCTGGAGCCGGACCGTGGAGTTTGGTACGTAAACCCCCGAAACGGTGGGCCCTCACCCCCTCCCCCCCAAATGGACCTCAGTCATTCCAGGATCGAGGACCCGTGCCCTTTATTTTTTATTATTATTATTTTTAAAAAATATTTTTTATTCATTTTTTACAGACAGGAAGGGAGAGGGACAGAGAACCTTTGACAAAAAAAAAAAAAAAAAAAAAAAAAAAAAAGTAAATACACGCATTGGCCAGTAGAGGTCAGTAGAGAGACAGAGGCCGGATCAATGGCATTTTTTTAATTTATTTTTTATTTTTAAAAATTATATTTTATTGATTTTTTACAGAGAGGAAGGGGGAGGGACAGAGAGCTACAAACATTGATGATGAGAGAGAGTCATCCACCAGCCGCCTCCTGCACGCCCCCCACTGGGGATGTGCCCTCAGCCACCCAGGCCCATGCCCTTGACCGGGAATCGAACCCGGGACCCTTCCGTCCAGCAGGCCGACGCTCTGCCCACTGAGCCACACCGGTTTCGGCGATCTGAGCATTTTAATTCACTGAAATGTTTTAAAGGGTTTTGAGGCTGACAGGTGTAGCTCAGTGGTTAGAGCGTGGGCCTAGGAGCCAGGAGGGTCCCGGGTTCGATTCCCAGGTCAAGGGCACAGGCCCCGGGTGGCGGGCTCCATCCCCAACCAGTAGGGGGCGTGTAGGAGGCGGCTGATCCATGGTTCTCTCTCCTCGTGGATGTTTCTCTCTCTCCCCCTTCCTCTCTGACATCAATAAGATAGATAGATTATATATTATTTTAAAAACAAAGATATACAAACTCACCAGAAAAAGAACTGAATTGACTTTTTAAAAATAATAATAATAATTAATAAATAAATAAAAATAAAACACAATGCAAAAAATAAACGAAGCCCTAGCCGGTGTCGCTCAGTGGGCAGAGCGTCGGCCTGCTGGACGGAAGGGTCCCGGGTTCGATTCCCGGTCAAGGGCATGGGCCTGGGTGGCTGAGGGCACATCCCCAGTGGGGGGCGTGCAAGAGGCAGCGGATGGGTGTTTCTCTCTCGTCATTGATGTTTCTGACTCTCTCTCTCTTTCTCTCTGTAAAAAAAATCAATAACATATATTTTTTAAAAAGAAAAAAAATTATATATATATTCACACACACACACACACACACACAGTGTGGATCAGTGGATAGAGCACCGGCCTGCGGACCAAAGGGTCCCAGGTTCGATTCCCAATCTCTGAAATTAAGAAAAATATATATATTTTTTAATATATATATATATTATATTTTTATATATGTTGAATATATAAAACTCTGAATAGATAATTATATATTATATTTTTATCTATTTTGAATATATAAAACTCTGAATAGATAATTATATATATTATATTTTTATATGTGTTGAATATATAAAAGTCTGAATATATAATTATATATATATTATACTTTTATCTATTTTGAATATACAAAAGTCTGAATATATAATTTTATATATTATTTTTTTATCTATTTTGAATATACAAAAGTCTGAATATATAATTTTATATATATATTATATTTTTATCCATTTTGAATATACAAAAGTCTGAATATATAATTATATATATTATATTTTTATACATTTTGAATATATAAAACTCTGAATAGATAATTATATATATTTTTATCTATTTTGAATATATAAAAGTCTGAATATATAATTATATATATAGTACATTTTATATATGTTGAATATATAAAACTCTGAATAGATAATTATATATATATTATACTTTTATCTATTTTGAATATACAAATGTCTGAATATATAATTTTATATATTATTTTTTTATCTATTTTGAATATACAAAAGTCTGAATATATAATTTTATATATATTATATTTTTATCCATTTTGAATATACAAAAGTCTGAATATATAATTATATATTATATTTTTATACATTTTGAATATATAAAACTCTGAATAGATAATTATATATATTATATTTTTATATATTTTGAATATATAAAAGTCTGAATATATAAATACATATATATTATATTTTTATCTATTTTGAATATATAAAAGTCTGAATATATAATTAAATATATAGTACATTTTTATATATGTTGAATATATAAAACTCTGAATAGATAATTATATATATATTATACTTTTATCTATTTTGAATATACAAATGTCTGAATATATAATTATATATATTATTTTTTATCTATTTTGAATACATAAAACTCTGAATGTATAATTATATATATATATATATCATATTTTTATATATTTTGAATATACAAAACTCTGAATATATAATGATATATATATTATATTTTAATCTATTTTGAATATATATAAACTCTGAATAATATATATACACATATAATCAAAGTTTCAGACATAACTGCCACTCTATTTATTTTTACATAGAACTTTTAACTTTAAAAAAAAAATATATATATATATATATATATATATATATTTTTTTTTTTTTTTTTTTTTTTTTAAGTAGAACAAAAATAAAGCAAAAAAAAAAAAAAAATCTCGCACCGCCCTCCCTCTCTCATCCCCAAAGGAAGAGGCGGAAAAGGAGATTTTCCTGAAAAATAAGTCCCTTCCCGCCAGGAAACCCTCCCGCCCTGACCCCTCAGACAACTCCCAGCCCTGGTGCCCGGTGAGGACAGAAAAGCAAATTTTTAATGAGATTTATTTCCTCCTCTGCCATCCCGGTCGGAGGTCAAGGTCCGAGGACTTTAAATCAGCAAACACAGGCCCGTCGCTTCCTGCCGCCGGCCTGCTGGACCGGAAGGGTCCCGGGTTCGATTCCCTCCAGGCCAAGGGCATGGGCCTGGGTGGCTGAGGGCGCATCCCCAGTGGGGGGCGCGCAGGAGGCGGCTGGTGGGTGTTTCTCTCTCATCGTCGGTGTGTCTGGCTCTCTCTCTCCCCTCTCCCTTCCTCTCTGTAAAAAATAAATTATATATTTTTTATTATTATTAAAGAATTCAGGGTTTGGGACGTAGCAGCCACTGTGTGTGTGTTTTTAAATAGAACTTTTGGACATTTTAAACAAATATTTTTTTAAAAAAAAATATATATATATATTTAAAAAATATATATATATATATTTAAATATCTATATATTCTCTCTCATCATCGATGTGTCTGGCTCTCTCTCTCCCTCTCCCTTCCTCTCTGTGAAAAAATAAATTATATAGATATTTATTATTCTTATTCTTATTCTTATTTATTATTTATTAATAAAGAATTCAGGGTTTCGGACGTAGCGGCCACTGTATATATTTTTTTTAAATAGAACTTTTGACATTTTTAAACAAATATTTTTAAAATATATATATATTTGATATATATTTTTAAATATATATTTTTTAAATATATATTTTAAATATATATATAGTTTTAAAAAATATATATTTAAATATATATATTAAATATATATGTGTTTAAATATATATTTTTAAAATATATATACAAATATATATGTGTGTGTATATATATTAAAATTTTAAATATATGTGTATATATATTTATCTATTTTTATATGCAAAAAATATATATAAATATATCATATATTTATTTTTTTTAATTGATGTCAGAGACGAAGGGAGAGAAAGAGAGAGAGAGAGAAACACCCACGAGGAGAGAGAATCACAGTCCGGCTGGCTGCCTCCCGCACGCCCCCTGCTGGTTGGGGGGACGGAGCCTTGACCCGGGGAATCGAACCCCGCGAACCTGCCTGTGTCCTGGGCCGACGCCCTAACCACTGAGCGACACCGGCCGGCGGGTCTCCCCGCACGTCTGGGGGCCGGGGGAGGGAGGGAGGGAGGGACTGGGGGCCCCTGGGGCCCCCCACACCCCCACCCCGGGGCCCCTGACACCCCCTCACCCCCCCACCCCGCTCCCTCCCTCCCTCCAGGCTCCGAGGACTGGGCGTCCGGCCGGCTGTTCGCCGCCCTGGTCGTCCCGGGCACCGTCGTCTGCGTCCTCGTCGCCCTCGTCCTGCTCAACAGGTGAAGCGGCAAAGGCCGGGCCAGGCGGCCCAGGGGTTAGAGCCGGAGGGGTCCCCCCCCGGGTCCGATCTCTTCCCCCCCAATGAGAGAGAGAGAGAGAAAGAGAGAGAGAAGGAGATAGAGAGAGAGGGAGGGAGGGAGAGAGACAGGGAGAGAGAGACAGAGAGAGAGAGAGACAGAGAGAGACAGAGAGAGAGAGATAGAGAGAGAGACAGACAGACAGAGAGAGAGAGAGAGAGAGACAGAGAGAGAGAGAGACAGAGATAGAGAGAGAGACAGAGACAGAGAGAGAGACAGAGACAGAGAGAGAGAGACAGAGAGACAAAGAGAGAGAGGGGGGGGCAGAGATACAAGCCACAGTGGTGGGGTAACAGGTAAAATCCACGTCTCAGGATGATGTTGCTCAGTGGTTAGAGCTCGGGTCCGGGATCCGATCCCCTTCCCCCCGAATCAGGGAGAGAAAGAGAGAGAGAGAGAGAGAGAGAGAGAGAGAGAGAGCGAGCAGCCGATGGGCGGCCCCCCTCCCTCCTGGGAGATCCAGTGTGAACTCCGCGGCCTGGGCTCCGTCTTCACACTTTTTTTTATTTTTATTTTATTTTTTCTTCCAGGTTCGCCGGAGCCCCGTCCCGAGGGTCAGAG
>OY882879.1:106059103-106061202 GCA_963693515.1 Pipistrellus nathusii | reverse complement strand
CCTTTTTCTTCTCTTTCTACTTCTTCATCTTCTTCTTCTCCTTCCTCCTCCTCCTCCTCCTCATCCTTCTCCTCCTCCTCCTCCCCACTCCCCACCCCCCACCCCCAGGTTCTCCCTGGCCCACAAGCTCTTCCCCCCGGTACCCCAAGTGAAAAGAGAGGTGACCGGCACGGCCATGGACATTCTGGAGGTGAGTCCAGATCGGGGAGCGCCCCCTCGAACCCCGCCCACCAGGTGGGATCAGCACGGGATCCCCGAGGAGGGAGGGGGTCTCTGGAGGGTTTGGTGGGGCTGGAGGTTCCCGCTCCAGGTGTTTTTTTCACAGGAAATGGGGCGTTTTTTTCACAGGAAATGGGGCCCGGCTGGTGTGGCGCAGTGGTTAGTGCGTGCACGGACCCTGTGAGCCGGGAGGGTCCCGGGTTCGATTCCCGGGTCAAGCCCGCCACCGAGGTCCATGCCCTGGGCCGCGCATGGAACCCGCGACCCTGCAGTCCGCAGGCCGAGGCTCTGACCACTGAGCAGCACTGGCCCTCTCTCTCTCTCTCTCCCCTCAGGTCTCCTGGGACGACGGGGGCGGCCGGGCGCCAGAGGCCGAGGACATCCTGTCGGTGGAGAGAGTGCAGCCCCTGGAGGGCGGGGTGGGGGACCCCGCGGGCCCGGCATCAGCCCAGACCCTCGGCCCGGAGGGCGTCGGTCCTGAGCCTCGAACCCTCGACATGTGATGAGGTTCCGGCCGGGATGAAGAAGGTTCCCCCCCCTCGTTCCCTGTTTCCCGTCAGACCTGGGCCCGCGGCCTGTTCCATGAGCTTGTGGGTGTGTGTCTGTGTGTGTGTGTGAGTGTGTGTGTGAGTGTGTGTGTGAGTGTGTGAGTGTGTCTGTGTGTGTGTCTGTCTGTGTGTGTGTGTCTGTGTGTGTGTGTCTGTGAGTGTCTGTGTGTGTGTGTCTGTGTGTCTGTGTGTGTGTGTGTGTCTGTGTGTGTGTGTGTCTGTGTGTGTGTGTGTCTGTGTGTGTCTGTATATATCTGTGTCTGTGTGTGTGTGTTTGTGTGTGTCTATCTGTCTGTCTTTGTGTGTGTGTGCCTGAGACTGTCTGTCTGTGTGTGTGTATCTGTGTGTGTCTCTGTGTGTGTCTGTGTGTCTGTCTGTGTCTGTGCATATCTGTCTCTGTCTCTGTGTGTGTGTCTCTGTGTATGTGCATCTGTCTGTCTGACTGTGTGTCTATGTCTATGTGTGTCTCTGTGTGTATCTTCCTGTCTATGTCTATGTCTCTGTGGGTGTCTGTGTGTGTGTGTGTCTGTATGTGTGTGAGTGTGTCTGTGTGTATGTATCTGTCTGTCTTTGTGTGTGTCTGAGTCTGTCTGTGTGTGTGTTTCTGTGTGTGTCTGTGTGTCTGTCTGTGTGTGTATCTGTGTGTGTCTCTGTGTGTTTATCTCCGTGTGTGTCTCTGTATGTTTGTGTCTGTGTGTCTGTCTCTGTGTGTGTCTGTGTGTGTGTTTCTGTGTGTGTCTGTGTGTGTGTGTCTGTGTGTCTGTGTGTGTGTGTCTGTGTGTCTGTGTGTGTCTGTGTGTGTGTCTGTGTGTGTGTCTGTGTGTGTGTGTTTCTGTGTGTTTGTGTCTGTGTGTGTGTCTGTGTGTTTGTGTCTGTGTGTCTGTCTCTATGTGTGTCTGTGTATGTGTCTGTGTGTGTGTCTGTTTGTGTGTCTGTGTGTGTGTGTCTGTGTGTGTGTTTCTGTGTGTCTGTGTGTGTGTCTGTGTGTTTGTGTCTGTGGGTCTGTCTCTGTGTGTGTCTGTGTGTATGTGTGTGTCTGTGTGTGTGTCTGTGTGTGTGTCTGTTTGTGTGTCTGTGTGTGTGTGTCTGTGTGTGTGTTTCTGTGTGTGTCTGTGTGTGTGTGCTTGAGACTGTCTGTGTGTGTGTGTCTGTGTGTGTGTCTGTGTGTTTGTGTGTGTCTCTGTGTGTCTGTCTGTCTGCGTGTGTCTGTCTCTATGTCTGTGTGTGTCTGTGTGTGTGTGCATCTGTCTGTCTGACTGTGTGTCTATGTCTATGTCTTTGTCTGGGTGTGTCTCTGTGTGTGTGTCTGTTTGTGGGTCTGTCTGTGTGTGT
>OY882879.1:106051603-106054103 GCA_963693515.1 Pipistrellus nathusii | reverse complement strand
C
Organism: Pipistrellus nathusii; assembly: GCA_963693515.1. Lineage (NCBI taxonomy): Eukaryota > Metazoa > Chordata > Mammalia > Chiroptera > Vespertilionidae > Pipistrellus > Pipistrellus nathusii. Next base: position 106,054,102 of record OY882879.1, on the reverse strand, counting down.
CCTTGGAAGGGAGGGAGGGAGAGATGGGACGGCCAGAGAGGAGGGGAGGAGTGAACGTGACCTTGACCCTTGACCTCTGGAAGAAAGGGAGGGGGAAGGGGAGGGGCAGCTAAGGGGGAGCGGAGGGTTCACCTTGACCTTGACCCTTGACCCCTGGAAGGGAGGGAGGGAGGGGGAGTGGGCGGCCTTGGGGGAGGGGGGTTGACCTTGACCCTTGACCCTTGGGAGGGAGGGAGAGATGGGAAGGCCAGAGGGGAGGGGAGGGTTCAACGTGACCTTGACCCTTGACCCCTGGAAGGGAGAAAGGGAGGGGGAGGGTCAGCCAATGGAGAGGGGAGGGTTGAACATGACCTTGACCCTTGACCTCTGGAGGAAAGGGAGGGAGAGAAGGGGAGGGGTAGCCAGGGGGGAGGGGAGGGTTGAACGTGACCTTGACCTTTGACCCCTGGAAGAGAGGGAGGGAGGAGGGGCGACCGGAGGGGGGCGGAGGGGAGGGTTGAACGTGACCCCCCGTTGACCCCTGGCTCAGTCTCCCGGTCGCTCCTACGATGACACTCCAATGGCACCCGTGATTCTGATTATTTTTTTATTTTATTTTTATATTTTTTTTTGATTCAAACTGATTTTATTGCTGTCCCTGCCCCGGCTGAGGGGTTTCAGGAAATGGCCGGTCACTTCCCATCGAGTGAAACGGGAAATTCTTTTCTCCCACTGGCAGCTGTTTGTTTTTTTTATAAATTCTTTTTATATTTTAATTTTTTTATTATGTAATTTTTTTATTCTTTTATTTTTTTATTCTTTTATTGTTTTATTTTTAAATTTTTTTATTGTTTTTATTTTTAATTCTTTTATTTTTTTAATCTTTTATTTTTATTCTTATATTTTTTATTGTTTTATTTTTTTATTCTTTTATTTTATTATTTTTTTTATTCTTTTATTTTCATTCTTATATTTTTTATTGTTTTATTTTTTATTCTTTCATTTTTTAATTCTTTTATTTTTTATTCTTTTATTTTTATTCTTATATTTTTTATTGTTTTAATTTTTATTGTTTTAGTTTTTTATTCTTTTATTTTTTTATTCTTTTATTTTTTTATTTTTATTCTTATATTTTTTATTGTTTTAATTTTTATTGTTTTAGTTTTTTATTCTTTTATTTTTTTATTCTTTTATTTTTTATTTTTATTCTTATATTTTTTTATTCTTTTATTTTTATTCTTATATTTTTTTATTCTTTTATTTTTTTATTCTTTTATTTTTTTATTCTCTTATTTTTATTCTTATATTTTTATTGTTTTATTTTTTTATTGTTTTATATTTTTATTCTTTTATTTTTTATTCTTTTATTTTTATTCTCATATTTTTTATTGTTTTATTTTTTATTGTTTTATATTTTTATTCTATTTTTTATTCTTTTATTTTTATTCTTATATTTTTTATTGTTTTATTGTTTTATTGTTTTATTTTTATTCTTATATTCTTTGACATTCCCTTAAAAATCTTTTCTGATGGAAATCTTTCACGATGCAGGGAGAGCAGCATAAATCTCGCCGTTCCTTGTCCGATTGATGTGTGTTCGGAGGTGTCTTAGGGTTGGACGGTGTGTCTCAGTGGGTATAGCGCCGCCCTGTGAACCAGGAGGTCAGAACGGCATTTAAAAATTAATAACACAAAATGAAATAATAAAAATATAAAATAATAAGAATAAGAATAACATAAATAAAGATGAAAATAAAAAAATAAGTAAAGTGAACGGGGAGATCCGAGTAACATATAAAAATTAATCACACAAAATAAAACAAAATATAAAATAATAAGAATAACATAAATAAAAATGAAAATTAAAAAATAAGTAAAGTGAACCAGGAGGTCAGAGTAAGATATAAAAATTAATAACACAAAATAAAATAAAATAATATGAAATAATATAGCCGAAGCCGGTGTCGCTCAGTGGGCAGAGCCTTGGCCTGCTGGACGGAAGGGTCCCGGGTTCGATTCCCGGTCCAGGGCATGGGCCTGGGTGGCTGAGGGCACATCCCCAGTGGGGGGCGTGCAGGAGGCGGCGGATGGATGTTTCTCTCTCATTGGCTCTCTCTCCCTCTCCCTTCCTCTCTGTACAAAATGAATAAAAATATATATTTTTAAAAAATAAAAAAATAAAATATAAAATAATAATTATAATCAGAATAATAACATAACCAAAAAATGAAAATAAAAAATAAGTAAAGGCAACCAGGAGATTCTTGACATCCACTGTTTGTTTGTTTGTTTGTTTGGGGTTTGTTTTTTTTTGTTGTTGTTTTAATTTTATTTAATTTTGTTGTTTTTTGTTTCATTTTATTTAGTTTTTGATTGATGATGGGATTCCCCGAAGGGTCCTTATTAAAACAAATAAATAAATAAAAAAACACACACACACACAGACACACACACACACACACTGACGTGAGATCCTACACAACAAAATAAATGAATTCATTTAAATTTAAAAAATAAAAA
>OY882879.1:106044103-106046603 GCA_963693515.1 Pipistrellus nathusii | reverse complement strand
CCCCCCCTCCCCCCTCCTCCCCATCCCACCTCCCCCCTCCCCCCCGCCCCCTCCCCGTCCAGTCGAACCCGCGCCCGCCGGGTGCCCCTGACTCCGCCCCCTCCTGCAGGCCGGCCCCGCCCGTGACCGGACCCGCGTCCCCATGGCCCGGCCCCCGCTCGCCGCCCTCCTCCTCGCACCCGTGTTCGCCCTGCTGCTCGCGGACCAAGGTAGGCGCCCGGGGGAAACCGAGTCACGGCCTCGAGCACAGGAGCCTGACGGGATGAGCGGCCGGTTGGCCGGTCGGCCGGTCAAAGCATCCTATGCTAATGATATGCTAATGATATGCTGATGACATGCTGGTGATATGCTGATGGTATGCTAATGGTATGCTAATGTATGCTAATGGTGTGCTAATGATGTGCTAATGATGTTCAACCGGTCGCTATGACGCGCACTGACCACCAGGGGGCAGACGGCCAACCAGTCGCTGTGACGTGCACTGACCACCAGGGGGCAGACAGCCGACCGGCCGACCGGTCGCTATGACGTGCACTGACCACCAGGGGGCAGACAGTTGACCAGCCGACCGGTCGCTATGACGTGCACTGACCACCAGGGGGCCGACAGCCGACCGGCCGACCGGTCGCTATGACGTGCACTGACCACCAGGGGGCAGACAGACAAACGGCCGACCGGTCGCTATGACGTGCACCGACCACTAAAACTTGAATTAAAAAAATGTCTCAGAGCCCTGGCCGGTGTGACTCAGTGGGTAGAGCCTCGGCCTGCGGACGGAAGGGTCCCGGGTTCGATTCCCGGTCAAGGGCATGGGCCCAGGTTGTGGGCTCCATCCCCTGCAGGGGGCGTGCAGGAGGCAGCCGGTCCCTGATTCTTTCTCCTCATGGATGTTTCTCTCTCTCTCTGTTCCTCTCTGAAATCAATATAAATATATATATATAGAGAGAGAGAGAGAGAGAGAGAGAAAGAGAGAGAGAGAGAGAAAACCAATGGCAAAATATCCTCAGGTGAGCATTAAAAATTAATAAAAAAATAAATAAAAGGATATATAATTATATCTATATCATTAAAAAATCATTAAAAAGAAATAGAAGGGATATAGATACAATTATATACCTATACTTAAAATTTCCATAAGAATAAATAAAAGGGACATAGAATTATCTCTATATAATTTTAAAAATTAATAAAAATAAATAGAGGGGAGATATATATATCATTATATACATATAATTAAAAATAATGAAAATAAATAAAAGGAATATATAGCTATAGATATAGATATAGATATAGATATTGATAGAGAGAGAGAGAAAACTAATGGCAAAATATCCTCAGGTGAGCATTAAAAACTAATAAAAAACAAATAAAAGGGATATATCTATAATTAAAATTTGAATAAAAATAAATAAAAGCTTATATAATTATATCTATATCATTAAAATGAAATAAAAGGGATATAGATACAATTATATACCTATACTTAAAATTTCCATAAGAATAAATCAAGGGACATATAATTATATCTATATAATTTTTTAAATGTATAAAAATAAATAGAGGGAAGATATATATATGTATATATATATATATAATTGTACACATATAATTAAAATTAAATAAAAATAAATAAAAGGAATATATAGCTATATAGATATAGAAATAGATATAGATATAGAGAGAGAAACTAATGGCAAAATGTCCTCAGGTGAGGATTAAAAATTAATAAAAATACATAAAAGGGATCTGTATGTAATTATATACATATAATTAAAATTAAATAAAAATAAATTAAAGGAATATATATAACTATAGACATATAATTAAAATTAAGTTTAAAAAAATAAAAGAAATATATATATATAATTATATACATATAATTTAAAATAAATTTTAAAAAATAAAAGAAATATATATAATTAAATTAAATTTTGTCTGTCTGTCTATCTGTCTATATATCTATATATATAATTAAATTTAATTATATATACATATAATTAAAATTAAATTTAAAAAAAATAAGAGATCTATATATATAATTATATACATATAATTAAAATTAAATTTAAAAAAATAAAAGAAATATATATATATATATTTATTTTTTATATATTTTTTTTCCTAAGAACACTCAGGGGGAGGATTCTAGACCTCGGAGTCTCTTAGAACCAACGAGATGCATTTCCATCCTCAAAAGCCCGACCACATCCCCTCGGGGGGTGGATTGCCAAAGCCGGCCGCCGGCTGTGAGCTGAGATAAAAATAAAAAAAATGTAAATTAAAATAAATTTTAAAAAAACCACCGTATTGCACCACCTCCAGGGAACGGGGACCGAGAGCAGGTGGCTGTGACCTCTTCCCCTTTATCTTTTTCTTTTTAAAAAAAAAATATATAAATATATTTTATTGATTTTTTGACAGAGAGGAAGGGAGAGGGACGGAGAGAGAGAAAAACATCGATGAGGAGAGAGAGAGTCATCCATCCGCCGCCTCCTGCGCG
>OY882879.1:106031603-106039103 GCA_963693515.1 Pipistrellus nathusii | reverse complement strand
TTTTTTCAGCTTATCTTTGTTGTATATTTTTATAATGTTTGCATTTTTCCGGTCTCTCTCAATCTCCCTTGCATTTTTAAATAATTTTTTGGGCCATCTATCTCCCTGGCATATTTTTGCAACCTTCACAATTTTCTGTAACTTTTGAATATTATGGCTTTCTTCCTTAATATTTTTTGTATTTTTTTTTCTATTTTCCTTGAAAATTTTTGTTTTGCAGGGTTTTTTGTGGGGGCCTCTCGCCCTTGCATTTTTTTTTGTAATTCTTGCATTTTTCATTATTCTCCCTCTCTCTCTTGCATTTTTAATTAAATTTTTGGCTATCTATCTATTTCCCTTGGGTTATATTCCGGTAATTTTTGTCATTTTCCTGTATTTTTTGTCACTTTCCAGTAATTTCTGTCATTTTTCAGTAACTTTTGTCATTTTCCTTTAATTTTTGTCATTTTCCGGTAATTTTTGTCTTTTTTCGGTAATTTTTGTCATTTTTCTGTCATTTTTCAGTAATTTTTGCCATTTTCCTGTAATTTTTGTCATTTTCCGGTAATGTTTGAATTTTTTTGGTCATTTTTTGTAATTTTTTGGTAATTTTTGTCATTTTCCGGTAATTTTTGTCATTTTTCCGGTAATTTTTGTCATTTTTGGTAATAGTTGTCATTGTTTGGTAATTTTTGTCATTTTCCTGTGATTTTTGTCATTTTGGGTTTTTTGAAAATCTTTGCATTTCTCTGCTTTCTGCCTTGAAATATTTTTGTAATTTTTTGTTGTTGTTATCTCCCTTGCATTTTTTTTTTAATAATATTTGCATTTTTCAGCTCTTTCGCTCACTCTTGCATTTTTAAATCCTGTTTATGGCTGTCTATGTCCCTTGCATTTTTTTTTTTCTTTATTTTGCAACCATTGCAATTTCCCCCAGCTCTCTCCGTTGCATGTGGACGGGGTGAGGAGGGGGAATCTTCTTTGCCCTTTTTCAATAATTTTTCCAGTAAATTTTTTCAGTGTTTTTTTTTTTAATTTTTTTTTTTTTTTTGCTCCCGTCTCTGTCCGGGCAGAAGGGGACCCGTTGGCGGCTGCTCGCAATTTGAGCTGCAAGATCCATGACAAGGATTTCCTCACCTGCTCCTGGGAGGCCGGCAGGGCAGCCCCCGGCGACATCCAGTATGAATTCTCGCTGGAGGACACCAGGTCGGTGTGGCCTCGGGGGCAAGGCTAGGGCTTTGTGGGCGTGGCTAGGGACGTGTGGGCGGGGCTAGTGATTGGTGGGCGGGGCTAGTGATTGGTAGGCAGGGCTATGTACGGATGGGCGGGGTTATGGACTTGTGGGCAGGGCTAGAGTCTCCTGGACGGACATAGGGTACTTGTGGGAGGGGCTATGGGATTGTGGGCGGGGCTATGGACTTTGTGGGCGGGGCTAGAGGCTTGTGGGCGGGGCTAGGTTTCCTGGGCGGCAAGTAGGGCGGCCCCTGGCGACATCCAGTATGAATTCTCGCTGGAGGACACCAGGTCGGTGTGGCCTCGGGGGCAAGGCTAGGGCTTTGTGGGCGTGGCTAGGGACGTGTGGGGCGGGGCTAGTGATTGGTGGGCGGGGCTAGTGATTGGTGGGCAGGGCTATGTACGGATGGGCGGGGTTATGGACTTGTGGGCAGGGCTAGAGTCTCCTGGACGTAGATAGGGTACTCGTGGGAGGGGCTATGGGCTTGTGGGCGGGGTCATGGACTTTGTGGGCGGGGCTAAAGGCTTGTGGGCGGGGCTAGGTTTTCCTGGGCGGCAAGTAGGGCGGCCCCTGGCGACATCCAGTATGAGTTCTCGCTGGAGGACACCAGGTTGGTGTGGCCTCGGGGGAAAGGCAAGCGCTTTGTGGGCGTGGCTAGGGACGTGTGGGCGGGGCTAGTGGTTGGTGGGCGGGGCTAGTGATTGGTGGGCAGGGCTATGTACGAATGGGCGGGGTTATGGACGTGTGGGCGGGGCTAGTGATTGGTGGGCGGGGCTAGTGGTTGGTAGGCAGGGCTATGTACAGATGGGCGGGGTTATGGACTTGTGGGCAGGGCTAGAGTCTCCTGGACGGACATAGGGTACTTGTGGGAGGGGCTATGGGCTTGTGGGCGGGGCTATGGACTTTGTGGGCGGGGCTAGGTTTCCTGGGCGGCCAGTAGGGCGGCCCCTGGCGACATCCAGTATGAGTTCTCGCTGGAGGACACCAGGTCGGTGTGGCCTCGGGGCAAGGCTAGGGCTTTGTGGGCGTGGCTAGGGACGTGTGGGCGGGACTAGTGATTGGTGGGTGGGGCTAGATGTTGGTGGGCAGGGCTATGGATGTATGGGCGGGGTTATGGACTTGTGGGCAGGGCTAGAGTCTCCTGGGCGGAGCTAGGGTACTAGTGGGCGGGGCTTGGTAATTGTGGGTGGGGATAGGGGACTTGTGGGCGGTGCTAGGGACATCTGGGCGGGGCTATGGGTGTGTGGGTGGGGCTATAAACTTGTGGGAGGGCTAGAGACTTGTGGGCGGGGCTAGGATTTGTGGTTGTGATTATGGGCTTGTGGGCGTTGCTAGGGACTTGTGGGCGGGACTAGGGACTTGTGGGCGGGGCTATAGAGTTGTGGGAGGCGCTAGGGTCTCATAGGTGGGGCTAGGGACTTGTGTGCAGGGCTATTAAATGGTGGGCGGGGCTAGTGGACTTGTGGACGGGGATAGGGCTTGTGGGCGGAGCTATGGGCATGTGGGCGGGGCTTGGGATTTGTGAGCAAGGCTATGGACTTGTGGGCGGGACTAGGTACTTGTGGGTGGGGCTAGGGGCTTGTGTGCGGGGATAGGGATGTGTGGGCGGAGCTAGTGATTTGTGGGCGGGGCTATATAATGGTGGGCGGGGCTATGGACGTATGGGCGGGGTTATGGACTTGTGGGCAGGGCTAGAGTCTCCTGGACAGAGCTAGGGTACTTGTGGGCGGGGCCAGGGGCTTGTGGGCAGGGCTAGGGTTTCCTGGGCGGCCAGTAGGGTGGCCCCTGGCGACATCCAGTATGAGTTCTCGCTGGAGGACACCAGGTGGGTGTGGCCTCGTGGGCGGGGCTGGAAATCCTGGGCGGGGCTGTGGTCTCCTGGGCATGGCTAGAAACGTGTGGGCGGTGCTAGTGATTTGTGGGCGGGGCTAGTTATTGATGGGCAGGGCTATGGACGTATGGGCGGGGTTATGGACTTGTGGGAGGGGCTTGGTACTTGTGGGTGGGGCTAGGGGGTTGTGGGCGGGGCTAGGGACTTTGTGGGCGTGGTTATGACTATGTGGGTGCAGCTATGGAGTTGTGGGCGAAACTAGGGACTTGTGGGCGGTGCTAGGGCTTCTGGGCGGGGCTATGGGTGTGTGGGCGGGGCTATGACTTGTGGGCGGGGCTAGGGGACTTGTGGGAGGGCCTATGGACTTGTGGGAGGGGCTAGAGGCTTGTGGGCGGGGCTAGGACTTCTGAACGGTACTAGAGACTTGTGGGTGGGTCTAGGGGCTTGTGGGCGGGGTTAGGGACTTCTGAGCAGGGCTATAGACTTGTGGGCGGGGCTATGGAGTTGTGGGCGGGGCTATGGAGTTGTGGGAGGCGCTAGGGACTTGTGTGTGGTTCTATGAAATGGTGGGCGGGGCTAGTGAGCTTGTGGGAGGGGCTATGGGCTTGTGGGCGGGTCTAGGGACTTCTGAGAGAAACTAGAGACTTGTGGGTGGGGCTATGGAGTTGTGGGAGTGGCTAGGGTCTCATGGGTGGGGCTAGGGGCTTGTGGGCGGGGCTATGCAGTTGTGGGAGGGGCTAGGGTCTCATGGGTGGGGCTAGGGACTTCTGGGCAGGGCTATTGGATGCTGGGCGGGGCTAGTGGGCGGGGCTAGGGCTTCTGGGCGGGACTGTGGGCTTATGGGCGGGGCTAGGGGCTTGTGGGCGTGTCTATGGATGTGTGGGCAGGGCTAGGGACTTGTGGGCGGGGCTATGGAGTTGTGGGAGTGGCTAGGGCCTCATGGGTGGGGCTAGGGACTTGTGGGCGGGGCTATTAGATGATGGGAGGGACTTTTGGGTGGGGCTAGGGCTTGTGGGCGGGACTGTGGGCTTATGGGCGGGGCTAGGGCTTGTGGGCGGGACTGTGGGCTTATGGGCGGGGCTAGGCTTGTGGGCGGGCTAGGGCTTGTGGGCAGGACTGTGGGCTTATGGGCGGGGGCTAGGGGCTTGTGGGCAGGGCTATGGAGTTGTGGGAGTGGCTAGGGCCTCATGGGTGGGGCTAGGGACTTGTGGGCGGGGCTATTAGATGATGGAAGGGACTTGTGGGTGGGGCTAGGGCTTGTGGGCGGGACTGTGGGCTTATGGGCGGGGCTAGGCTTGTGGGCGGGCTAGGGCTTGTGGGCAGGACTGTGGGCTTATGGGCGGGGCTAGGGGCTTGTGGGCGTGTCTATGGATGTGTAGGCAGGGCTATGGACTTGTGGGCAGGGCTATGGAGTTGTGGGAGTGGCTAGGGCCTAATGGGTGGGGCTAGGGGACTTGTGGGCGGGGCTATTAGATGATGGGAGGGACTTGTGGGTGGGGCTAGGGCTTGTGGGCGGGACTGTGGGCTTATGGGCGGGGCTAGGGCTTGTGGGCGGGACTGTGGGCTTATGGGCGGGGCTAGGGCTTGTGGGCGGGGCTAGGGGCTTGTGGGCAGGGCTATTGGATGACGGGAGGGACTTGTGGGCGGGGCTATGGCTTTATGGGCGGGGCTAGGTTTTGTGGGCGTGGCTAGGAGCTTGTGGGCGGGGCTAGGGACTTGTGGGAGGGGCCAGGGGCTTGTGGGAGTGGCTATGGATGTGTGGGCGGCGCTAGGGACTTGTGGGAGGGGCCAGGGGCTTGTGGGCGGGACTGTGGTCTTATGGGCGGGGCTAGGGCTTGTGGGCGGGGCTATAAGCTTATGTGCGGGGCTAGTGAGTATGTGGGTGAGACTGGAGACTTATGGGCGGGGCTATGGAGTTGTGGGAGGGGCTAGGGTCTCATGGGTGGGGCTAGGGCCTTATGGGCGGGGCTATTAGATGATGGGAGGGACTTTTGGGCGGGGTTAGGGCTTGTGGGCGGGACTGTGGACTTATTGGCGGGACTGTGGGCTTATGGGCGGGGCTAGGGCTTGTGGGCGGGACTGTGGACTTATTGGCGGGACTGTGGGCTTATGGGCGGGGCTAGGGCTTGTGGGCGGGACTGTGGACTTATTGGCGGGACTGTGGGCTTATGGGCGGGGCTAGGGCTTGTGGGCGGGACTGTGAGCTTGTGGGCGGGGCTAGGGCTTGTGGGCGGGGCTAGGGTCTTGTGGGCGGGGCTATCGTCCTCATCAGCCCCGCCCCCTCCCCTCAGCACCTCCCGGCAGTGGGGCTGCCCCCGGTACACAGCCAACGCCCAGGGCACCCACGTGCAGTGCCGGTTCGACAACGTCTCCGCCTTTTCTGACCGTCAGTACCGGTTCCTGGTGACGGGCGCCAGCCGCCGCGGGCCGGTGCCCTGCGCCGAGGCCATAGACTACTTGTCGGACATCGGTGAGTGAGGCCGGCGCTGACCCTGGTCACAGACGCTGTTTTATATAAATATATATGGTTTCCAGTTATTACAGACGCACATTTCTCATTTTATACCTGCACGTTATAGATTTTAATTCAATTTTAATCTCATTTTATATATATGTTTTATATATATTAACATGTATCGTTCTCATTTTAGATATGTTTGAATGTGTATATGTCTCATTTTATATATATATTTAATATATATTTTATATGTATAGTTCTTATTTTATATAGGCATTTTATAGATTTTAATATGTATCGTTCTCATTTTATATGAATGTTTTATATATATTAACATGTATCGTTCTCATTTTAGATATGTATATGTCTCATTTTATATATATATTTAATATATATTTTATATGTATCGTTCTTATTGTATATAGGTATTTTATATATTTTCATTCATATACATCTTTTTAGATATATTTGAATGTGTATACTTCTCATTTTATATATATGTTAATGTGCATATGTCTCATTTCATATATATTTTATATATTTTTGCATGATAGTTTTCATTTTATATGTGTATTTTATATATTTTCATATGTATCGTTCTCATTTTAGATATATTTGAATGTGTATATTTCTCATTTCATATATATCTATTTTATATATATTTTGCATGTATATTTCTCATGTTATATATGTCTTTTCTATATTTTAATATGTATAGTTCTCATTTTAGGTATATTTTATATTTTTAATACATATAATTCTCATTTTATATACATTTTATATGTATATTTCTCATTTTATATATGTATTTCATACATTTTCATATGTATAGTTCACATTTGAGATATATTTCAATGTGTATATTTCTCATTTTACATATTTTATATGTATATTTCTCATTTTATATGTGTATTTTATATATTTTAATATGTATCGTTCTCATTTTATATATATGTTTTATATATATTTTATATGTATAGTTCTTATTTTATATAGGTATCTTATATATTTTCATATGTAACGTTCTCATTTTAGATATATTTGAATGTGTATATTTCTCATTTCATATATATATATTTTATATATTTTTTTTGCATGTATATTTCTCATTTTATATGTGTATTTTATATATTTTAATATGTATCGTTCTCATTTTATATATATATTTAATATTTTTATATGTATAGTTCTTATTTTATATAGGTATTTTATATATTTTCATATGTTTAGTTCTCATTTTAGATATATTTGAATGTGTATATTTCTCATTTCATATATATATCTATTTTTTATATATATTTTACATGTATATTTCTCATGTTATATATGTCTTTTCTATATTTTCATATGTATAGTTCTCATTTTAGATATATTTTATATTTTTAATACATATAATTCTCATTTTATATGTATCTTTCTCATTTTATATATGTATTTCATAAATTTTCATATGTATAGTTCATATTTGAGATATATTTTAATGTGTATATTTCTCATTTTACATATTTTAGACGTATATTTCTCATTTTATATGTGTATTTTTTATATTTTAATAGGTATATTTATCATTTTAGATATATTTCATATATTTTTAATATATATTTCGCATTTCATATATTTTTAATATACATAGTTCTCATTTTATATATATATTTGTATATTTTCATACGTATATTTCTCATTTTATATATATATTTCTCATTTTATATATTTTTAATATTTATATTTCTTTTTTAATATATTTTTCATATATATTTCTCTATATATATTTTATAATTTTTAAAATATATTTCTAATTTTATATATTGTAATATGTATATTTCTCATTTTATATATCTTATTTTTGTAATATATATATATTTCTCATCTCATATATATTTTATGTATTTTTAGTATATATCTTTCTCATTTTTTCTATTATGAATATATAATTCTCATTTTGTCTACCTTTAATATATATATTTCTCATTATATATATCTTATATATTTTAATATATA
>OY882879.1:106016603-106024103 GCA_963693515.1 Pipistrellus nathusii | reverse complement strand
CGTGTGTGAATAATTGATTGTTTTTAATAATATTAATAATAATTAATTATAATAAAGCGCAGGACACCAGGCTCTCTGTGTGTGAATAATAATGATTATTTTTAATAATATTAATAATTAATAATAAAACGCAGGACACTGCGACCTCCGTATGAATAATTAATAATCAGTAATAATAAATAATAATAGATACCAGGGTCTCTGTTCAATAATAATAATTAATAAGAAAACACAGGACACCAGGCTCTTCGTGTGTGAATAATTATTATTTCAATATTAATAACAATAATTAATAATAAAACGAAGGACCCCAGGATCTCCGTGTGTGAATAGTAATGATTATTTTTAATAATAATTCATAATAAAACACAGGACACCAGGCCCTCTGTGTGTGAATAATTATGATTATTTTAATAATATTAATAATTAATAATAAAACACAGGACACCAGGCTTTCCATGTGTGAATAATAATTATTATAATTATTTTTAATAATATTAATAATTAATAAAGCGCAGGACACCAGGATCTCCGTGTGAATAAAAATAATTATTTTCAATATTAATAATAATTAATAATAAAAAAACGCAGGACACCAGGCCCTCTGTGTGTGAATAAATAATAATTAATAATATTAAAATACAGGACACCAGGATCTCTGTGTCTTTGTAATAATTAATAATAATAATTAATAGTAAAGCGCAGGACACCAGGCTCTCCGTGTGTGAATAATAAATGATGATGATTTTTAATAATAATCAATAATCAATAATCAATAACAAGACGCAGGACACCAGGCTCTCCGTGTGTGAATAATAATAGATGATGATTTTTAATAATAATCAATAATCAATAATCAATAATCAATAATAAGACGCAGGACACCAGGCTCTCCGTGTGTGAATAATAATAGATGATGATTTTTAATTAATAATAATCAATAATCAATAATAAGACGCAGGACACCAGGCTGCCCGTGTGGGTGGCTTTTAATTAATCGTTGGCGGAATGCCCGACAGACAATTGGGGTTCGGGGAGCAGAGGCAGCTGTGCGGCGGCAGATTCCGTTTAAATAAAAGCTACACGCGAGGGGGGACCCGTGGGAGAGGATTTGGGGGACCCCCGCCCCCCATCAGGGTGCAGAAGGGGGCGTCCGTGGTCGTGATCGGAGACGAATTCATCCTAGAACCCCGCCCCGGGGCTGCCATGATCCACGGGGAGGAACAGGGGGAGTCTGTTCAGATTTGGGGGGTTCCCCAGGCCCAGGGGCCCAGTTTGGGGGTACAGCGTGGGAACGGGGGTGTCCATGGTCTTGATTGGAAAGTAATTCATCCTAGAACCTCGCCAGGGGCTGCCATGATCCACCGGGAGGAACAGGGGGTGTCTGTTCAGATTTGGGGGGGCCCCCAGGCCCGGGGGCCCAGTTTGGGGGTACAGCGTGGGAACGGGGGGCGTGGGGCGTCAGGGGACATGATTGGAGAGGATTTCGTCCTAGGTCACCCCCCCCCCGGGGCGGCTGTGATCCTGCCGGGGAGACAGGGGGTGTCTGGACGGCTTGGGGGGCTGGGGGACCCCGTGGCCTGATTTCGGGGTACACCGTGGGAATGGGGGTGTCTGTGGTCGTGAACACAGAGCGTTTTGTTTAGGTTCCCCCCACCTCAGGGCTCCTGTGACCTGGCGGGGGGGTACAGGGGGTGTCTGGCTGCCTCGGGGGGACTCGGTAGGCCCCGGGCTGGTTTGGGGGTACACCGTGGGAACGGGGGTGTCCATGGTCTTGATCGGAAAGGAATTCATTCTAGAGCCCCGCCCGGTGCTACCATGATCCACCAGTGGGCGGGGGTGTCTGGTCGCCCCTGGGGGACTGGGGGACCCCTGGGCCTGATTTCGGGGTACACCGTGGGAACGGGGTGTCCGTGGTTGTGATCGCAAAGGGATTCGTCGTAGGTCACCACCCGGGGCTGTCGTGAACCAGCGGGGAGACGGGGGGGTGTCGGCCGCCCCAGAGGGACTGGGGGGCCCCTGTGCCTGATTTCGGGGTACACCGTGGGAACGGGGGTGAACAGAGAGGGCTGGTTTCCTTTGGGGCCTCCCCCGGGGCTCCTGCGGACCCGCCCGGGGGCACGGGCGTGTCTGGCGGGATCTGAGGGGCCGGGGGGCCCGGGCCGGTTTGGGGGTACACCGTGGGAACGGGGGTGTCCGTGGTCGTGATCACAAAGGGATAAGTTTAGGGCCTCCCCCGGGCTGCGGTGACTCAGCCGGGAGAACGGGGGGTGTCTGGCTGCCCCAGAGGGACTGGGGGCCCCCGGGCCTGATTTCGGGGTACACCGTGGGAACGGGGTGAACAGAGAGGGCTGGCTTCCTTTAGGGACTCCCCCCGGGGCTCCTGTGACCCAGAAGGAAAGATGGGGAGTGTCTGGCCGGCTTGGAGGGCTGGGGGGCCCCGGGCCTGATTTCGGGGTACACCGTGGGAACGGGGGTGAACAGAGGGGGTTGGTTTCCTTTGAGGCCGCCCCCGGGGCTCCTGCGGACCCGCCCGGGGGCACGGGGGTGTCTGGCCGCCCCAGCGGGACTGGGGGGCCCCGGGCCTGATTTCGGGGTGCACCGTGGGAACGGGGGTGAACAGAGGGGGTTGGTTTCCTTTAGGGCCCCCCCCCCGGGGGCTCCTGTGACCCAGAGGGAAAGATGGGGAGTGTCTGGCCGGCTCGGAGGGCTGGGGGGCCCCGGGCCTGATTTCGGGGTGCACCGTGGGAACGGGGGTGAACAGACGGGGTTGGTTTCCTTTAGGGCCCCCCCCCCGGGGGCTCCTGTGACCCAGAAGGAAAGTTGGGGAGTGTCTGGCCGGCTCGGAGGGCTGGGGGGCCCCGGGCCTGATTTCGGGGTACACCGTGGGAACGGGGGTGAACAGAGGGGTTTGGTTTCCTTTGGGGCCTCCCCCGGGGCTCCTGCGGACCCGCCCGGGGGCACGGGGGTGTCTGGCGGGATCTGAGGGGCCGGGGGCCCCGGGCCGGTTTGGGGGTGCGCCGTGGGAACGGGGCGCCTAGAGAACCTTCTTGAACTCGTCGTACAGCACCAGCACGAAGGCGCCGCCCATGCCGCGCAGCACGTTGGACCAGGCGCCCTTGAAGAAGGCCCTGCCGCCCTCGTCCCGCAAGATCTTGCGCCAGCAGTCGATGGTGCCCGTGTACATGATGTCCGCTAGGGGGCGAGATCGATAATCAATGATAATCAATAATAACATTAATTATTAATAATAATATGAATGATGATAATGGCTCCGGCCGGTGTGGCTCAGTGGGCAGAGCCGTCGGTGGTGCCCGTGTACATGATGTCCGCTAGGGGGCGAGATCGATAATCAATGATAATCAATAATAATATTAATTATTAATAATAATATGAATGATGATAATGGCTCCGGCCGGTGTGGCTCAGTGGGCAGAGCCGTCGATGGTGCCCGTGGACATGATGTCCGCTAGGGGGCGAGATCAATAATCAATGATAATCAATAATAATATTGATTATTAATAATAATATTAATGATAATGGCTCCAGCCGGTGTGGCTCAGTGGGCAGAGCCGTCGGTGGTGCCCGTGGACATGATGTCCGCTAGGGGGCGAGATCGATAATCAATGATAATCAATAATAATATTAATTATTAATAATAATATGAATGATGATAATGGCTCCGGCCGGTGTGGCTCAGTGGGCAGAGCCGTCGGTGGTGCCCGTGGACATGATGTCCGCTATGGGGGGGGCGAGAAAATAATAAAAAAAATAATAAAACTATTATTCATTAAATAATAACACAATTAATACAATTTATAACTAATTCTATCTATCATTATTTAATGAATTGATATGATGAATTATCATTGTCAATAACATGCATTGTTATTATAAGAATTCATTATGTTAATTAACTAGTGTTAATTATATTAATTAACTATTAATATAAATTAATATTAATTAATGTATAATTGATAAATATCATTCATGCAATAAACAATTGAGTTAATAAATTTATAATTAAATGATATAACTTATTCGTTAACTAATATAATTATTTTAATTATAATTAAATAATAAATGTTAATTAGCATTAATTAATTTAATTAGTTGATTAACCTGATTGTTAATTAATATGATTAATCATTATCATGATGATAACCGTGCACAGGCGCCGCTATTGGGGGGGGGGGGGAAGATGGGGTGTCAGGACCGGACGGGGGGGCCCCCCATTATCAGACACACAGCCCCCAGGGGTCGCCCTCCCTCTCCACCTCCGCTCTGAGATCAATAACAACAACAATAACAACAACAATAATAATAAATGGCTCTGGCCGGTGTGGCTCGGTGGTTAGAGCGTCGCCGCCCTAGGAACCAGGAGGTAGGTCCCGGGTTCGATTCCCGGTCCGGGGCACAGGCCCGGGGTGGCGGGCTCCATCCCCAGCCAGCAGGGGGCGCGCGGGAGGCGGCCGGTCCGTGGTGCTCACCCCCAGGGTCCGAGCCCCCTCCCCCTGAACCCCCTGGGGGTCAGAGGTCAGAGGCGGAGAAGGGACGGGCGAACCCCGAGACCGAATCCGTGGACAAAACCCCGAACCCCGAACCCCGAAACCACCCAGGCACCCCGGTCGGGGCCCCGGGCCGGCGGCCGGCTCCGGCTCTCGGGGAGACCGCGGGGAGCCGGGGGCTCCGTCCCGTCCCCTCTCCCCCCTCCCCGGTCCCCCCGGCCCCCCCCCCCCGGCCCCCCGATACCTCCTTTGCGCCCCGATTGCATCATCATCCGCCGCCTCACGGTGTCGAAGGGGTAGGACACCACGCCCGCCACGGCCGTCACCGACTGCGCGATCATCCAGCTGATGAAGATGTGAGTGTTTTGGGGGTCGGGCAGCATGCCTGCGGGGTCAAGGTCAGGCCAAGGTCAGGCCCCGGACCCCCTCCTGGCCCCCATCTGCCCCATTCCCCTCAGCAAACAGCTCCCTCCAGCACCACGTGGTATCACAGAGGTCAGGTCAAGGTCAAGGTCAGGCCCCGGACCCCCTCCTGGCCCCCATCTGCCCCATCCCCTCCCCAAACAGCTCCCTCCAGCACCACGTGGTATCACAGAGGTCAGGTCAAGGTCAACGGCAGGACCTGGGGTCAGGCGGCATGCCTGCGGGGTCAAGGTCAGGCCAAGGTCAGGCCCCGGACCCCCCTCCTGGCCCCCATCTGCCCCATAAGCCTCATCCCTCCCCCCAAGCAGCTCGCGGAAACACGTGATATCTCAGAGGTTAGGTCAAGGTCAACGGCAGGACCTGGGGCCGGGCGGCATGCCTGCGGGGTCAAGGTCAGGCCAAGGTCAGGCCCCGGACCCCCTCCAGGCCCCCCATCTCCCCCCACTTAAGCCCCATCCCCTCCCCAAGCAGCTCCAGCACCACGTGGTATCACAGAGGTCAGGTCAAGGTCAGGTCAAGGTTGGGTCAAGGTCAGGTCAAGGCCAAGATCAGGCCCCGGACCCCCTCCTGGCCCCCATCTGCCCCATCCCCTCCCCAAACAGCTCCAGCACCACGTGGTATGACAGAGGTCAGGTCAAGGTCAATGGCAGGACCTGGGGTCAGGCGGCATGCCTGCGGGGTCAAGGTCAGGCCCCGGATCCCCTCCGGGCCCCCCATCTCCCCCCACTTAAGCCCCATCCCCTCCCCAAGCAGCTCCAGCACCACGTGGTATCACAGAGGTCAGGTCAAGGTCAAGGTCAGCGGAACTCCCACCCAGGACCCCCATCCCCCCAAGCATGCCTGCCAGGGTCAAGGTCAAGCCCAGGACCCCGCTCCCTGGTCCCCCATCAACCCTCCCTATGCAGCTCCCAGCATCATGTGGTATCACAGAGGTCAAGGTCAAGGTCAGGCCTCGGACCCCCTTCCTGGCCCCCATCTCCCCCCTAAGCCTCATCCCCCCACTCGGCCCTAAGCAGCTCTGGGAAACACGTGATATCTCAGAGGTCAGGTCAAGGTCAGCAGCAGGACCTGGGGTCAGGGAGCATGGCTGTCGGGGTCAAGGTCAGGTCAAGGTCAGGCCCAGGACCCTCGCCTAAGCAGCTCCCACACCACGTGGTATGACAGAGGTCAGGTCAAGGTCAAGGTCAGCGATACCCCCTTCCCGGACCCCCGTCCCTCCTCCTAAGCAGCTCCCGGCACCACGTGGCTTCACAGAGGTCAGGTCAAGGTCAATGGCAGGCTGCGGGCGCCATCCCCAGCAGGGGGCGTGCAGGAGGCAGCCGGTCCGTGATTCTCTCTCCTCATGGATGTTTCTCTCTCCCTCTCCCTCCCTCTCTGACATCCATAGGAAATATCATAGATGTATAGATTTTAATATATATGTTATAATCACATATATATATTACTACAAAATGAATTAAATTCTACACGTAAACGAGAGAGCCCTCCGTTCCTCTCCACCATCAATAAAAACATATTTTAAATCATAAAAATAAAGAAATTCCAGCTGGTGCATGACTCTCTCTCTCTTGGATGTCTCTCTCTCTCTCTCTCTCTCTCTCTCTCTCTCTCTCTCTCTCTCGTATCTCTCTCTCCCTCCCTCCCTCACATCAATAAAAAACACATTTTAAATCCTAAACATAAACCCGTCCGCCTGATACAATGTTGCCAGTGGGCTTGTCCCCCGAAACAATGTTTCACAGCCCCTCCCCCGCCCCTCTGACCACGCCCCCTCTGACCACGCCCCACCTCCCACCCCGTCCTCACCCACCTTAGGCCATGCCCATTGGCCACGCCCCTTGGCCCTTGCTATACATCCGCTTTGGCCACGCCCCCTTCGCCACGCCCACATCTGACCATGATGTAAACCCACCTATGGCCACGCCCCCTCTGGCCCTGTGCTGCTCCCTGGCCACGCCCCCTTTGACAGCACCCTGCGCCCATCTCTGGCCACGCCCCCGCTGGCCGAGTCACACACACCCTTGGCCACGCCCCTTTGGTCCCGCCCTGCACCCACCTGTGGCCACGCCCACCTCTCACAACCCCACACCTTTGGCCACGCCCCTCCAGCCACGTTGTGCGTCCACAACTGACCACGTCCCTTTGGGCTGTGCTCACCTGTGACCACGCCCCTTTTGGCTGCAGGGTGTGTCCACCACTGACCACGCCCACCTTTGACCACGGCACTCGGGCCACGCCCACCTCTGGCCACGTCACGCCCCCCACCCTGATACAATGTATCCAGCGGGTACAACCCCCTGATACAATGTATCACAGCCGCCTGGCGGCCAGCCCCGCCCCCAGCCTCCTGGCCGCCCCCGCCCCCTCTGGCCACGCCTATCACCCACCTTTGGCCACACCCCTTTGGTCCTGCACACCTCCCGTCATGCCATGCACCCACCTCTGGCCACGCCCACCTTTCACAACCCACACCTTTAGCCACTTCCACCTCCGGCCACGCCCCTTTGTGGCTGCGTTTGCATCCACCACTGACCACGCCCACCACTGACCACGCCCACTTTTGACCACG